>CM042244.1:26517408-26954893 GCA_023566225.1 Romanogobio albipinnatus
CTCATTCTCCAGAATTTGAACTAGTTGCTGCATGGAAGGCAGGTGCCCTGACTCCAGCTTAGACCAAACAGGAACATCTAACCAGAAAGAAAAAAAAACAAAAACATAGTTACCATAGTGACAGTGCAACCACTGCATTTTTCACTTCCGCCAGCCTAAACCACTGAATTAGGCTACCGCCTCAATGGCTCTCTCTAAAGATGTCAACAAACCTGTATGATAGCCAGTGAACACCTCTAATTTTTCTGATTTGACAAACAGTTTCTTATATAGTACAATTTTATATACTATTCCATAAAGGCTTAAAAGGTAAGATCACCTTAAAATGAAAATGAAGTCATTTAAAATGGTGTTGTTCCTATGCCATATACCCTTTCTTTTTCAGACCACAAAAGTCATCCATATAATATGGCAGTGAACAGTGACCAGCATCAAGGTTTTTTTTTTTTTTTTTTTTTTTTTTTAAAGGCGCACAATTCCAATGTCATCCATTCCAAGTGTTCTGGGGCTATAATTTAGAGATGGAACGATTATCGGTTTCACAATAAAATGTACTGATGGTTAGTAATATAGTTTAAAACTTAATTATTAAAACCGTGTTTGATTATCACAATTTTGAAAACTTGCGCTAAATCCAGAAATTACAAAAGGCAATGACAGCGGCAGGAGATTTTTCAGCCTTCTAAAAAGGACCAAATCTGAGGTGGTCATATTTTGGCTTTTACAAAAGTCCTGAGGGAAACTTAATCAAAGATGGTCACCCTGTCTGCATGTTCTGCAAGAAGAAAGTCGCTGTAATGGGAGGAAACACTTCAAATGTGCGAACTCAAGGTAAGTGGACTTTGACCTCAATACTAAAACTACATTTGGGAAATAATTGTATTTATTTATAGTTTATTTAATAGGGACAGATACAGTTAACATAGATTATCTTCTTTAAGCAATCCCATGCCAGCATCATAGTGTGTATAGCCAAAAGGCTAATATACGCAAAACCTGTCCCTAGAAGGGCTTTTTGTATTAAGAAATTACACTAAATGTAAATGAAAAACAGAGAAACAGTACATTGAATACAAAAAAAACAAATTCACTCATGGTCACACTGTTGTTGCTGAACGAGCCAGGATTTTGTCAGTTTTTTGAAAGTAGACAGTTTAGTAAGAGTCCATCTCAGCAGGGAGAGAGTTCCATTGGATAGCTCCTTTCACAAAAAAAAAAAAAAAACTGTCCGAGCAAAAGATGTTCTACAAAATGGACCTTTACAGTCTCCACTTGTCGCTGCTCTCGTGGATCTAAAACTTTGCAGTCGGTTTACAAAAAAACTAATTGGCTCTGGGGCAAGTCTATTCAAACATTTAAACACAAGCTTTATATAGGTAAAATTGCAAAAATTCATAAAGGTTAAGATTTTGTGTTCAATAAATATAGGACAGTGATGAAATCGTATGGGCTTTTTATCTAAAATTTTAAAAAGCACGATTATAAAGCCATTCAAGAGGCTTGAGTGGTTTGGTTGGTCTGAGACCAGACAGTGGTGCAGTACAACAGCGGTGACCGAATCATTGTATTTAAAAAACAAAAACATAAAATCACATTCAAATGTCAAGCAATTTCTGATCATCCTGAAAGTATTTATGCTTGCTTTTTAATGTGAAAGAATTTAGCTGAGTCTAATATAACTCCTAAATATGTCTCTTGTTCGACTTGTTCAATGATTTTGCCTTTAATTTCAATGTTTAATTTGTTTGCTATTGGTGTCTTTTTTATAGAAAAGCATATGGATTTGGTTTTATTTGTAGTCAATGTCAAACAGGATCTGTTTAGCCAAATTGACACCCTCTCAAGACTGTTATTTTACTGCCGATTACAGCAGGGTCCTTGCCGGCCATATAAACCACAGTGTCATCAGCGTACATCTGAAGGCTAATCTCAGGACAGACTTCGTGTAGCTAACAATGTGAAGCTTGAGCCAAAGACGAACAAACAAGTTCAGACAAGACTAGCGTGACATTTAAAGGATAATAATGTATATTCATTGTACACTTATTACACAGATTTTCTTAACCACATAAATAATTACAGGGAAATATTGAATTGAGATAAATGTTTTAAATCTTACCTGTTTATAAATCCATTTTGTACAGTGTACAAAACAATCGCCCAGACAAGATGATCACGAAGTTATAGTAATAATTATAGTAGTATTAATAGTAAAGTCCTCTGATTTCATTTTCAATACAATCAAAAACCGAGACGGAAGATGCATTTGAATGAAACGAGAGAGCACATCCGTTGTGATACGTGGATGGATAATATAATAATGCATTGCTATTGTCGACGGTCATTATAAGGAAGGAAATGCCACAATAGAATCTTGCTTTAAAAAAAAAAAAAGTGCAAAGAGCTGCTTGTTTTATTTGTTGATTTTCAAATATAAAACTTGTTGAAATGTTTTCAGCATGTGCATCTGTTCTGTTCTCATTTGTCATTTGAACAAAACCGTGATAATATTGATAATTTCGGCCACTCTAATTGTAATAAGAAATTCATACCGTTTCATCCCTACTATAGATAACTCTGATCAATAATAGACAGCGCAGGGCGAGCTCAGAACAGGTTCTTGCACACGGATCTCAATTACACGACACTGCCTACTACACAGAGCTGGGAGATCCAGTGAGAAAGCGTTTGAATTCGCTGCAATATTAATAACATTTCTGCAAGATCTAGCGAGAAGCATTCAAATTCAGCGCAGAATTCTCCGTTATAAACCATAGATGTCAGATGCGCTGACGCGGAAACCAAGAGAAACATTGTGCCATGAATGAACAAGTTATAGAAGGCTCTCTAGTTCACAAACCACCTACATTCACCATGAATTTAATATAGTAACGGTAACAATTTTTCCCAGGAACTTTTTTTACCCCTGCCATCGACGTTTCCATCACGGCCTAAAGTACTGTGGAGATTAGTCCAGTGACGTAGGACTGCGCGCTACTTTCCAGAGCCCACTGGATTTTGTCCTCCGCAAATAAACATAATAAAGACTGAACCTCGTCGTTGGTCCAACGGTCATATGTTTAAACTCCATTGTTGATTCGAATGGCAAACAATTCTTATTGCACACACCGCAACAGACTTTTAGATTTAAATAAAATACTAGAGATGCACCGATTGATCGGCCAGGGATCGGAATTGGCCGATTTTCTGCATGATCGGCCGATCAGTCTCACGTGTCTCCGATTTTGAGCCGATCCGTCTACATGCGGCTGTGAGCACGAGCGCGGCTGCGACATTGACGTCAGTGCCACACTCGCTCACAGCCGCATGCAAACACTAGAAGACACTAATTATGCCAATTGTAAAACTTGTAAGGTTAAAATAAACCGCGGGGGAACCACCAGGAAAGCGCACAACATGACAAACCTAATTAGACACTTAAAACTCCATCACCCCGCGGAACATGTCCAGTTTGAAGAAAGTAACATTAGTGAAGGTAGCTCAGAGCCAGCCACAGGTCTGCAGCCTCTCCTATCTTTCCTTGGTATAAGCAGCGAAAAGACCAAAGCAATTACAAAGAAATTATGTACTTCATGGCGCTGGATGATCAGCCGAATGCATAAACCATCACTTCATGAGAATTTACCGTTTCATTTGAGAGAACTGTCATATCATGAACACAGCCACTGAAGGGCATCGGCAACCCGTCAAAATAAAAGTTTGGTTTAAAAAAAAAAAATGGACAGAATATATTAGGATACTGTAGATTTAGCGCCAGCTCTATGTAGTAATAATAATAACACTAATAATAATACGTCTCTACTAATAATAATCATTATGCTTAAATGGTTGATTATTTTTCACTTGATCTTTTTTTTATAAACAATGTTTACTTTTAAACAGCATACAGCCTTTAAATGTTTATGTATTATTTACTTATAATGATTATCATCATAAATAATAAACTTAATACAGTTAATAATTTTTTTTAATGGTTAAATAAAATAAAATATATATGTATATAAAAAACATTTAGCTGTGGTACCGAAATTGGTACCGAGTACCATAACATTTTTATGGTATTGGTACCGACTACTGGAATTTTGGTAACCTTAACATCCCTAGCTGGCAACATTTATTACCCAAATTACTGAACTATTATTTGAAGGAGTATTGTACACTTCAGGTTTGTTCATTCATAGGATCTTTTGTACTTTAGTAAAAAAGAGAAAAAGGTCGATTTATAATGTTTTGTTTCATAAATCAACTGATTTTCAGATATTTTGTCATTTCTACTTCTTTCCAGGCACAGAACACTTATTTTGTGAGAAGTGAGAGAAGATCCTGTTGCAATGTTTAATAATTTATTTTAGAATAAAAAAAAAGATTTTTGTTTGTATATGCTGTCAATTATAGTTCTTAGAAAGAAAATAGGAATTGGCAAATCTCATTAACAAAAAAAATAAAAATAATAATAATAATATTATTATTCGGAATCGGCCAAGAAAATTGCAATCGGTGCATCTCTAAAATACTAAACTAATCAGTATGTTCAGCACCCAAATCCCACCCCCAAAAGTTCCTGAACTTTGAACAAGTACTACCTCGGCCAAAGTCAGGATTTTCATTAAATAATACATTCAATTTCAGTTTGTTTTTAACCAAGCCCGATCATACAGCACCAGAACACTTGGGATATATGGCATGGGATCATTCTGTGATACCTGAGTGTCTTTTTTTTCAAAAGCTTTATCCTGGTCGCCATTCACTACCATTATATGGACGAGCACAAACGCCCCTGTTTTTTTTTTTGTATTCTCCTTTTGTGGTACAAAAAAGAAGGAAGGGCATACTGCATTAGAACAACAAAACCAGGGTGAGTAAATGATAACTTAATTTTAATTTTAGGGTGAACGATCCCTTTAAGAGTTTGAATGTCATAGGTCAAGTTGTGTTCTGAAAGGGGTCATAACAGGGATTTTCTAAACTATAATCATTCAATTATACCTTTTTTTAACCAACAAAAACAATGTATAGGGTTAGTATACAATAAATATTATACAAATAAAATAAATACTAATAATTTCAACAAATACTAAATAAACAGTAATACAAATTATATTTTATGCATTTAAATAATAAAATTAACACTTACCATTGAGCGTGATTTCAAAAGCACCTGTAGACATGCACTGATTTTCAATCATATTGCTGAAGAAGAACACCATCATACAGGCATATATCTAACAAAAAGAAACAAATCCCATCAAATAAGCATTGCTGTAGCTAGTTTGCGTGTACTGTACATATTTAATGTTTAAATACTTTATTTTGTGTATAGTTTATACATGACTTGTACTAATTTTTCAAATTAAAACTTGAAGATTAAAATGTCCCTTGTCTACATTTCAGGAATCGCACATTAAGAGCCAGGTGAACATTAACATTAGGCTTGTCCTTTGGTCTCTTGGGTGTTACATTCTCTCATTTAACTGCAGACAACACTGAGGTGACAAAGTTCAACACTAATGAGGTCCATGGGGAAAGAGTTTGTATTTGAACCCATGTTGAATCTTCCATCTAAACTAGTACTAAAATAGCTTGTAGTTAAGGACCAGGTGCCGGTTGCACCAGCTGTACGCAAGTTACAAACCTTGGGCACCAAGCTACAACTTACGCCCTAATAATTATTTTTGTGTTGCAACATTACATTTAGCTGAAGTGTAGCTCTATGTATAAACTAAATATTTACAGAAGCCTCTGATCAGTAGTAACGATTGGAATAAAATAGCTGATTGACTGAACTGCATCTGACTTCAAGTCTTTAGACATATATGATAATGCTATAATTTACACTCGCTTACACTTTAAGCGAGAAAACATTATGTGAATAGATTACTTTGTTAGCGGCTATTTGCCTCCCTTGACTGGCGGCAGAAGGTCTGAACTCTATTGTACAAACAACATGTACAACCAATCACAGTTCGTTTTCTTCCGCGTCATGTTTAAGGATGTGATAATGAAAAGTTGATGTCCCTAAAATAACAGACCTATCCCATCAGTATATTCAAGTGTCATTTCTTATGGGGTTTTTTTTGTATCAGTATTTATTTATTGTTCCTTATTAAATTGTCAAAAACAGTTTCTAAATGTCATTTACATATAAAAACATTTGTGTTATTCATGATTAAATATCGTATTTAAATGGAAACTTATTTTTACCGATAGTTATCAAGGCAAAAGTATAGTTAGAATGAAGGATAAACTGAAATTCAAGGCATTTCAACAACTTCTGCTCACATATTTGAAGGCTATTATTGGATCATTGAGGGTAATTGTCATATAATAATACGACTAAGCATTACTTTACAAAGAGCTTAGGACCTACTATCTATGTTCTGCTTTAAGAACAAATGGTGCAACCGAATAAAGTACAGAGTTAGTTACAAACTAGCTAGTAGTTACTAAGCCTCTCCAATTTAAGAAAGAACTCATGAACGACTGATGCAACCCTACCCAGGGTTTATGCTGCGTTCATGTCAAAATTACTGTAAATAAAGCTCTGTATGCTTTCGAACCGCATTTGCGGTACTCTGATGTCATACACTGATGTCTGCACAGCAGCGCTTCAAGTCAAACACACCTTACATCTGCAGTGGTCACAGGTGATACAGCGGCCACTCAGTACAACTCATAGCTCTCGGGAAATTATGGGTTTACACGTTGAAATTACAAGTTCTACAATCACGTGAAGGCTTATTACGGTTCAGAATTGTTACGGTAATTTCAACATGACCTTTAAACCACCAAATGAAAATGTTTCAAATAAAGCCTGCTACAGACTGCAATTTCAGCAATCCTATAAGATCATTACAAATCACACTGTACGACATGGATCTAATACACTTTGTGTACGACATGCATCTAGACTGTACGATGATGACACCTATTGAATCATAGGCTACGACGCAAGAAGAAATCATCAGCATGCACTACTGGTAAACAAATAGAGCAAGATGAATCAAACTTTGACATTTTTGGTTTTTATGGATGCTGAAAAAAGGAGGAGGAGGAGAATATGGACACGCTCATGGCTACGGAAAAGACTGGCCAAATTTGGCATGACAATTTAGCAAATGTGGTTATGTTGCATTGATCGATTCACCGTTTCCTGTTGCATTTTTATTGGCTAGTCAGTAAACGTAGGTCGTAGGAGCAAACCCATTGTGAGATCATCATGCTAAATTTCTCACACTATCAGAAAATTAATCGCAGGGTATCTTTGGTCACAAGACCGTGACAACAGCTGTCTTTTTACCCCTCTCACTGTGAAACGTTGGACCTCCGTTTAGGACCCAGAAATCAGTCATCTTTTGTCTGGGACAACTAAAAAAAAATAATCATACAATGTGTATCGGGCATAATGGTCTTGCCTTATTCTCCTGACTCCAAACCCAGAGGCCTGGAGCCTGCATGCCAAATAGACCAAATGGATCCTTGCCCAAAATGACCACTCCAATTAACACCAGCTTAAATATAGACAGAAAGGAAGCAATGTGCCTGAAGAGAAGAAAAAAAAGAGACTTTAAAAATAATTTTATACACATTAATTAACAAATACAAATATATTAAATACATTTTGTTATTGTTTTTATTTATATATTCATTCCATGCCACAGGGCTAGAAGAAATGTAAATATGACCAAACAACAATGTTGTGTTGTGTAAGCCATTACCTGTAGGCAGGTAGTGGAAGGTAGTTTTCCCCTTCTATGCGGATGTCTGGGTACCGCTGGTACAAAGCCTGCATGTACTCCTCAAACACCCGCTTGTACCCTCAGGAGACACTGAAAACAGAAAACAAACAAGATGAAGACACACCTCAGAGCCTTTGCTTCTGGAGGCTGGAGATGATGGCTCTGCAGCGAGTAGCCTCTATTTATTTGGGCTTCAAATTGTGGGCTCCCATTCAATAACATTATAATGCTTGGATGAGCCAGGACATTTTTATATACATTATATAATATTTTTAATATAACGAATCCGATTGTATTCGTCTGAAAGAATAAAGTCATATCCACCAAGGATGGCTTGAGGGTGAGTAAATCATGGGGTAATTTTTAATTTTTGGGTGAACTATCCCTTTAAATACAACTGCATTAGAAGAACTATAGGATTTCCATTTCAGATCGTGATAAACGAACGTCCACTGGATGCGAAATATTATAGCAGCTTCAATGTGCTTAATAAATCAATAAATGCAGCATTATTAAACGTACAAGCGGTTCAAATGCAGGCACACACACACACACACACTAATGGGCTAATCCTCAAATGAGAGCTCTCCATTTAACACCGGATTACCGGCCGATTATTACATGCTGCTGAGGTTACTTGCGGGACAGTTTGTGCCATATGAGACAAATTAACGATTGTTTGTGCATAGTGTCACTGTAACGTTACAGTTTCTCTGCCAGGATAATCACGTCACGCAGTGCTAACGTGCTACCATCAACGCACTCAATGTCATTATACACCGATAGGCCTGTTCCGGGGACCGACCGACATTAAAGTGACTCTTACTCACCAAATCTGGAATTTGAGAAGCGGACCAGCGGCAAACTGCATCTTCATCTTCTTTATGCCATTGCTATCCGCAGAGGCGCTGTAAAGAGCACAGGCCCATAATATTACGACCGAGAGAGGCAACCAACGCATCTTCCCCCACTACGAGCGTTACTCAACTGAACTGAAAAAGCAGGAAGTGGACTACTGCTTTTCATAGGGGTAATCCTGGAAGCGACGCTGCGATTGGTTCATGGCTGACGGGAAATCCGTCTCATTTCCACGAATCGGTTCTTTTGAACAGTTCGTTTCAGAGAACCGGTTATTTGCGCTCATCACGCAATAGCGTCACGACGTGGTCCTGACATTTCGGTGTTCACAGGGCGTGTCAAACGATTTAGTACAGTTTTTTAAAACTTTCAAACTTCAAGATTTTAAAATTGATTCAACTTTTTTGACAGGCTTTCTCAAGCCAATATCAAAGTTTGTCTTGACTTTATCTAGTTGTAAATTCAAAAGTCTCAGTTTAGTTAGCAAAACCGGTCAAACTTTTGTAAGATGTTTTTTGAAAGAAGAGTCTCTTATGCTCACCAAGGCACTTATTTGATACAATATAATAATAATAATAATAATAATAATAATAATAATAATAATAATAATGTGATTATTTCAATCTAACCTTAATTATTCCAGACTGTTGACTGGTAGCCTAGTTTGCATAAAGTCATTTAAAAACCCTACACATTGTTTCATCAATCGTACAGTGAATCAACTCATGAAGGTCAGAAAGAGACGGTTCAGCCGGTTCTCTAAAAATCGGTGAATTGTTCTTCTTTGTCTTTTTTTGCTTTCCAAGAATCCTATGTTAATTATTAGGCCCTAAACATTATAAAACACCAAAGCATTAAAGCAATACAGATTGACATGAAAACAATAAATAAATAAAAAATACAGACACAGATAAATTTACAGGGTAACATAAAAAAAAAACAACAATGTAATAAATTTGCACCTTAAAAGGACAAAAAGGATTAATATAGATAATCTTTGAATAGAGAAAAGAGAGGTTTAGAGACATTTTGTTTATGTATGTGAAATTTAGTTGGTAAACACAAATTAATAATATTTCCCTATGTTCTCTTTTGAGTAGTCAAACAATCCAAAGAAAACTTCTTCTTAAAACAGAAAGAAAATTAACTTAACAAGATTGGATAAACACTAACAAATCTGACCAAAATTTCTCTGTGGGGGTACATTGCCAAAACAAGTGATAGACTTCTTCAGAAGAGTGACAAAAACTGCAGTTCACTTCAATTTATGACTTCTATTTACTAAGAAAGGCTTTGGTTGGGAAACATTTGTGAATTAATATAAATGTTATATACTTTATTGGTAAGCAGATGCCGAGACAAAGACCATATACTTTCTCCAACGGTAAATTATACCTTATTATTTCAATATACATAAGGAATTGTCATTATCTCTCTCTCTGGAAGTGAGCACTGATTTTATAAATTAAAAAAAGTTGCTCTACAGAAAAGCATACATTTCCAATCATTGTATCAGGTTCAAAGAGTATGGCCATGGAAATGAATCTTGCAACAGAAAAGACACTCCAGAGGTAATAGCATTAAAAAACAAACAACTATTCAGTAGCAGTTATAGGAATTTTATATTTCTGTAAAAAATCGGAATAGTTAAAATTCTGCCCTGTGAGTTAAAAAGCTGTCTTAAAAAAAAAAGGTCATTTTTGAATCAGTTGTAAAAGAAAAATTATTTATTAGAGAATATCCTTATTGTTTTATAAGTAATATCTGTGCAGAGAAAAGTTATGTTTGTAGAGACCATTCCAAGAGCATATGCATATTGTTAAGCAATAGGGATCTTTGTAACATTATAGTTACAGAGTAGAAAATTCAGGCCACCAACTTTAGAGAAAATATAATTAGGGATAATATTCCAAAGTGAAGAGGTATTATTAAGGACATTTTTAAGACAATTTAAAAAGTGTTGTTTAAGGTAGTAAAAAAAAGAAAGAAAAAAAAGACATTCCAATCCCCTTGTTTTATTAGGTTCATCAGTACTGATTTTCTGATAAAGTGGGTTTTATTTTTCCAAACAAAATTATTGCAATGGTACATAACACATTTCTGCCAATCTCATGTTAATCTTGAGTATACCTGTAGAGTAGTATTGCATCCTTCATATCTCCAAAGAGTCATTAGTTTTATCATATTTATAAAAGACAGATACGCTGTACCGATTCTTTCCGAAAACAGCCGAGCTTGTGAAGGCGGAGCTAAAGAGTCACAAACACACACACCCACACACACACACAATAATGGCAACTTTCGATTCACCATATGTGTTTGTGTTGTTTACATTATATGCACTTACGCGTGCCGATTGCCAACAAAACAGACAAATTGATGCAGTTTCACTCACCACCTGTGGTTCATGACCGGGAATAAACAAACACACTTGCTGCTCTGGGAAAAAAATTGCATCCACTGTTTTCTTAATGCTGGGTTATTTGGGAAGCTGAACAAGGTTATCTTTCCCACCAAAAACACACTTCTTTAGTGACATTGTTGATTTCATGGTCAAAAAACAAAATGACTGTCGATGGCTTCCGTAACCCAAATGAAGCTCGTTGATGTGTGCACTTTTGCTCTCGCTCTGGTTGATGTGAGGAAGTGTCTACAAATAATTACGCCCTTTATGGCATCATAGGGCCATACTCGGGGGGAAAAAACTTTCAGAAACTTGTTTGAATCCTGAAGGAGTGTAGGTTATTTTGGCACAGAAATACTTTTTTGATACTTTTTTTTAGTTTTGGCCATGTTTAGCATGATAATCCAACTCTTTAAGAAATAGAAGACCTCCCCTTTAACATGCTATGTTCCTTCATCAACCTTAAAGGAGAGAATGTTAGTCTTGACAATCCTTCAGCTTTAGAGTGTAAAATTCTTTCACAGGGATGTTGCATATGAGGAACAGTAGCTTTTAACTGACATTAGCTCACATTTGTTAATATTTAAATAGAGACCGAAGCTCTGGTAAAAGAATCAATCAATCTTAAATCTAAAATATCTTAAATTCGTCCGAATAGTGAACGAGTGGGCCAGACCTGTTCTGGCATAGGCCCAATTCAGGCTGTTTTTGCAATCTGGTTCAATCGATTGATTAAAACGATTGCGACTCAAAATAACCAATCAGTGTTTATTTTTTAAATAATGTTACTGTTGGCTGTTATAAACATCCATTCATTGACATGTAATGTAAAAAAATAAAAATAACAAAAAAGACGAAGAAGAAAAGGTAATTGTATAACCACAGACCAGTGATGGGAGAATCGAAGCTTTTTAAAGCTTCGAATCAATTTAACAAATTCCTTCGCAAAACGATTCGGAAAAGCGTTCGGATACGCCTGTCGCCTGCTGGTCAGAACAGTGTAATAAGATGAAATATCAAGTATGTGTTGAACCATTGACGTTTCGAAACGAAAGAAGCTTCTTTTACTGAAGCCACGCGACTTTGGCTGTTTGCTAGTATACCATACACACTCCGAATCACTGAATCGAAACAAAAGATTCATTAATGTTTCGAACTAAGCTTCATGAAGCGTTTCGAAATCGCCCATCACTACCACACACACAGTGCATAATCTAAGACTTACACGACCTTGATTAATATTAACTATATATATAAGCGGCATGACAACACTATGTAGGCTTGGTACCGCCTTTTGAAAACTGAATTTAGTAAATATAGCGTTGACTTTTATTATCAGCGTTTTTCAAAAAACAGGGTGGCCCAAGCATCATCATCAGTCCATTTGCGAGCTTCCGGCGTGGGCGGGGCTTACATTCTGAGGACGTAGACAAAAATCGACGTAGTTTTCTCTTCATCATCACTAGTAGTTTGTGTTGGTCATATTTGTGACTGTGACCAGCTCACTTTTTACATCACACCAGCATTTGCAACGATGGTCGCCAAACAGAGGATTCGTATGGCCAACGAGAAACACAGCAAAAACATCACCCAGAGAGGCAACGTCAAATCGACGGTATGACGTTTCTTCAATAGTGTAACCGCCGAAGTGAAATTAACCTGATGTAATGTGCTAACATGGCTGAGTAATTTTAATACATTGGTGTTAGAAGTTATGGTTTACCTTTCTATGTAGCGAAATACGGTCTTTTTACTACAGTATGCGGAAGCCCACTAAGTAATGTGCTATTGCAACTGATTTGAATGTGATTCACACAGAGAAACGTGAGTGATGATAAAGTTTCGGTGGGACCGTGGCTCTTGGCACTCTTCATCTTCGTTGTTTGCGGCTCAGGTGAGTAAATTTACCCATGCAAAATTTTAACAAGTGGTAGACCAAATGATAAACACGTTAATTTGAATACATGTGCTGGTGTTGCACTTTTTATTCGGTCCAAGATCTATAGACAAAGCTGACCTCCACTCCACTTTTTTTGGCACACTGTGAAACCTTTTTGAAGGCCGAGATAATGCACTCTATTTACATGGACAAGGCTGAACTGATAGCACGACTTTATCTGCTCATTTCACTGGGTACAACACGTGGATTTGCAGGTGTTGCTACTCTCAAAAAAGAACAGAAAATAAAACTGCTTAAAGTCACCATGAATTCAAAATGTACCACTCTTTTTTTTTTCAATGGAATACTACAGTATTTATTATACATTTATACATTACATATACATTATTTATCCGTGCACATCATTATTTTAATAAAAATTAATGGTAACACTTTACAATAAGGTTAATTAGTTAACATTTGTTAACTACATTAGTTAACATGAACTAATAATGAACTGCATGTATAAAGCATTTATTAATCTTTGTTAATGTTAATTTCAACATTTACTAATGCTTTATTAAAATCTTGCTAACATTAGTTAATGCACTGTGAGCTAACATGAACAAACCATGAACAGCTGTATTTTTATTAACTAACGTTAACAAAGATGAACTAATGCTGAACAGTGGTGTTGTTCATGTTAACTAATGCATTAACTAACGTTAACTAATACAACCTTATTGTAAAGTGTTACCAAATTAATGTATAAGGGATAATGTACATCCAGCAGGTTGTTGGTCAGGTTATCGCAGCGATAACAACTGGCTGGATGTACATTATCCCGCTTATTACATGGCTACTTGCCAAATAAGTAAATAAATAGACACAAAATATTGACTTTAAATATTTTATTTAGCCTGGATGCCAGCTGAACTTAGCCCCGCCCACAACATTTGAGGTGGGGAAGTTCGGTCTGGACTTGATCCGTTGTGGAGCAACTATGCTCGAACCAGAGCTGTTTGGAAATTGTCAGGGCTGGCTTTATACGATGATGGACAGATGATCAACACATGCACGTCACCAAAGAGTGCTTGGGTTGAATTCGTTCTAATCCTAAACGAAGAACTTGTTTGTATATGCATTCACCTTTACTGTTTCTCTCAAATTATGATTGTGTTGGTAAGTACTCCTTGTATCCTTAAATTCTTTTTTACAACACCAGCAAAGATCTTCTACTACTACTTGCAATTGAGTTATGCGTTGCTCTGATTGGTTGTAGGTCTATCCAATTGATTGCAGAGGCATTTTCTTTCCTGGTTCGGTTGAAACATGCCTCATAATCACAGCCCAATGGAGCGGTATCAGACTCATATTCTGACTAGAATTGAGTATGATGACGTCAGGCTATATTTTATTAGCTCTTTAAACGCAAAGCTTCCGCGGAGAGAGCAGTTGCCAACAAGTGGCAAGTTCAAACTAGATGGATATCTAAGGGATCCGGTACAGTCATACCACTTATTACATGGTATTTCACCACATAAATAATTATGGGGTTAAGAGATATTGATTTGAGATGAAACAGTTTTAAAACCTCGTCTGTTTGTTATCTTATAATCAATTACAGTGTACAAAACAATCGTTGCAAAATGGCAGCAGCTGTGTTTGTATGAAATGAGAGTCTGTGATACCCGGATTACATAATTAAATAATTGTACACAAAGTATAGATTTGAGTTTTAATATTTTATTAGCTCACCAAACACAAAACTTCCATGAGGAAAACCCGTTCCTAGCATGTGTGAAGGGCCGACTTCAGTTATCTGGATGAGAATGTGTTATCAGGGAATAACATAACGCTGGATCATGGATGGCATGATTGACCGATCAGAATCAAGTATTCCACAGAGCCGTGTAATAAGCCCCCTTTACTTCCCCTCCCTCTTAAAACATCTCTGATGATGTGTTTACTGGCAGGAGGGCGGGGCAACCTGTCACTCACATGAGATCCACCAATAGCAAGCCACAACCATCCAATCAATTCCCAATGGACAAAAAAAAAAAATTCCACTTGGATATACACTTACCAAATGTATTGGGACACCCCTCCAAATCATTGAATTCAGGTGTTCCAATCACTTCCATGGCCACAGGTATATAAAATCATGTACCTAGGCATGCAGACTGCTTCTACAAACATTTGTGAAACAATGGGTCACTCTCAGGAGCTCAGTGAATTCAAGAGTGGTAGGTTACAGACCTCCAAACTTTGTGTGGCCTTCAGATTAACTCAAGAACAGTCCGTAGAGAGCTTCATGGAATGGGTTTCCATGGCTGAGCACCTGCATCTAAGCCTTACATCACCAAGGGCAATGCAAAGCGTCAGATGCAGTGGTGTAAAGCACGCCGCCACTGGACTATAGAGCAGTGGAGACGTGTTCTCTGGAGTGACAAATCACGCTTCTCTGTCTGGCAGTCCAATGGACAAGTCTGGGTTTGACGGTTGGCAGGAGAACGCTACTTGCCTGACTGTATTGTGCTAAGTGTAAAGTTTGGTGGAGGGGGGGGATTAAGGTGTGGGGATGTTTTTCAGGGGTTGAGCGTGGCCCCTTAGTTTCAGTGAAATGAACTCTTATACCCCTTTTCCACCAGAATGAACCGGGTGCTAGTTCAGAGCCAGTGCTAATCCCAGTTCATAGTTGGTTCAACTGAGGAGCCTTCTAAGAACCGTTTGCTTTTCCACATGCTGAGAGCCACAACAGAGCCATGTCTTACGTCACTGTATACGTCTCATCTTTCTCAGCAACGCTAGCGAGGCAGCGGCAGTGTTGCCAAGTACTTCATCACTGTTGCCGCGGGCTGTTTTTCATGTCCGCGGGTTGAAGCAACCCCAATTGGCTTTATGCCCAGCTGCACTACTTCCTGAACTTCAGCCAGCTCCTTTGTTTCCTGTTTGCTATTATTGGACAAACTGATTAATCCAGGTGTGTCTGATTATTGTTGTTGTGACTACATAGGTCAGGCACACCTGGATTAATCAGTTTGTCCAATAATAGCAGACAGGAAACAAAGGAGCTGGCTGAAGTTCAGGAAGTAGTGCAGCTGGGCATAAAGCCAATTGTGTGATATTTAGCCCCGGGAAAGTTTAGTAGGCAACCATGCCAAAAACACATATTTTACCCCCAAATGTCATTTTTTTTTACCAGGGAAGCCCCCCTGAAACACAATTGGGCTTGTTTTGAGTAGCAATTGTGCGGGTTTTGTTGTGAAAACCTGGCAACCCTGGGCAGCGGGAAACACAAAACACACCAGGCTTGTTTGAGATGCATCGGCGCTGCACAGACCGATCCGAAAAAAAAAACACATGAGTACATCAAAAGCATAAGGAGTCATATGCTCTCGTTGGACTCGTTATCATACGGTGATCGGTCTCTGCATAGCACCGCTGCCAACAAGCCTTCCATCAACAATGCAAACGTTGCATTACTATTGATTCACATGGCTTTACGATCCTACATTGGCATCAAAACACAGCGAATCCAACGCATTCATGCAGTTCACCGTAATTTGTATAGACTGAGATTACAAACGAGCAGCAGCTGTTATCTCCATTAGCTGCTATTTAAAAAATGGCGGATCTCAAGTTTGTGTTCGTCTTGTTGACCCCGCCCCCAGCGCCTGACGTAATCGGTTCTTACTTCTGGCCCTGTTCTAGCCCAGCAATGTTTTGGTGCTACTTAAGAAGCTGGGGCTTTGGTTGTGGAAACACAAAGAACCGATTTGAAACTAGGCTCTGGCTCCGATCTAGCTCTAGCACTGCCTTGGTGGAAAAGGGGTATTAATGATTCAGCATACCAAGACATTTTGGACAATTTCATGCTCCCAACTTTGTGAAACCAGTTTGGGAATGGCCCCTTCCTGTTCCAACATGACTGCACACAAAGCAAGGTCCATAAAGGCATGGGTGAGTGAGTTGGGGTGGAGGAACTTGACTGGCCTGCGCCTGCACCTGTCCTGACCTAGTCATAAACGGCTCCATCAGGATTTGATGTGGTACTTGCTCTGACCTGGGTTTCTTCCAGCTCTAGCAGGGTCTTTACCCTATGTCCTTTGAAAATCTGTTTGCATTGGACCGATGACATTTTCATGTCACATTTTCGGGGTCATCTTGCTCTATTTGCCTGCCAAAAGGTTTGTGCCATGGATGATTTTGCAATCTTTTTATTGGATTTCATCCAGAAAGCATAGGTTTACTTCGTTAGAGATGACACTTTTTGGGAAAAAATTTTACTTTTGTGAGAGAAGAAAAATGGTAGGAACATAAAAAGCTCAATGGCCCATTATAGCCCCTTATGGCAAAGCTGGCATTTTTGTTGTTATAGGCCTTGACTTTGCCAAGTTTTATTCTTCCTCCTCCTCAACTTTTCCAAAGCTGTAATGTCACTGACCTTCTCCTTTTTTCTCTCCTCAGCAATATTCCAGATCATTCAGAGCATTCGAATGGGCATGTAAAGAGGACCAATGATGTCTCAACTATCCACTCCTTGCCACATACTGCACCAGACTTTGCCAATGAGCTTTTCTAACTGGCTTTTTGTTGATTTTATTGATTTATCTTCTTCTGTGAGGTGCAACAATCCTGTCATTCCTCTCTGGTGCCTTTTTAATGAAGAAAAATCAAAAAGCCATAAAATTGCATTCCGATCAATTGTAATGTTATCTTCTGTCAATCTATACCTTGACGTCATGTAAAAAAATCTTCATCTTCATATGTCGCAAGGAGTGATGTGATTTGTAATGCCTGACTTCTCTATCATTCCTGAAATAATTGTGCAAAAATGATTTAATGTGTTATTGTTTGGTTTTTTTTTTTGGATCTCCAAAAAAAGTTTGCACAGGATGAAATATTACGAATGAAAAGCCAGTCAGCTCATCTAAATCACACCTTTTGTATTGCTTTTCTTTTATTTGTTTTCTTAGTAATTTAATAGCTGCCTCCTTTCTTCCAGAATATGGAACTTCAGCCTGAATATAACGTAGTTCTCTGGCACATTCTTGTCATTGTGGTTCAAAATACCATAATAAAATGAGGCTTTTCTCAGAAGAGATGATGTTATAGTCATTTGTCACAATGGCGTAATGGAGGAAGAGGGTTGTGTTGAAAACCATATAACACTTGTGGGGTTCCCACTCAAAAATGGCTGGCCCTACAAAAATAGTTAATAACTCTGTTTATGCTATATTCTATTATCACCAAATATTGGATTCAATCTTTTTGTCAACTTGTTTCCTTTCAATTAGGACTGCATTTCAAAACAAACACTGATTAAAATTAAGGAGACCAATTTGAATGATCTGAGCACATGGTCTGAAGCACATGGAGCAGGTGCAATTATTGTCCGAATCCACTTTTGCTAGTTTAACGACGAAAAAAAAAAAAGGTCAGCACACAAGGCGCATGGTCTAAAAGGGTTGTGCCTAGTCTCTTAACGAGTCATGGGTGTGTTTTGGTTGTAATGTGCAATAAACCAATCAGAGCCATGGCAGATTCGCTATTTTCATGGCGGACTTTGCAAGCGGAAAGACTGAATGCTTCTCCGGGGAAGAATCCTTTTATTTTTAATAGTGCTGGGCAATTGATTAATCACATTCAAAATAAAAGTTTGTGTTTACATAATATATGTTTCACGAGTTCACACTTACAATTTATGGAGAGTAATTTAAATGCGTATTTGGCGTGCTGTTCGGGGGGAGGGCTTCGAGCTCGGAATTTGGCCTGAACCCAGAGTCTTATCTTGTATAAATATAACATTTTTCTTAAATATATATGTGTGTGTATTTATATATGCATAATTATACATACACATTATGTAAACATTTATTTTGGATGCGATTAATCGATTGCACTAATTTTGAATATTTAAAAATGTTCAAATGCTGCTGTGCGTCCCTGTGTGTGTAATAAGCAGAGTGTACAAGTGTTGTGCACCTGCCTATAGGTGCATGTTTCTAACCTAATGACGCAAAAAATACTGCGCTATTCATTTTTAGACCAGGTATTTGTTGGTCAATGGTGCAATCGATATCAGTTGCCTCAAAATAGCCACACGTTTCAGACCAGCGCAAACAGATGAGCGCGAGTGCATTTGCTATTTACGTGTACATTTACCTGGAGCAACATGGAGTAAAGTTCCTTGCTCAAGGACACACTGGTGGTGACCGCTGGGAATAAAAAAAATATTTAAACAATGTGTTGCTGGACGTGAAACTGATAACTGCGTCGGGCTGAAATGTGCAAAAAACACTTGTGTCGCTTTGCGCTGGGTGTATGATTGGGCCCTAAAGCACACTAATGTGATAAACTGCAATTTTTCTTCATTTTTTATTTAATATTGTAAAAATTATTCATAAATAATGCCTTTTTCGCTCATAAAATGAGGTGCCTACTCTAAAAAAAAAAAAGGTTCTATATGGCACCAAAAATGGTTCTTGGCTTGTAATCATAGGGGAACCTTTTTAAGTGCTATATAGCACCAATTCTGGTGCTTCAGTGGTTCTTCAGCGGTTCTTCACCGGTTCTTTGACTAAGGTGCTATATAGCACCGCTACACTCAAAAAAAAAAAGGTTCTATATGGCACCAAAAATGGTTCTTGGCTCGTAATCTTAGGGGAACCTTTTTAAGTGCTATATAGCACCAATTTTGGTGCTTCAGTGGTTCTTCACCGGTTCTTTGACTAAGGTGCTATATAGCATCGCTAACTAAGGTGCTATATAGCACCGCTACCATATACAGAACATGTTACGATATGGTGCTATATAGCACCAAAAGTGGTTCCCCTATGATTACGACGAAGAACCATTTTTGGTGCCATATAGAACCTTTTTTTTTTTTAGAGTGTAGCGGTGGTATATAGCACCTTAGTTAGCGGTGCTATATAGCACCTTAGTTAGCAGTGCTATATAGCACCTTAGTCAAAGAACTGGCGAAGAACCACTGAAGCACCAAAATTGGTGCTATATAGCACTTAAAAAGGTTCCCTATGAAATAGAGCCAAGAACCATTTTTGGCGTCATATAGAACCTTTTTTTTCTAAAAATGTATACTCTCTGATAAATGAGGCCTACGATTAATCAGATGCAAAAATAAACACACAACCAGTCAAGAAAGAAAACAAGTTAACACAAAGATTGAATCCAATAATTAGGTGATAATAGAATAATGAGAGATTTATAAGCAATTTTTTGTAGGCCGTTCATTTGTGACCGGGAACACCACAAGTGAACCCAGCCCAACAATCCCCCTTCTCTGGGTCGAAATGACCCAAACACAACATGAGGGTAAAATGTATGCAATTTAACCAACGGTTTTGAGGTGTTTCAATTACCTATTAAATAATGTAATATTGGTAACATTTACCCATAAAAAGAGTTGTAGAACAGATTGGGAGATTGAAAGGCATTAATTGCATTAGTTTGTTTGAAATAATACATCGACAAAGGGTCTTCTTAAGAGTGCAATCTAAATTTAACAAACTGTCTGCTGGCTTAAAATGATGAAAAATGAGGAACAACTTACCAGAAATTTGCTGACTAAAGTCTGCGACTGAGGAAAATGTCAGTGGTGTCGAACCTGAAAAATGGGATTCCATTCCATCCAGACCTGTGAATGATTACAGTTTAATTGTGTCATGATTTCTACACTGTTTAGATGAATAATTACTTTCATTGGCTTGTTTGGATCGATAAGCAATGCCAAAGACAGCTTCACTTCAGTGCTTAACATTTGACTTGCCAAATGCAATACAGAGTTGATTACATTTCAAGGTGTGAAACATTCTTCATTCTGCCTTAATTTCAGCATCTCATTCGTTAAAAACAGATAAGTGGCATTTTGATTTTCATTGTGGCATAATTGAAGCATGTTGCTGATGAAAAGAAATGTTGCTAGTGTGTTACATCTTGTTCTTAAAAGGAGTTTCTTTCTTCTGTTGAACACAAAAGAAGATATTTTAAAGAATGTTGGTAACCAGAATGACTTGTATAGTTGGAACAAATTATTATGGAAGTCAATAGCTGTTTGGCCTTAACTGTCTAGTTACCAACATACCAACAGCGTCTCGATCGCTCTCTACTGGACTCCTGTGCAGTATGTACTACTGTGCAGACTCTGTCCCAAGATGTCAGCGCCATATTCGGACATTCATATTCACTTTTCTTCAGTGGAGTGAAGTCACGTTGTCCATATTTATTTTCAGTCTTTGGTTCAACAGAAGAAAGAAACTCATACAGGTTTGGAACAGCTTGAGGGTGAGTAAATGATGACAACACTTTCATTTTTGGGTGAGCTATCCCTTTAAGAAATGCTTGAATTTCAGTGTGGAATGAATTCTGCTCCGTACTGGACACTGCAGCAAGTAACATTTGTCACGTTTAAAATGTTTAGTACAGAAAGACTAAAAAAAGACTAAACATGCCAGTCGAGGACCAACCCAAAAATAAACAGCAAACATCAAGTACATGTTTGAGCAGTAAAGAAATATTTTACTGTTCATGAACATGGTACCATGCTGTTCTTATCTCCCTTAAAAGTAAACATCCAGACAGTTATTTCAAGTAATAAGTCATTTTTAATGCAGATAAGTCCTCAATGTTTCAACCCAGTATGGACAATACATAATACATTTAATGATACCATACCAGAATGAAGAATTGCTGAAAATGAGAGTTATGCTGTTAAAGGCACACTAGGTAGCTTTTTGTCGCTAGAGGTCGCCTATTCAAAACAAAGGCGTAGCTTGATGACTCCTAGACTGAGTGCGGAATCTTGTGAGTCGTAGTCTTCACCTCACAGCCGCTGGAAAAAAATCAGATGGGACGTGTACAGAAATCACGAGGGGTGAGTGCTGTGGGAGCTGAGGATGCTGAAGCGATTGCTAATGAGAGATGAGCATAACACACGGCGACAGCAGCGGAAATTTTATTATGCCACAGTTGCCGCTTCCGCTTCTTTCGCTTAAGTGTATGTGGGGTAACGCAGCGCTCTTTTATCATATTAGATACATTTGAGTGTGTTGAAAATTGTTATAATGCTACTCTGTACACATTCGCTCCATGGCTGCTATGAGACTAGTTGCACACTGCAGTAAGCTCGATATTAGAATATCATATTAACAAATTCTGGGTGGCTTGTGTTGCTAAATGGTATGCAATTAATTTTAAAACATATTGTATGATGGAGAAAATGCTGTATTACTGTACAATAATTAGTTTTCTGTCTTTAAATGTCTCCAAACAGTTGTTCCCTTATCTAATGAAACATAATATATTAAAGCATCTCTGTTTCTATGGTTTCTGCGAAATTGAGGGTATCACGGATGATGTCATTGGCGATGCACGGACACAGTTTGTGTCCTGGTTAAAATTGCTTATTTCTCTGGATTAAAAAATTCTTGGAAACATTTGGCATAATGTTAGTACACAAGTCAACAAAATACACTGCCCGGGCCAAAAAAAAAAAAGTTGTTTGGATTTAAATAGGTAAATGCTAAGAATGCTTAATGATTGGATAATTATTGCAGTGATTTTTTTTGTTTTGTTTCTAGCATGTTATATGTTTGGCAACAGTTCTTCTAACCCTAATTGATGGAGTGTGTAGCTTTTCATTTCTTAAACAACCATGTAGGAAGACACATCATGGCCATATTCCAGGATGACAATGTCAAGATTCATCTCAAATTGTGAAAATGGAAATAAATGTGATTGTTGTTTTCATCAAAAGGTACATCGATGTTTCAATCTTGTATTGACAATTCAAGAGTCAAGCACTCTGTAAAGTCTCCTCCAGCACACCCCAAAGACTTTCAATGAATTTAAGGCCTGGACCAAATTATTTTTCATCCAACCATTCTTTCACGATTTAAACCTGATGAATATTGTCATCCTGGAATATGGCCATGATGTGTCTTCCTATACATAAATGTCCTTTGCAAAGCACTTTGAATTACCATTGTATATAAAATGTGCTATATAAATAAACTTGCCTTGCCTCGCCTTGCCTACGTGGTTGTTTAAGAAATCAAAAGCTACACACTCCATCAGTTAGGGTTAGAAGAACTGTTGCCAAACACATAACATAGAAAAATAATAATCACTGCAATAATGACCTAATCATAGACTCTTAAGCATTTGCCTATTTAAATCCAACCTTTTTTCCAGCAATTTTTGTTTTGGCCGGGCAGTGTATATAACATTGTTCTAGTCTCTCAAGAATGTTGAGACTGTTTATGATCGGTAAAGTATAATAAAATCTAAAATAAAATATTAAGGATTAAACAGATAAACATTTACTCGCAGTTCAGTGCTAAAAACCTAACCCTAAACAGAACCGAGAAGAATATGAACTGGCTTTAGTTTATAGACGCTACTCGAGTCTCCGCTGGGTGGCGATGTGGAGCCATCAGTTCTCTATTTCTTTCATTTGGGCTACGAAGAAGAGCGGAACCGCTGTTGGCAGAGATGTTGCTGTGGAAACGCGAAGTCAGGTAAGACAAATAATTATTTAATTTTCTTAATAACAGTTGCCAACTCAGGTCATTATCTTCGTATTTGCGTATATGGGAAACTTTGGTCAAACGAACGCAGTCTGTGAATGTTTCAGCTTGCACTAGCAGGTTAGTTCAATGTTTGCATAGTCACACTGACAAAAAACAAGACGCAAAATGTCATTTTGACGCAGATATGCAAACGTCTGCATGCGTGTTTTGCATGAGGACCCTCTGCCTCTAGGGCAAGATTACCATATTTCCCCCTCTTGATCATGATGACACAAGTCAACTCGGCACATTAAATGAACAGATGTGCTCTACTCAATATGATCATTTCATTTGGAAATCAATATTTGTGAGATTTAGTCGGTCAAAAAACAGAAGTTAATTTATCTAGTTTTGAAAATATTGTATTATGTTGAATAGCAAATATTTGTGTCTATGTATGTATACTAAAATAAGTCTCTTATGCTCATCAAGCCTGCATTTTTTTTAATCAAAAATGCAGAAAGACATTGTGAAATATTATTAAAATGAATGTTTTTCTATTTTACTTTAAATTGTAATTTATTTCTGTGATGCAAAGCTGAATTTTTAATTTTCTGCTGCTTAATATATATATATATATATATATAAAAACATTTTTTTATAACCTGTGATATTATTTTCAGGACTCATTGATGAATAAAACGTTTTTTAAAAAAGAGCAGCGTTTATTAAAAAAATTAGGGATGCACCGATTTGAAAATTCTGGCCAATACTTATAACTGATAATTCTTTATATTTGAAAGCAGATAACCAATAAATCTAAATCCAAGTAAATATTAATAAGAATGATATCAAAACAAGTAATTTATACATTCTGCAAAAGTTTATCCTGGGGTGTTTCTTGCCCAGGCTAGTGGGGTAAATAATTTTACATTTTGTGCTATGACAACTAAAATAACATGTATTTCCCTTAATAACAATGGCTGATGTGTAATACATCTAATATGACCTCTGACCTGTAAAGTTGCCAGAATAATAATCATACACTGTTTGTTAATTGGCCAGAGGAGAACTGGCACCCCGACTGAGCCTGGTTTCTCCAAAGGTTTATTTTTCTCCATTATGCCACCTGATGGAGTTTTGGTTCCTTGCCACTGTGGCCTTTGGCTTGGCTTGCCCAGTTGGGGACACTACATTTTCTACTAAATATCCAAATAAATTTAATTACTAAACTAAATTTAATACATCAACTAAATTACTGATCTGCCCACATTGTCCCTGTATGACAACTGAAATGAGCTGATGACATCACCGGTTTCTCCAGAGCGGCTGTACAGCCGTATCAAATTCTGTTGCATTATTTTCCTGTCTAACACTGTGAAGCTGCTTTGAAACAATCTGCATTGTAAAAAGCGCTATATAAATAAAGTTGACTTGACTTGACATGTGTAATGACCCTGCACATGCTAAACGTATAACCAAATATGACTCAATTTAAAAGTAAATGCACATTGTTTCCCCATCTTACCCTAGACAGGTGTTTGAATGTTCATTACTAAAGTTCTCATGTGTTTATTTCTTGTCTTTGTGCACCTAAAGGCTTGATACAATGTCTTCGTCAATGATTGGTGTTTAGACACTTCCCCAGCCCAGTCTACACTCACAATGCTGCAAGCAGAGACCCTCCAACTGCTGTGCCTCACAGCCTCCAGTGGGGTCCCTCTCTTCTCACGAGGCTCCACCAAGCAGCTTCCCTTTTCCATCGTCGGCTCCCTAAACGGTGTCCATATGTTTGGTGTCGGCCACGGGGCTCAGTTATCGAGCTGTGAGACGGACAGAGGCAGCCGTGTGGTTTGGGAGGTGTTTCAGGAGAGCCTGATGCTGATCGCGGTGAGTGGTGGCGGGGGCTCTGGCATCAGTGAGCTGCAGTTGCGCCGCCTCCTGGAGAACGTGTGGAACTGCATGGTCTTGGTCCTGGGACAGGACGAGCTGGCAAACATACGCAACGTGGAGCGGTTAAAACGAGAGTTGCGCTCTTGCTACCGCCTGATCGACATGCTCTTGGAGCGCGTCAATGACGATCAGGGCTTTATGGGAGATCTGACACAATGCGCCGACTGCTTGCTTCCCTCCAACTCCAGCTTGCTTCAGGAAGCCCTAGACTCCTTCGCCCAAGCAGCGGAGAGCGAATTTGGCTGCCTGCTAGTGCACGGCCGTGTAGCGCAGGCCACAGAGAAGTGGTGGTCCCGACTGACTCCCCAGGAAGTTGTTGTGCTCTCAATCCTGGTGCACACACTTTCTGATGCATCGTCATGTGACTATCCAGTCTTCCTGCCCCAAGGCAGTCCAACCGTCGCCATTCGTTTGCTCGGTTTCCAACTGCTTCCCAGGGTTCACGTGTGCATCCTTTGTGGTCCCAAACCCTCTTTGTACAAGGCGGAGAATGAGCTTGTTAGTCGTTTTTGGTCCACTTTGGTGGAAAATCTACGCAGCTGTTTGGAGCAGGCTGACCATTCCACTCTTCCTCCGTCTGTGAGCGTTCGCTGGGATGTCCAGGCTCTTCTGCTCATCAACCGTGAGTCTCGACGTGCAGTCACCGTCTGCCCTCGGGTTCGTGGTGGCTCTCCTGCGGAGGCTACGCCTCTCCTTTCATCAGGAAGGCGCTTGGAGCTCCTTCGGCTTTTTTACACATTTGCCGTGTCTCGATATTTTACCTCGCAGGAGACATCCGTTTCATCAGCCTCGCCTACCTCAGAGGATTTTTCTCAGGGATTTACCCACATCCCTGTGCAGTGCTACCTTGTGACTGATGAGTGTAAGTGTTATGGCCTGCAGAGTCCCCAACACCAGCTCTTCTTACTCATGGATCTCTCTGTCCCAACGTTTGCCTTGCGTACTGTGGCTACACAGACTCTCTCTGCGATTACTGCTGCAACTGCCTTTTAAGACATCGGGTTGCTCCTGTATGGGTTAATTAAAGGAGAACTCCGGTGAATGTTTAAGTTAAATCTTGATCGTTATAACTTTGTGAGTACTGTCTATAGAAAAAAAAAAAAACCGGATTGGTGCTTGCAACACGGAGCTTTTAAAGTTAATGCCCAGAGCTCCCACTAAGCTAACACGGCAGCTATGGGGGCATGTACATAAAGAGTGTCTTTGTGCCTCTTAACAGACACAAAATGCAATTAAAATGTCTGTCCAACATGAACAGGGCCCTTACATGACAACGAGATGCGTTTAGCAACTTAGCCATTGTTTAAACTCACTGAGATAGTGTTTTAGACGGCAAGCAGTAGTCTCGCGCTTAAGTCCCGTGGGAACTCAGTTGTAGCCGGTAAAAATGTAAATAGTCCAGGGGGGAGGAGCGTCGTGTGTGTGAAGAGTGATGATCGGCTCACAAGTGAAGAAGAAATGGTTCGTAACGCTCCTCCCCCCTGGACTATTTACATTTTTACCGGCTACAACTGAGTTCACACGGGACTTCAGCGCGAGACTACTGCTTGCCGTCTAAAACACTATCTCAGTGAGTTTAAACAATGGCTAAGTTGCTAAACGCATCTCGTTGTCATGTAAGGGCCCTGTTCATGTTGGACAGACATTTTAATTGCATTTTGTGTCTGTTAAGAGGCACAAAGACACTCTTTATGTATATGCCCCCATAGCTGCCGTGTTAGCTGAGTGGGAGCTCTGGGCATTAACTGTAACAGCTCTGTGTTGCAAGCACCAATCTGTTTTTTAATTTTTTTAATAGACACTACTCACAAAGGTATAACGATCAAGATTTAACTTAAAAATTCACCGAAGTTCTCCTTTAAAGGGATAGTTCACCCAAAAATGAAAATGTTGTCATTTACTCACCCTCAAGTTATTCCAAACCTGTATGGGTTTCTTTCTTCTGTTGGACACAAAAGAAGATATTTTAAAACATTTAGGTAACCAGACAGTTAGGGCCAAACAGCCATTGACTTCAATAGTAATTTGTTCCAATATGGAAGTCAATGAGGTCCATCAACTGTTTGATTACCAATATTCTTCTAAATATCTCCTTTTGTGTTCAGCTTGAGGGTGAGTAAGTAATGACAAAATTTTAATTTTTGGGTGAACTATCCCTTTAACCAGGTACCAGGCCTACTGAATCTGGCATTAAACGGATAATAAAAAAATAAAAAAAATTCTCACTTGCGTTACGTTGTTGCATAACCTGTGTGACTTTGTTTCTTCTGTGAAACGCTAAATACGTTATTTTGAAAAATGTTTCAGCTGTTTATCATCCAAAACAACATTAAATCCCATTGACTTTTGTTGTACCCCACCAAGACATTTTGCCACATATTGTATCTTCTTTTGTGTTTCACAGAAGAAAGAAAGACATGCAGGTTTGGAACATAATTAGGGTGATTAAATGATGACAGAATTTTCATTTTTGGGTGAATTGTCCCTTTTTAACTTTATGGTTAAGCTTGTGTCTGGTTGCGTATTAATCAAAAGGAGATTTGATTTGGTAACACTTTACAACAGGGGTCAGTTTGTTAGCATTTATGAACATTATAATGCTAGAATGTTAACTTCTGCATCTACTAGTGCATTTTGAACAATAATTAACATTTAACAATAGCAGATTTGTAAATTAATATTAACCTACATTAATACATCCTGTGAAAGTGTTCATTGTTAATCTTTTTTCACAATAAAATAACTTTTACAAGTTTAAACGTTAATTTGTACATCCGATTTATAAATTAATATTAACCTAGATTAATACAGTGTATAATATAGTTTGCATAATGCATTAATGTCATCAAATGGAACCTTATTTTAAGTGTTGCCAAGACCATTTGTTTTGATACTGCATAAGTACTTCCTTAGGAGCTAGAATAACAGTACAATCGCAGGATGAGATTCTGTGAATCAAAATATGGAGCACTTGTTAACTCTACTGTATGACTGTTTATGTGTAGCATTCACACTGTGATACCAAATTCTACCTTTGATTTGTTATTGTTACTGAACATGAATGCATTTTTGAAAGCTGTGTACCCACTTAATGACACTGGTGAATAATATTAGTGGTGTTAATATTAATTAGTGGTGTGAATAAATACATATGGTTTGAAATGCATCTTTAGATTTTTGCTTTGTTTCAGCAACAAGGAAATAAAACCATTCTGTGTTCTAGCATTAAATCTGATATTACTCTTTCTGATCCACAGTCAGGTGTGTGATTTGTTTTTGAAAATTGATTTTGAAATCGATTTAAGCCAGTATAATTCTCGGTAAGCACTCCCTCTGCTGGCCAGTTTTATTATGTTCTAAAAACAGTTGTGGAGATTTGTGTTTTTTTAATAAGTGTAAGGACCACCCGTCGGAATCCAACGGGCGTGGGCAAAGGTATAATGCGTGTAGTTCTTTTACTAGTGCTTCTGTGAAGTTCACTTAATTTATTTATTACTTTAGCTCAGTGCTTAATCTGACTCCCAATTTCAAATGATTATTACATTTAAAATGATTAATTTAGATATTTGATTATTCTGGGTATCCCATACTTTTAATTACTTGTTCATCAGGGACAAATTGCATAGAATTTAGGACCCATTGGCTCAAATTGCTTTTAAAAAGTACTCTCTTTAACGCCTGATTACAATTCCTACAAAATCATGTTATGATTAATGCTTTCAACTATGTTATAATGACCATTTATGTCTGTATTAGTTAGCTTATATTATAGCATAGCATACAGATAAGCGATTAGTCTGATAGCTTAGTTTATACACACATTTGCATTTACCCTACATATATTTTTAATTATCTGTCATTATGTTTCATGTTATTTATTACATGCAGTTACAAAAATATGGCGGTGTGTATAGTACGTACTCTTCTGATGACCCTCACGTACGCGAAAGTGGAGTAGTAGGCCAAAGTATACTTCACTTTTTACGTGTATGCGAGGGTCAGCATACATTGCGCTACTAAAACTGAAACATGGCTATCACCTCTAAACCAGCGTTGTATAGGTCCCAGAACAAAATATTTGGGAATTGTGTTGGGCCTATTCATGTGCCCCAAAGGGTTGCACCTGCTTTCGAGAAGAGGAGCAATTATCAGATTATCAGATATCTTGAAAAGACACCACCCACAACAAGTTTTCAATCTTTCTCATAATATAAGTGAGTGACTGCAGTGAAATTGACATTTAAAATGACACCAAACATGAAAGGGAATACGCAATAGATTTACAAGATACATCATATGTGGTATAGCCTATATGTGAACTTATAGTGACTGGAGTCAGGGGAAAGGAGAGGGATAGGTGGAGCGAAATGCATAGATAAGCGAGCAGAGAAGTTTGGGCAAAGTGGTGTCCTCTTTCTTTGAGATCTCTCCAGATTGTTTTTGTTTCAAGGTATTTGATCTTGTGTTCTGTCTTGCAGGAAAACCAGTCTTGCACAAGAGTGAGTAGACAAAGAAGACATACAATGAGATGCATATATGCTGTTAATTTCCTAAAATGTCAATGCAATGATACTCACACCCAAAATGCTGTCTTTATTTAACAAAGAAAAAACAGGTTAAATAAAGACAACATTTTGGGTATCATTGCATGAACATTTGAGGAAATGAATAGCATATTTGTATCAAATTAAATATAGCATTGTACAACCTGCACAAAAGTTAATTAGCATTACACCCAACAATTGAGAAACTAAAAAAAGAGAATGACAAAACAGGGAGAGAACAGAGGAGAACTGTATGATCAACAGACACAAGTGACAGGGATGCTATCAAACAAACATGTGAATACAACGAATACAACACAATGAAAACTAATCTTGAACTCAGACACTGAATAGAGAAACAGATCAAAAACAAACTCTAAACAAGCAAACTCAAAACGTGACAAAAACGATAAAAGTGTAAAAGGAAGCATATCTGTTTTCGTTGGATGTAGTTTGGAAAGAAACCCATTCAAGTTCTGTCACTGAGCTTTTCTCATAAAATCTTAAAGTAAAGACATCAAGACAGTTTGTATTATATGAAATTATGCAGGCAGCTCGTTTTAGTTTAGTGTGGTATTCCTAAATCAGTCCCACAGTCAAAGGTCAACACAGTCTGAAATATTGCTACAGTCAATAAGCACTATAAATGGTTAAAAAATGTTTTATATCTGCCACACCCAGTCTCATTATCTTTACTCAAAATAAATATTCTGGGTTCAATACCAGATGAGATTTGTGACATGCCTCGGTTTGCAAAGACAATGTGTTGGTAGAAATTAGCTTACAATGGAAGTCTATGGGGCCCCTTAGACTGTACTGCCAACTGCCTAGCCCTTGTCTCACTGAAACTATTTGGAGATTAGACATTATATAACAGAATAAAAGCAGCAGGCATTGCCTTGGGTTCCTTAACTTACAATATATAGCTTCAACTCTTCGTATTAATCTTTATTAGCACCCCGAGGGCCTGTTAATGATTCTAACTATAATAAAGGTAATTCCGATCATAAATTGCATTTAAAGGAATAATTAATCTTAAATCTAATCTCAAAGCTAATGTGGATAAGATAATGTCATCATGGTCTCTACAAGTACATATGTATACACGCAATTAAGACACACTTTTATTGAAGGGCTGTGCTATTATTTACCTATTTATCCTGTTTGAAATGTGTCAAGCCACTTTGATTAATACCATCACAACACACTGTTATGACTTAAAGGGATAGGTCACCCAAACATGATCCCATGTTTTACTCACCCTCAAGCCATCCTTCCATCGTTCTTACAGATAAATACAATCTGTATTAAAAAATATCATAGTTCTTCCAAGCCTTATTATGGTAGTGAATGGCGGGCCTTATTTCCAAAAAAAGTGCACCCATCCATCATAAAAGTACTCCACACGGCTCCAGGGGGTTAATAAAGGCCTTCTGAAGCGAAGTGATGCGTTTTTCTAAGGAACATATCTTGATTTAAAACGTTACAGACTAAAATAACTAGCAATTCCTATGCAAGTTGACTTGCGCCAAAAGAGTAACCCCTGAGGCAATGTAGGAGTAGCTTTGACGCCTCTCGTGGTTAAAAAAAAAAGGGCTTGGCCAAAAACTCAAGCTCCTCTTCTTTTATATCGAAATCTTTTTTCTCTTTTAAATTTTTAATTTTAGACTTCTAATTCGTGACCTGTGTTTTGTTTTGCTCTATCCTCTGCATGTCCGCGTTCGCCAATACGTCATGCGCCAGGCCAGGTCACTCTTTCACCGTAAATCGATGTATACAGCCTACTGTCTGAAGCTAGTTATTTAAGTTTATAAAGTTTTAAATATGGATATTTTTCTTACACAAATGCATCGCTTCACTTCAAAAGGCCTTTATTAACCCTCCAGAGCTGCAAGGAGTACTTTTATGATTGGTGGATGGATTTTTTGGACTTCAAAATCCCATCCTCCATTCACTGCCATTATAAAGCTTGGAAGGATTTTTTGTTGTTGTTATACGGTATATATATATATATATATAAAACTCCAGTTGTATTCGTCTGAAAGAAGAAAGTCATATAGGCTACATCTAGGATGGCTTGAGGGTGAGTAAATCATGATGAGGTCATTTTCATTGTTGGGTGAACTATCCCTTTAACCCAAATTGGCATCAAAGAGGAATACATTAATTAATCTTTTTGGCAATTGTGCATAAAATATGTACCTCGAATGCACAATTTCTACACTCTAAAAAATGCTGGGTTAAAAACAACCCAAGTTGGGTTGAAAATGGACTAACCCAGCAATTGGGTTGTTTTAACCCAGTGAATGGGTCGTTTTAACCCAGCGGTTGGGTTAAATGTTTGCTTAAAACAACCCAATTGCTGGGTTAGTCCATTTTCAACCCAACTTGGGTTGTTTTTAACCCAGCATTTTTTAGAGTGTATAGATGACCTCATATGAGAAGTTTGCAATGGAGTAATGAGGAAATTAAAAATATTAGGAAAGATTTATTCTGTGCTTTATGCTGAATATGGTTGGTCAAATGTTTCTGCCCTTAAGCTAATATGCAACTTCATGACATAATTTGCTTGTCACTGTCATGCTTTTATGACTGCAATTGTGTGTGTGTGTGTGTGTGTGTGTGTGTGTGTGTGCGCGCGCGCGTGTGTTTTGACTAATTGAACTCTGGAAATGATATGTTGATCTCTATCTATCCATCATCCATCCATCGTAAAAAGAAAAAAAAAGATTGGTAACTCATGCCAAACTCATGTTGTATGTTTTTACATTAATTCATGGAATTAATTTAACTAATTTCAACTTCTTCTTTTTTTAATCGAGATTCTACAAGATTAAAAAAAATGAGTTGAAATGACTCACAGCTAATTTGAATTACTAAGTTACTCTTATAGGACTTTTAAAACTCATAGTTACCAGCCTGTAATATTCCCTCTTTAACAACCAGCCCACTCTCCCACACTCAAGACCGAAGTGGTTGAATAATGAAGAACATACTGCCTGGAACAGCATGCTCTCTGATCACATGGCAACTCATTAGACTTAGCATCCTTCCTTGTCAAGTCGACCTTTCTCCAATTGCTCAAATATTTCCTTAAGTTTGCCCGTACCTTTTGCGGAACCATTCTGTCAAAGAAAACACTGTAATGTGATCACACTGCTTGTTAATCTCTCCTGCAAGACACACACAGAGCCTATAGTCAACATGGGAGGAGCTGGCGTGCTTTATTCTCAGTCACTGGATCAATGGGAGGAGGTTCACTCACTGTGGAAGTTTTACACCGGTCGGGTCAAAGTTTGGAGCTGCTTCAGACACTTCACACAGGTTCATCGTTGCTGTCCGTCGTCTCGGTAACCGAAGAGGCTTCCCTTTCTACACTTCTGGTGTGTAATACTACAGTCTAGAGGAGGTACTGGCTACAAAACACCCCATTTAATAAGGGGGTGGAAGTAATGGAAAAGTTACCGGGAACACTGAATATACTGTTTGTGAGCCCCAGATAAAAGGAGGCGTGGGGATTTAGTGGGGGGCAACAGTGTGCTTATTAAATCTTGAACTTGCCTATCTGATGCGCACAGTCCAAAGGTCGTCCCGAGTAGATCTTTGAAGGGTTTACTACGCGCACAACAGCGAAACCTCCGCAGAAAACCAAAGTTTAAGAATCCAAATTTAAAATTACCTTTTAATCTTGTTGTGCTTTAATTGTTTATAAAATGTTTTCTAATAGAAGCGTGAGGGTTTCAAAATTGGGAAGATGCGAGGCTTACGCGACGCTGTACCCCAAGGTTCCAAACTGGGTCCTGAACTTTTCCCCGCTGCCTTCCATTTCTTCTCCCCGTAGGGATCTTTCTGTTTTCCCGGCGGCCCAAAGCGAACATCGACAGCAGAAGATGTCCGAAAATGGAGCGTTACCCCATCGGGGCAAAGTGCTCACCGTTGACACCATGAACGCCAACGTAAAGAAGGTTGACTACGCGGTCCGCGGACCGATAGTTCAGCGAGCGGTGCAGATTGAGAAGGAACTGAAGGAGGTATGAGCAGTATTAATTTCATCTTCGCAAAACTAAAGTTTATGTTACGTCAGGCTTTCAATTCTGATAACATCCTGTAATGATCTTGCGCATAGTTGGGAAGCAAGACATCCACATAACTGAATAACTATGTGTTTATGCAACACATTTGCTCTGAAGTGAAAACAACTTGGTGAACAGATGCTGTTTTGAGCTATAACCTGGGTCCCCCTGTCCACTTACTTTCCTGTAAAGGGCACATTCAGGACTTTACAGAGATACCATTTGTTTGGAGGTTTCACAAAGACAACAACTTCTCTTCGGTCTGTTAAATGAGTGAATTATCAAATGTAGCACTCTTATGTAAATATGATATTTTGTAATTATCAAATCTGACTTATTTTCATGCATCAACATCTCAGGCAAATGGGGTTTCTAATCAAATACAAAACAGGGCAATGATTTCATGTCCACTGTAGAGGACACCAGGACTTAAAGGGATAGTTCACCCAAAAATGAAAATTCTGTCATAATTTACTCACCCTCAAGTTGTTCCAAACCTGTATGAGTTTCTTTGTTCTGCTGAACACAAAATAAGATATTTTGAAGAATGTTTGTAACAAAGCAGATAGAGCAAGCATTGACTACCATAGTAGTTATCAAAATATCTTCTTTTGTGTTCAACTCATACAGGTTTGGAACAGCTTGAGGGCGAGTAAAAGATGACAGAATTATTTATGACTTGAGTCCACTACAAAGGACATAACATAACATTTTTCAATTTTTTTTTTTTACCCCATTTGTTTCTGAAACATGAAAAAAATCCTGGGTCTGAGACTAAACACTCTCAGAAAAAAGGTACAGTGGAGGTACAATTTTCTTCCTTGTGGAACAAAACGTATAACTGTAAAGGTACACAATTGGTCCTTAGGGTACAATTATACCATTGTTTTCCTCTACTAAGAGCAGGGCAAGTTCGGTCCTAGAGAGCCGCTGTCCTGCAGAGTTTGGTTCCAACCATGAAAGACATCTATAGAAGCTCTTATTGAGAATTAACAGCAGTTTAGATGTTGATGTTTTATTGAAAATAGTACCATTATGGTGATCAGTGTTGTTTCCTTTAGTTGGGCAGTTTGACTTGGCTTTTACGTGAGTTTGTGGTTTTTGATACAGTGTTAACAAAACACATAATCTGTTCAAATCAAAAGAAGCCATAAACAAAAATTATCATGAAGAAAAATGTTTGACTAAACTCATCACTAACTAAAAATGTTAATAAATAATATTCACCAACAATACTTTATTGCAACGGATCAGACATTCTGAAATTTACATTCTCGGGGGGGATGGGAGTTTAGAAGCACACAAATATCAAGAATCAGCATATGAATCTCAACAATGGTGACATACTAATGCTGCAATGCCTGCTGGGAGCCATGAGTTTTATACTATGGTGGCTTAGTAGGGTTGGAGCTAAACTCTGGAGGACATCAGCTCTCTAGGACCGAACTTGCCTATCCCTGACTTAGAGGTACAAAAATTTACCCTTAAGGGTGACACCCGAGTGACGGCCACTTGTACCCTAAAAGGTAAAATTTTGTACTAAGTTGTATACTTGTTTTCTAAGTTAATACTTGTTCAAAACAATCACTTTAGCGACGTGTGCACTATTTTCTGTTAATTTTGATACATAAAAGAATTCATTTTTGTTCAATAAATATACTGTCATTAAAACATGTTAATATAAAAATATATATTTTAAATATAGACAGAAACAAAATTATTTTAAAAGTAACGATTCTGAAAGTATTAAAGGAGATCCTATAATATTTTAATATAGATTTACAGCAGTATCAATACATACAATTGTATTATATGATCAAAATCATATTTTAAATATGATTGTTTCATTATAAATATGGGTATTATCTCTAAGGTGGACACCCAACTTGATATATGAGTTCCCATTTGAATCTAACCATGTCATGTCAACAAATGGAAAAGTTAGTCTGCTGTTTATTAGCATGTTAATTATTGTGCCTTTTGCCCTAACAGCAGAGGCGCCTTTAATAGCCTTGAACAAAACTGAAAATCATTAAGACATTTGTCTCAAAGTATATTACATCATTTTAGCGAATCTCGTTTGCTTACTGCGTCAAGTTTTTGTGCCATCTAGTGGTTTAAAGGTCCCGTTCTTCATGATCCCATTGTTCAAACTTTAGTTAGTGTGTAATGTTGCTGTTAGAGCAAAAATAATACCTGTAAAATTATAAAGCTCAAAGTTCAATGCCAAGCGAGATATTTTATTTAACAGAAGTTCCCTTTCAAAGCCTACAGCGAACGGCCAGCTTGGACTACATCCTGGTACTTCCTTCATTAATTACGTCAGTAGAACAGTAGAATAGACTAACCTCCGCCCACAAGAATACGCGAAAAAAGAGGGCGTGGTCTTGTTGCTGTCCCACGTGGAGAAGAGGAAGTGTCGCGTGGAGAAAAGGAATTGTTGCGTTTGAGTGTGTTTGTCGCCATGTCGTCGAGACGCTGTTATTTTCATCCTGGAGTCAAATCACCTTTGTTTGGCTTTCCCAGGGACGCTGTAGAGATCATTAAGCGCATACATCTCCCGTTAAGAGGCGTGGCCTTTCCGTGCAAGTTACGTGCGCTAAGCTTCTGTCGAATCACAACACAGGAACCGCTGGCACAATCAGAACTCGTTACGTATTTCTGAAGGAGGGACTTCATAGAACAAGGAAGTCATCAGCCCGTTTTTAGGACAGTGAAAACAGCGGTATACAGATAAGTAAATTGTGTGAAAAATACTGTGTTTTTTTACACACGAAATATGAACACATGTTATATTGCACACTGTAAACACAATCAAAGCTTCAAAAAAACACGAAGAACGGGACCTTTAAAGGAAAATCAAAAATCAAAGTCGTCCTTGTACTCCGGTGCGCCTTTAGCCCCATTCTACCTTACTGTAAAATTGGTTTAAAAAGTTTTTTCCCTGCATGATCTGAATTTGCTGAATATGCTTTCATTGGTGTAACAATGTTGTCAGGCTCATATTAAATATTTTTTTTGAATAGAATCACTTTACCATGTAAAGTACATTTTAGGTTACATTCTGAACCTCCTAGGTCAGTGTTTCATTCATATTTATATACTGAAAAGGGGCAGTTTTACTTAGTGAACATCTTTCCTCTTGTGCATACATTTTTAAAAGTAGGTTGAAATTCAAGTGGAAAGCTTTGATTAGTTCATCCAATGACAAACTGATAGAAAAAAAAGTTCAATGTTTCTCTAAGTCACTCTCTATCCTATATAGTTTTTGGAACATTTTCTAGGTCAGTGTTTGTAAAGCAGACTGTCATCACTCATTAGTGGATAAAGTCCACTCTTTGTTACTCATTTAGTTAGTTTGGCTACAGACATCTCATAGCAATCCTCATTTATTTTGGCCATGTGCTCCTATGAGGTCATGCCCTTGAAAAGACCACAATCTGGAGTCAGCACTGATTGTCATGGGAACAGAGAGCATCTCTGTTTGTCAAGTCTTTACCCCACTCTTTAAATGGTGTCTGTTTCTAAGTAAACTACAGCACAGGCAAGAGACCTTCTTCCAAGAATGAACACAAATGGAAATTATATTAGATGTCAAACATCTGCTGCCATACAGTTGCAAAACAACAGCTTAAATTGGACATGTTTCCTTCCAGATTATATTTATGACTGAATACATGTGCATTTTTTTACTCTTTTGTTTTACCCTCAGTGATTTTAAATTGAATGAGAATGCATTATAAAAGCAAAAATTATGTTACACTCTATTATTGTCCTTGTTACAGTGTAATTATACATTCATGTACTACAAGTAATACATGTACTTACTGTACGTTTAGGGTTAGTTGCATGTTAAGGTTAGTTGCATGTTTTTATGCATAATTTATGGTAATTACTACACTAAAAAAAGTTTCTGCCTTCTTTTTTTAAGTACAATCAACTTGGATGTTTAAGTCGTTTCAACTTAAAGCTGCTGTCCACAACTTTTTTTGTGTTCTAGATTTACAAAAATTATATAATGAGAATGTACAACATGAATCCATTTTCCAAACCATGTTTTTGTCTTACCATCAATCATTATGGTACACTTATAATAAGTGTTTATATTGGGACTATTTCAGACTGGTCTGGTAGGAACCTGCGGAGGATCACTGTCCCTGCGTAATGCATAATCAGTCCCTCCAGAAAAACGCGATTATGCGATCGCATGATTTAATGCATAATCAGCCAAAGTCCGCATATTTATGCGGGGGCCGCATTTTTTCAAATACGCCGCACTTTCGCCGCATAAATTGCCTATTTCCACGTGCAAAATATGCGGGGCTAGCATGATTTCATAATCCCCGCATTTTCGTTGCAAAAAAAGGCATATATATTAGCAGAAAGTTGAAAAATGTTTGTTTACTTCACACAAGAGCCGCCATTTCCCCCTATTGCCATGGGAACGTTTTGAAGTGACGTAATTACCCGACGTGAACGTCATCGAAAAGCTGCAAACCCCGTGGTGAAACCATAGATATCGGTGAAACCATGATGAAGCACGCAAATTCCCATTTGCCAACAAAAATAACAGCAAAAGACTGTGCAAAGCAGTTTCCCGGTGTGTTGACCGATTTTAAAACACAGCATCATGAAGCTTTGAAGCATTATGAATCAGTGAGTCGATTCAGCGGTTTGGATCGCCAAAGTCACGTGGTTTCAGCAGTTTAACATGCGATCTGAATCATGAATCGACTCACTGATTCATAACGCTTCGAAGCTTCATGAGGCTGTTTTTTTTAAGTCTGTCATCACTATATAATTCGTTATTTAGGTTTTAGCACAAAAACTATTCTGGTCTCTTCATAAAGTTATTGTAGAACCTGCACTTGTAGTGAGATGGACTTTGTAACGACGTCTTTAGTACCTTTTATGGGTCTTGAGAGTGTACAGTGCATTGTGCCAATGGAGGCCTTTCTAAACCATCGGATTTCAACTTAAATATCTTCATTTGTGTTCTGAAGATGAACAGAGGTCTTATGGATGTCCAACGACATGAGGGGAAGTCAATAATGACAGAATTTTCATTTTTGGGTGAACTAACCCTTTAAGAGATTGCACTTTGTGAAGCACTCAAATGTCTGTTTTGTATAGCTACCTCTGTAAAACAGGAAGTTATTTATACATTTTTTTCAGAAGTTGTAGCATATTCCTTTTGTAAAGCTACAGAACTTGTTTAACTTAATGTTTTGTAAATTTGAGCCATTATTAAGGTCTTCAATAAAACAAGATGAGAACTTAAATATTCCCAGCACTTTCTGTGATGTAGTGCTTTTTTTCTCTTTCTCATCAAACTGCAGTTTTTGCAAGTTCCCGCAATTTTATCACATAAAATTGCATAAATATCCCGCATTTTCCATCGCATTTTTTAAGAAAACGTGCCGCATAATCTAGGATTTTTGCCTGCAACAATCACAAAAAAAAGCCGCATTTTTCTGGAAGGACTGTATAATGAAGAGAACCGGCTGTAGGACACAGCGGAACAGCTCATTTGCTCCAACTATAAGGCCATCTAGTGGCAAAAGTCATGAAATATAATGTTATATCATCTTTTTTCCACTAGAGGTCGGTCAAGACACCCAATGTTAGATATTTTGAGTTGAATTATGCATGAAATTGCGAGTTATTTGGAATTGATGTTTGAATTGAATGTGCTTAAATTACTATTTATTGATACAATGTAGTAATGTAAATGTAAAAAAAAAAAAAAAAAGAACAAAACAAAAAACAAACAAAAAATTGCATTAAAAATATTATCGAAATAAAATTTAAGTTTTCTGGACAAAGAAAAAATTAAGTATAATTTTAGGGCTTTGGGTCATTTTGACCCATGAGGGAAGGATTTGTTACAAAGTGCGAGAGAAGGATGAGGGTTAAACACAAGTTGATTGTACTTAAAAATTTAAGGTAGCAACTTCTTTTTACAGTCTATGTAATTTGTAATAAGGACACTGTAAAATAAAGTGTTACCATTATATATTTACTATAATAATACAAAGTGTGAAATAAGTATGAAACTCATATTTACTATAAATTTGCCCCTAAGCCACTTACAAAAGGCATTTGCTTAGATGGGAGGTACCGCCGCCGATCACAGTGACAACATTCACACACTGCTAGAGACAGCAGGAACAATGAGTAAACTGACTCTGTTAAAGAATTCAATCATAACATCCTACTCTCATTGCTTCATAAAAACCGTTCAACTGTTTTCCATGAATATGTTGTAACAATGCAACCTAGACATTTTTCAGCACAGTCTTCTGGGGGATTTCTTGATCTAGGAAAGAATATGCACTCTGTTTTAGTCTTGGCGCCTGTTTTTAGGTCCTGTGGTTTTGGGTTTCTGGGAAAGGCATGCATGACAAAGGTGGCCTTCACCTAATACCTCTCTTCCTGCTGCTTACTTTCTTTTGTTTACTTGTCTTATGATTCTATTTTTTTTTATCTATTTTGTCTCTTTTCTCAGCAAAGTTTTATTGGCATGTAAAATATTACAATATTGCAAGTATATTTACATAGTATCCATGTAATTACAAAGTACAAATTAACTTGCGTCAGAGGTGGCCCTCGAAGTCCACTGTCCTGCAGAGTTCAGCTCCAACCCTAATAAAACACACCTGAACAAATCTAACCAAAGTCTGCAGGATTTCTTGAAAATCAAGGTCTGTTTGAAGTGTTTGGAGCTCAACTCTGAGAGGGCAAGGGTTGCCACCCTTGACATAGATAGCACACAATATTAAGTTTATAGATGATTATTTGGTGAAGTAAAGTCCAAAGATGAGGTCAGGAGCAGAGCGAGTGTATAGTTATATAGTACTGAGATGCATCGTTCAGTAAAAAACTCATTAACACCTTACTGTAAATTATTTGCATTTGTTCTGAAAATGACTAATTTAGGTTAAACTGAAGGTCCCAAAATTCAACGTATTTAAATAGATGTGTTAGTTTTGAGTCCATCTGTATTCTACTCCTAAAAGTTGATGTAAAATTTCCAATCTGTTTTTGGGAATGTGGTAGAAAAACATTGTTAACTCATCTCATGCTAAACCGATTTTTTTTCCAATCAGACACTTCTAGAATACATATTTGTCATTGATAGCATGTTAGTGTGCGTTATTAATATTTGCTCAAGCTATGACACACAAATTCTATTTTTTCGGGTCCTATAGCGTATGTTATATCTATAATATGATGTGTTTATTAGCAACAGATACCAGTGCCTGTATCTAGAGTGGAGTAGAAGCTGGCAAATAAAATACAGATCCATCCATCTACCCGTCTCGCTGTCTGTCAGTCCATCTCTCTTTCCATCCATCCATCCATGATGTCTATTTATCCGTCTGTCTGTCTGTCTGTCTGTCTGTCTGTCTGTCTGTCCGTCCGTCCGTCCGTCCGTCCGTCCGTCCGTCCATCCATCCATCCATCCATCCATGTCTATCTATCCATCCATCCATGTCTATCTATCATCCATTCATCCATCCATCCATGTCTATCATCCATCCATCCATGTCTATCTATCATCCATCCATCATCCATGCCATCTATCTGTCTGTCTATCTGTCCATCTATCCATACATCCGTGTCTATCCATCCATCCATCCATCCGTGTCTATCCATCCATCCATCCATCCTTCCATCGATGTCTATCTATCATCCATCCATGTCTATCATCCATCCATCCATCCATCATCCATGTCCATCTATCTGTCTGTCTGTCCATCTATCTGTCTGTCTGTCCATCTATCCATACATCCGTGTCCATCTATCCATACATCCGTGTCCATCCATCCATCCATCCATCCATCCATCCGTCCGTCCGTCCGTCCGTCCGTCCGTCTGTCTGTCTGTCCGTCCATCCATCTGTCTGTCCGTCCATCCAATGGTGATCTATCCTGATCCATTCATCCATCCATCTGTCCAGTCTATCTTTCTGTCTGTCCATTCATCCATGTCTATGTCTGTCCGTATATCTTTCTATTTTACCAATATAAATATATCAATATTTTATAAATATACTGTATACACCATACTATCTATTAAAATATACTATCTAAAAAATAAAAAAGTCAGGTCCACATGCAACCAAAGAAAATAAATTATAGAAATAATGCAAAAATCTTTTGACATGTTTACACCAACCTTGTAGTTTTTTCATGAACTTTTGATCCTGCACAATCGTTAATGTGTATGCTGATATAAATCTGTAATGCAGATCATCAGTCATATGTTGACTAAATGAAAGGCAGTTATTTGATAATGCAGGAAAAGGCCGCTGTAATAACTACAGGAATGCTTAGTAAAATCTGACCCACTGTCCCTCACGCGCCATACTGCGAAAGTCTGCGTGACTCAGTTTTACAGTTCTGAAAACCTCTTTCTAACACAAACCATCCGCCCTCTGCTTAAACGGGCTTAAAGGTTGTCATTCCTTTAGGGGTGGAAGTCACACCGCTATCTCTGATTGGCTGCTATTTAGAATCATCTCCCCTTCTTGACCAATAGGTGAAGTGTTGGGAAATAAACTTTTTTTTTTGAGTTTCTGGTAGATGCATTTGGTTCTATTGGACAGAGACTCAGTATCACCCTAGTGAGAAACAGATGTGCAGCTTGCAATCTAGTCCCGTCCGTACCAACTACTGGGAGCGCTGCTGTTGTTTGTTGAATTCCAGACAGCTGGAGCCTGAGGGATAGGATGACAAGAATGAAAAAGAATGAAAAAATTCTTAAAGCCATAATCAAGCTCAAGTACACTGAGCCTGTTTTTTTCCCCACACATATAGCGTGCTGAAAACTTGTTCAAGAAGGGCTTTTATGAAACAACTAAATATTGGTGTGTTTTGAAGTTAAACATGCAGTGACAGGCACTCTTTTTTTTTTTATTCAGTGAGTCTGACTGAATCCTTTCCGTTTAAATTCGATCTCCTCCAGTCCACACATAAGTCAGATTTTCTAGCAGTCAAGTTTGTAGTAACTCCAGTGGCCTGACAAATGCTGTATAAATTAAGCAAATTTTATTTAAAGAAATGTATTATCCCAGCAATAGAAAGGTTGCTACTTTGCATTCACTCAGCTTGTGTGTGCACTGTGCAGAGTAAGACATGAGTAAGTGCAGAGGCGTTGTGTGTGCTGTGTAAACATGATGTTTATTATTGACTTAATAAGCTTGAAATAATCTTTTTTGTTTTATATAAAGAAAGTTATTTTCCACCTTGATGTAAATACACTCAAAAAAATAATGAATTACACTTAATTAAATTGAAGACATTTTTACACTCAATTTAATATAAATCAGTTTAGTTGGTTTATGTTAGTCCAGCCTAATTTTTAATTACTTTTCTAAGGCTTAATTTTTAAACAAGTAGTGTCATTCATCATTGCACACAATGTATATAATAAACCACTAAGAAAAGACAGGCGTCAGTACTGACAGTACTAAGCATAAAAAACTGAGTGCCCATTAACAAGCACTACTCTTCAGCACAATGATAACCGCAACCTTCAATAACAGAAACTCCTCTAAATGCTCTCTGACCCCTCCTATAGGCAGCAACATCATTGCAACTTTTAAGGCCTAGAAAGGTAGTAAAGACATTGTTAAAATAGTCCATGTGACTCCAGTGGTTCAACCTTATTATGAAGCAACAAGGATATTTTTTGTGCACAAAAACACTGTTGATGTAGTAAATACAGTGCATCACTTCCGAGTTCTACATCAGAACACCGGCTTACCATTTCCAAAGCTGTTCACGTGAGCACCTCCAACGCATTTTGATGCAGGAGCTAGCCAATGGTGAGCCGCCGTTCTGCCGTAGAACTAGGAAGTGCCGCACTGTATTTACTACGTTAACAGCGTAGGAGACTGACACAGACAAGAAGAAATTGTTGAATAAAGTCGTTATTTTTGTTTGTCTTTTGTGCAAAAAAGTGTTCTCGTTGCTTCATAACATTAAGGTTGAACCACTTTAGTCACATGGACTATTTTTAACAATGTCTTTACTACTTTTCTGGACCTTGAAAGTGGTCGTTGTGTTTCTGTCTATGTGGGGTTAGAAACTCTCCGACTTCATCAAAAATATCTTAATTTGTGTTCTGAAGATGAACAAAGGTCTTACGGGTTTGGAACAACATTAATGACAGAATTTTCATTTTTGAGTGAACTAACCCTTTAATCCCTAAAATTACTCTCCTAATGCAGTTCATTGCAAAGTGATGCATTTCTCAAAAGCTTTGTGAGATAAGTTGATCGTAGAGACCATTGGTGGCAAAGGCTCTACAATCTACTTTTGGGAAATGCAGCCCAGTTACTTTTGTCAATAAAAATTATTTATGTTACTTTAACACAAATTAATTAAGTAAAATATATTAGGTGGATTGAACACAATGAAATTAAGTTGTGACAAAATGTTAAATTGTGTTACTTTAGCTCATTTATTTAATTAAAATGTTAATTTATTTTTTAATAATTTGTTTTATTTAACTGAACAAAAGGCAAACAAATATTTTTGAGTGTATGTTTGTTTTATAATATCAATTGTGATTTTCACAATTAAAGTGTCTTTGGTGTAAATGCAAACTCAGAATATTACGCAAACTTGCAATAATAATTAAATATGCTATAATAGCACAAATATACTTTATGTATTTAATCTTACTTTATTAATAAATGTCTGATGATCTTCAATGATCCAATTCAGGTATACCAATAAGCAAAAAGTAAACTGAAGTTCCTTTCTTCTCCTGTGTCCTTTTCTTCTGTGATCCAGAATGGCAGCACAGCTGAAAAGTTTGTTTGAGCTGCGCCCTTTACTGTACAGGCGGCAATTTGCATTTCCATCAGCTTGTGGCTTATTCATTTGACCTTTGTGTGAAAGGGCCTGAACATTTGCCAGAACTTTTTTTTATTATTAAAGGTCCCCTGAAATCAAAATGGAAGTTTTTTAGCTTTTCAGTGTGACTATGTTAGCCTTAAGGTTATGAATAAGCTGGTGTGTTCCAAAACAATGACAAAATTCGCATTTAGGAGATATAAGCATTCAAAACTTACAGTCTCTCACTTCCGTTAAAATGGATCACAGATTTTGATGACATCATCGCAGACTTCACCTTCTCATCAAATCTTCTGTCCAATCAAATGGTCTCTAGAATCTGAAGCGCCCGCCCCCTAAACTATAAATAAGCGCTGAAGCAGCGGCTGAAATTGGTCAGCTGTTCACACATTTTCTATTTTCTACATAGTGAATGGCACATAGCGCACTATACATACGCGATAGGAAACGATTCAGACAGTGTAAATATGCTTTCAGTGGAGGCGAATTAAGTCTGGTTTCATATTACTTTCACGTAATGAGACGAGAGCGCAGCGCGGATCATATGTGCGAGTCGGCACATACAACAAAATATATCGGACCCATTTAAATTCTGCTCAGAATGCTGTATTTCAAAGCAATATGGAGGAGATTATGATAAACGGCTAGAGATTAGGAGGAAACTCTGGCTTTACCAAACAGAAAGACTCTAGTCAAACTGTGATATTAATTAAACGCTATTGGCCGTTTCAAAAAAAGGGAGGAGCTGCTAACAGCTAGAGCCGTTTCAGGGGAAATTACACCAACACATTGAATAATGCTGCGTGTTTCAAGGCACTTCAGTGGGCCTTTAAAAAGCAAACAAGCAAGCCCAGGTGAGAAATATTAACGCCAGAGTAACATAACGCATTACTTTCCATTAAAAAGTAAATAAGTACCGCAATTAGTTACTTTTTTTTTTTTTTAGAGTAACGCAATATTGTAACGGATTACTTATAAAAGGGACTTTCCCTAACACTTCTTAATTGAATTATACAAATCTTAAAAGCAGCCATAACTCAAATTCAAAGGACAATTGACAAAGGACAATTGAGAAATAAATGTAAGCACTAATATTTACAAACCATGTTTTTTTTTTAGCTAGCAGAGCAAAACTAGTTTGGGGAGTTTTAAATAGATAGCCCAAAAATAAACATTCTGTTTTGCCAAGTATGACATGTTCGTGGATCAACATATTTTGTTGGTTCTGGAACAACAAATTTGCATCCAACTCTCAATCGTTTATGAGTTCCTGGCTTGACATCTAGAAGTCTGACTCTCAGTTCATAACATGTTATGAGATTGGATTCAGGGCAATCCTGGTGGACTGGCTTCATTACACATTCCTGCTGGTCATGTAAGTTCCTGTTCTGGCTGCATTAGCGCACTTTCATATAACAACATTTTTATGAGCTGGTTTTTGAACACTTCCAATTAAAATGTTGCAACGCTGACATAAAATATCATGATTTTTACAACACATAAATTATTACCGTTTGTAGAACAGCCTAATATCATCATCTCTAAGGTGTGTGATATTCTGTCCCTTATTGACACTGACAAAATTCATGTATTCACACATTTGTTACCTATATACTTGACAACTGCAGTAGTGTTTTAGCTGACTTTTGAAAGAGCTCTATCAAACACTTACAAAGAGTTGAGAATGCAGCTGCAGAAATGCTGACTCATACTAGACTGGCAGCTCTTTACTCCCTTTGCTGGCTGCCTGTGTCTTACACAACTGATTGTAAGATTTTTAAATCTGACCCTAACCTAACAGTCTACTAATACTCTAATTATTAATTAATTGGTATAATAGACCCTTTTCACATTTCAGGGTTTCTCAGAACGGAAGTCATCATAGTTGGGTTAACTATTATACACTCACCTAAAGGATTATTAGGAACACCTGTTCAATTTCTCATTAATGCAATTATCTAATCAACCAATCACATGGAAGTTGCTTCAATGCATATAGGGGTGTGGTCCTGGTCAAGACAATCTCCTGAACTCCAAACTGAATGTCAGAATGGGAAAGAAAGGTGAATTTAAGCAATTTTAAACGCGTGGCATGATTGTTGGTGCCAGACGGGCCGGTCTGAGTATTTCACAATCTGCTCAGTTACTGGGATTTTCACACACAACCATTTCTAGGGTTTACAAAGAATGGTGTGAAAAGGGAAAAACATCCAGTATGCGGCAGTCCTGTGGGCGAAAATGCCTTGTTGATGCTGGAGGTCAGAGAATGGGCCGACTGATTCAAGCTGATAGAAGAGCAACTTTGACTGAAATAACCACTCGTTACAACCGAGGTATGCAGCAAAGCATTTGTGAAGCCACAACATGCACAACCTTGATGCAGATGGGCTACAACAGCAGAAGACCCCACCGGGTACCACTCATCTCCACTACAAATAGGAAAAAGAGGCTACAATTTGCATGAGCTCACCAAAATTGGACAGTTGACTGGACATTGGAAGACTGTAAAAATGTTGCCTGGTCTGATGAGTCTCGATTTCTGTTGAGACATTCAGATGGTAGAGTCAGAATTTGATGTAAACAGAATGAGAACATGGATCCATCATGCATGGTTACCACTGTGCAGGCTGGTGGTGGTGGTGTAATGGTGTGGGGGATGTTTTCTTGGCACACTTTAGGCTCCTTAGTGCCAATTGGGCATCGTTTAAATGCCACGGCCTACCTGAGCATTGTTTCTGACCATGTCCATCCTTTTATGACCACCATGTACCCATCCTCTGATGGCTACTTCCAGCAGGATAATGCACCATGTCACAAAGCTCAAATCATTTCAAATTGGTTTCTTAAACATGACAATGAGTTCACTGTACTAAAATGGCCCCCACAGTCACCAGATCTCAACCCAATAGAGCATCTTTGGGATGTGGTGGAACGGGAGCTTTGTGCCCTGGATGTGCATCCCACAAATCTCCATCAACTGCAAGATGCTATCCTATCAATATGGGCCAACATTTCTAAAGAATGCTTTCAGCACCTTGTTGAATCAATGCCACGTAGAATTAAGGCAGTTCTGAAGGCGAAAGGGGGTCAAACACAGTATTAGTATGGTGTTCCTAATAATCCTTTAGGTGAGTGTAGTTGTGAATGAGAGAATACATTAAATCTTTTTTTTGGTCCCCATTTTCTTAAATAGCTAAAGAAAAACAGCACAATAGTGATTTCACAACTTTCAAAAAGAGGGAAAAAATTGAGTGAGATTGATAACAGCAGTCAAAGAGAGAAATATGTACATTTTTACCATCAGTCCCATAGACGCTGTATTAGAAACACCCTCACAGAAGCGGTAACTTGTTTTTAATACAAAGTATTAGTGTTATAAATGTACATACATTTAAAAAAAAAAAAAAGTTGCAGGATTTACAATATTGATGACCATTAAAACGCGTCATCTTAGTCTGTGAAAAGGATCTATTCTAAGAATTTGTTGACATGTAGTCAATCGATTTAAAAAAATGAACGAATTAATCGCACATGTTTATGTAATTTATAACATTGGAGTTTTTTTTATATATTTTTTGATATTGCAATAATTTCACAGTTAAGGCCTGTTCACATCGGGACGATTTTCGCGCGCGTTTATCGCCGACGTTTAACGCCTCGTGACTAAACAATGGGCGCCAATGTGAGTGTGCACACCGACGCGTAAAACGCCAGGCGTAAAAGCGTCATTAAAAAAAAAACGCCTCGGGTTCGTTTTTTTATTTTGACGCGGCGCGTAAAAAACTGTCCGACCAATGAGATCCGCGCTTTTGTTCACGTGCCTGGAGCTGCTGAAGTGACAGTAAAACACGACTTGGTGGCGCTCAAGCACAAAATCGGTCTTGCCGAGCACACACTGATACGACGAAGAAGTAGTAAGTAGACAAAGAAGAAGATAGGCTGCTAATGCTGCTTGCCAGTGAGCAAAAAGTGTGTGAATGGTTTTGCCATAGACATAATATATCTGTGGTTTTGGCAAGCACGTAAATACTGTCTCTCCTCTTCTTCTGTGTGACAAGCGAGTGTCAGAAGCGTAAAGTGCCGCAGCACCACCTTGTGTACCGGGAGCGCATCTACTGAATGTGCACGTTCACTCGGCGCAACGCCAGTGGAAATCGCTTGGGTGTGAACACTCAAGACGCGGCGAAAAACGTCACGAAAAACGCTGGCGATAAGCGCGTGCGATATTCGTCCCGGTGTGTACAGGCCTTTACTCTCCAAATTAATGTAGAAACAACTTAAAGACAGTATATTTTAAATATTTGCTGTAATGGCATCTTCTTATACAGCTACTGATGTCTCTATGAAATTTTTAAAACAATAATACATTCAACATTACAGTATAATTGAAAGCTATATCTATTTCAACATTTATTAGGCTTTAAAATAATAACTTTTAATTAAAGTGAACTTAAAGGGGTCATGAATTGAGAAATCAACTTTCCCTTGAACTTTTGATATAAAAGGTCATGGTACACTCTAAAAAAAAAAGGTTCTATATGGCACCAAAAATGGTTCTTCGTCGTAATCATAGAGGAACCACTTTTGGTGCTATATAGCACCATATATTGACATGTTCTGTATATGGTAGCGGTGCTGTATAGCACCTTAGTTAGCGGAGCTATATAGCACCTTAGTTAGCGGAGCTATATAGCACCTTAGTCAAAGAACCGCTGAAGAACCACTGAAGCACCAAAATTGGTGCTATATAGCACTTAAAAAGGTTACAAGCCAAGAACCATTTTGGTGCCATATAGAACCTTTTTTAGAGCGTAATATCCTGTAAGTTTCAGAGCTGAAAACTTCCTTGTTAGTCAAAGTAAAGCTTTTATAGACACCAGGCCCAGCAAACGACAGGTTTTTCAAAGCGGGGATCTACAGCATCAAAAGGAGGCAAGCACCGCCTCAGCAGAAGAATATCAATGCCTGATTCTGTAGCCCCGCCCACCAACTCGTGCCACTAACATGATAAGAGTAGCATAGAGCTAAACAGCATCGAATTTCTAAGCAGTAAACATACCACATAAGCTTCATTTGGATTTCAATATTATGAATGCATGGATGAACTTTATTTTTAATGAATATCCAGCTCACATGGAGAAGACATTGCACGTATGTTCATTTAACCACGGAGTCATTTGTAAACAAGAGACTGGATTTGCAGACAGAATGAGATTACATGAATGAATGAAGCAACATACTAATGTGAGTAAAATGTTTTATTTTAATATGTGATAGTATTGCATTGTTACAGATTGTTTGATATCTATGGATTATGTGTACGTGTCTAACAGAACATACCTTAGCACGCTGTCACAGGCTGGAGAATACTTTATTTGTGGTGTTCTTGGTTCATTACTGTCTTGATGTGCGTTGTTCACTCTCTTGACTCGATATTTGAAGGGTTCACGCATTCATTGATCGGGCGGGCCAAGTAACATTAATAAGAAAAATAACAACATTCCAATCAAATGCGGGTGGATGAAAGATGAATCATTGCGTTTGTTTGACATAAAGACATTTTGCGAGCCTTGGCTGTGGGCTGGGCGGTTCATTCCGGTTGCGGTTTGCCACGCTTTCACTGACAGGAGGAGCAGAAGCTCATTAAATATGCAAATCTTATCCAATCCTAGCCATGGGCGTTTACTTCCAAGTCTTCAGTGCAGCACGCCCATCAAAACTGAGCGTGTCTTGAGAGAGCCTCAAAACCAGGGCAGAAAATAGCCTATTACTTATTCATTATGTTGTTTTTGAATGTACAAACCATGCAAACGCAATAAGTTGACATCAGACAACAGTATAACATTTTTTAAAAAGCCAGGTCATGCATTTAATACAATCTTCACATAAACCCATTATAATAAATGTCATGTTTGCCTCTGGCCTTCGGTTAGACAAATACAGAAATTAAACAAAGTTATCAAACACCTTTCTTAACTGCATAAATAAATTAAATATAGATTATTCCTTATTAAAGCTAAAATTTTCTCTGTTACATTTGTTCTTTGATTAACATTTAATGACAGACATCACAGCGACTGGTTTATTAGGCTGCTCCCACTTTAAGATCTGCCGCTGCCGAAAATGACGCGGATCTGACACGATGACATCCTCTGACTAGGTTGCATCTCATTTTCTCACTCTTTACATTCATTTGAGACATTATTTAACTCATTTAAGACTGCTCTTATAAGAATACTCGACAACTGGCATTTTGGCATAATTTTGCACGTTATTGTTTGTTCAAGCTCGAAAGAGAACTTGATTCTGTCTGTGTGCACGATACTGGCACGTATCTTTCTGTGCATCGTGTGTGTGTCAGGATATTCACAAACAGTGCGTTCTCGTTAGTCTTAATGCACTTGAATGGTTTAAAAGCATTTTTATGAATAAGAGCGTGATCATATAATGTAACGCTAGCCAAAGGATGGTAGAAAAATAGATGCTGCGTTAATTGCGTTAAATATTTGTAACTTATGAAACTGAAAAAAATTATTGCATGTGTTAACGCACTAAATTTGAGTTAAGTGTAGTTTCATTTAAGCATCAACTGTATCCCATAATTTTCTTCTAAAGAAATCAAAATAGATATGCAAATGAGAAAATTAAAACAAAGTGCATAGCAAAGCTCAGATCATTTGGTTTTGGAAGAATTTGATGACAAACTGACTTTTATCACAGACACTAATATCTTGAAAAAATATGAGCGCAGTTTGAAATATAACAGGGATTTCTTCTGAAACTCTGCAGGAGGCACATATGGGGTTAAGTCTGAATTGGCTATCCATTTAGTCTCTTTGCTGTTCAGGAGCAACAATTGAGCTATTGAAGAGGTCTCATTTCTGTCTGCCTCCCACACATTCACATTCAATGTTTGTATAGACTCTCACTCCATCGTTGATCATTGATTTCTTTTATCATTTCCTTGAGCAGGCAATATTTTTGTTGACATTCAGATGACAGTAAAAAACATGTTTTATTATCTAACTCCGTAGAGGAAAACATATTTGGAAAAACAAGGTGTTTATGTGTTGCAATCAGCATGCAGTGAGAGTGATAGGGAGGTTGTTTGTGAGGCTTCAGCTGCACACTCTGTTGAAGTGCTTTTGAAATGAGTAAATAGAAAGAATGGACACAGAAGGGGACTGGGTGAACCCCTGCCATCAGCAGTACTACTGACCCTGGCAGCATGTTTGTTCGCCAGATAAGGCATGTAAAGCGCTGCAGCATTTTAACCCTGTGCTGACCAGACACAGTTAGGTTTGAATAAAGGTTTTGTCACAAAACTCAAATTTAAAAGCATTCAGATTTAAATATTTTCGCTGGTCAATGATAAAAACCTGAATAAGAGACCCAAGTTGAAAATGTCTGAAATATAGGCGATGATAGGGGAAAGCTGCTGCCTAATTAGTCCCTTTGCCTAAAGCCCATCCCATATTGAGCTTGCTGACCACTGACCAATCAGGTAGAGCTTTCATCATGCATATTAATGTCCCTCCTCCAATCATTCAACTCACACCTAGGTCATATCATAGAGACTCGTGGGTGGGCAATCTTGACTTGGCTACCCAGAACACCCTAGCAACCACCCTGAATTCCCTGGCAACCACTCAGAACACCTTAGCAACGCCTTGGCAATTCCCCAAACCTAGCATCACACCCAGCTATCAAAAATATATTCTAAGGACATTTTGCTAATGTTCCCATTAAGCTATGAAAATGTTATTTCAAAATTTTCTGAACAGTCGAAACATCCAGTTTTCTATCTTTATATTATGTCTTATGCAAACTAGGGATGGGCATTTCAAGCAAAAATAATATTCGAAGATCGCTGGGAATTATTCGATTTTTATTCGGAAATCGCAACTCCTCCCCCGCATGCACGCATGTAATGGCTACACGCCTATAAACAGAGAGAGAGGGAGAGAGACCATTCACACTCTCAATCTCTATGATAACAAACTGTTTAATTCATTAGGGAATAGGCTATATCAACTCAAGCCATATAATTATTGTAACATGCTGAAACATATGACTGTTATTTGACATCGCCCCAAGTTACCGCAACCGTTAAATGCCTAAAGTCTACAGTGTTCGCGTGAGGCGATGTGTTCTTCTTCTGTTGTCTCAGGGCGTTTTTACTCTGGCAGTTTAGTTCGAAATGGAGCATGGTTCGCATGAAAAATTGCTAATGTGAAAGCTTACATACAGAGCTTGGTGTGCACTGCGGTACCGAACACGAGAACACACAACCGGAGTTCGGTTGCACTCGAAGCTGTGCCGCGATTCACGTGAATGTGAAACAACACTCGGGTGCGCACTTGTTCAGGAAGAAAAGTAAGCAGCGCATGCATTTTAGCCGATTGCAATGTCATTAGTTCAATAACACACATGTAAGTGATGATAGTGTTGATGATTTACCTGAGATACGATCGCGAGAGCGAGCCTGCAGTGTATTCGCGCATAGGGTGCAATCAGGGCAGCAAATGAATGGCAATTCACGTCTCCTCAAAAGAGTCTGTTTGCAAGCAGCAAAGCCGCCTTCCAGCGACACATATACGGTAAACACAAGTGTTGTTTACTCAGCTGCACATAATAGCACCAAATGAATTTAAAAAAGCCCAATATATTTGACCCGCGTTCTGTTTACTATCATGCCCGTGCACGTTTGTGATGACGTAGGATGAACTCAAACGCACTAGGGTTCAAGTTGAGTGTGAGACCAGACCAACACTGCGGAGGCGGAGGGAAGAATCAGCTCGGACCGCATCAAACGTGCCCAGTATAAACACCCTGAGAACTGACTGACAGCTTTAGGTGCGTTATTGGCAGCGCCTCCCTCTGGTTACATGAACGCATCACCACCACACCGAAAACATGGGGATTTTTTTGAGGACGATAATCGCACAAACTATTCGATAGTCTCTAATTAAATCAACTATTGAATATTCGAAAATCGCAACCCATCCCTAATGCAAACATTAAGCGAACATTCCATTTTGCAAATATTATGGGGTTGTCACTTTTGAATGTTCTCTGAACAAGCTCACCAAAATTGGACAGTTGAAGACTGGAAAAATTTTGCCTGGTCTGATGAGTCTCGATTTCTGTTGAACATGAACATGACAATGAGTTCACTGTACTAAAATGGCCCCCACAGTCACCAGATCTCAACCCAATAGAGCATCTTTGGGATGTGGTGGAACGGGAGCTTCGTGCCCTGGATGTGCATCCCACAAATCTCCATCAACTGCAAGATGCTATCCTATTAATATGGGCCAACATTTCTAAAGAATGCTTTCAGCACCTTGTTGAATCAATGCCATGTAGAATTAAGGCAGTTCTGAAGGCGAAAGGGGGTCAAACACAGTATTAGTATGGTGTTCCTAATAATCCTTTAGGTGAGTGTATGTCAAATAACAACAACTGACAGTTGCAGATTTATATCAAAGCACAAGAAAATGAAAGAAACAAACTGTAATACTATACAACAAACAAAAAGCAGTTAATAACTGGGAATAATTAGTTGTTATTAATAACTGGTAATATTAAATAAAATATGGACAAATGTGGTATTTTGTAGGGGTTGAAACTATTACAATATAAATAGTTATCTCTAATGTTCAAGAATCCCGATGTGCAAACTATATCCAGCGGTGTAGAGTCATCATTATTTGACGAAGTGACGCTAAAGAAAGCGAGGATATATAATTTCACTTGATTAAATTCCCCCGTCCTCGCGTCTTTTCCTTGCGTCCTTCCCTCTCATCATGAAGGGGTGGAGATAAGACGCGAGGAAGGAAGCTAGGAAAGGAAACGAGGACGCACAAATAAGAATTGAGAAGCACCCTCAGTCTGTTGTGATTGGTCTACTCTGTTTTGCTTGGTCAGATGGCCCAGTCTGTTGTGATTGGTCTACTCTGCTCTGATTGGTCAGAAAATTTCAAACATGTTTCAATTGTTTCTTTTAAAACATTTTTTTTTTTTCACTGGTAATGCAACTAGGTGCATGTTTCTGTATGAGTTTGTTGTGTTGGGTACAACTTGAAAAGCATTGTGTAAAAGGTATTGTGTGACCCTCAGTCGTTTAGTGTGCACAATGCCTAGTTTTTCACTGTAATCATCTACAATGTTGGCAAGTGTTCAACCTCAACTCTATTCATGACTGATAACATCTATGCTATATATCATTGTTTGTTTTCTTAAATTTTGTGTGATATATTTTACTCCATTACAGGGGGTCAAGAAGCCTTTTGAAGAGGTCATTAAAGCCAATATCGGCGATGCTCACGCTATGGGGCAACGGCCAATCACCTTCTTTCGCCAGGTAGCTGACTCTTCTCCTTTTGCTGACTAAGAGTCTCAATGAATGATCTACTCTAGTCATTTCTGGGTCCACTGCACTTTCAGCTGTTCCATGCATTAACCAAAGTCAACAGTTTAGATGGACCAAGTTGCACATAGCCAAAATATTGAATTTGATTAATTGCGCTTAGTTTGTTTCTAGATATTTTTATGGCCTCATAGCTGAATTGTTTTTCTAGGTGATGGCACTGTGTACATATCCACAGCTACTTGATGACAACAAGTTTCCAGAGGATGCCAAAAACCGAGCGAGGCGTATTTTGCAATCATGTGGAGGGAATAGCATCGGTATGTGATTTGTGTATAATGGGAGTTGACATGAAATATCAGATGATCTTTATTGATGTTTTTACTTGTTCATACAATGAAAGCCAGTGGGCTCCAGTGTTTTTCGGACCCCATTGACTTTCATTAATTGAATAAAATAATATTTGATCATCTCTTAAATGGTTATGTCATCTTTTGTGTTCTACAAAAGAAAGAAAGAAATGATGACCACCACTTATCCATGCAGTAAATGCACATTTTAACCTAATCTCCCACATAAAATGATAATGTACTAGCTGATGTTACTTGGTGTGTTTCAATATACTCAGGGATGTTACTGATTAAAGTGTTGATGTTAGTCACTGTCCAAAAGGCATCTGAGGTTTTAAGGCTCTGTAATAATTCTTTCTAAACACCTCCCTTTTCTCTGCCCCTCCTCTTGTTCGTCAGGTGCATACACAACAAGTCAGGGAATTGACTGTGTAAGGCATGATGTTGCGAACTACATACAGCGTCGTGACGGCGGTATTCCGTCTGATCCTGATAACATCTACCTCACGACAGGAGCCAGTGACGGCATTGTGGTACGTCAGGCAAATGCAAACAGTTCTTTGTAGACTTAGCTTGTTTACTTAGCATCAACAAGTTCCTGGATCAATATCTGTGATGATCCTGGAACAACATTCAAATCAACCAATCAGATTTGAAGGACAAGTTTAGGCTTACAACCAGGGTTAGGTGCTTCTACATCAGTGTTATCATCACCTATCATTCCCCTCTGATTTTAGGGATAAGTTATGGATAGTGTTAGTTTTAGGGGTAGGGATAGGGATAGGGTTAGGACTGTTTTCGGACAGGAATGTTAAATGTAAAATATGTTGATCCAGTGTCTTTGATCGTTTACTTTGCAAAATCACGGTGACCCCTCAGGTTTTTGGTCTTTCAAAACCTGTTCTTGTATAAATAATTTATTTTATTTTATACTCACAATTCTGACATTTTTCTTGCAATTATGAGTTGACTTTATTTCTCGCAAAAAAAAAGTTTGTAACTTGCAATTCTGACTTTTTTTCCTCACGATTGTGAGATATAAATTCGTAATTACTAGAAAAAAAGTCAGAATTGTTAAAACATTTATTTTATTTATTATTTTATTTATTTTAAATAACTATATTTTGTAAGTTTATAAACTTTTATTTTTCCAAATTGTGAGATATCATTTGGAATTGCAAAAAAAAAAAAAAAAAAAATCTGATTTGGAAATTATAAACTCGCAATTGCAAGAAAAATGTCAGAAGTGTGAGTCAACATCAACCCGGAATTGCAAAAAAAAGAAAGGCATTGCTAGAAAATTATTCATTGTGATATATATATATATATATATATATATATATATATATATATATATATATATATATATATATATATATATATATATATATATATATATATATATATATATATATATATATATATATATACAATTCTGACATTTTTCTTGCAATTGTGAGTTTATTACTTCCATTTCTGACTTTTTTTTCTCACGATTGAAAGATAAGAAAAAAGTCAGAACTGAGAAATAAAAAGTCGCAATTACCTTTTTTATCTTTTATGATGTAACGAAAATAAGCTTTTATAGCAGTGTCAGACTAAAGATTTTATTTTTTAAAATCCCATAGCCTTAGAGGGGCCAGCATATCAATTGGGACTTTTTGGGGCCTCTTTTGACTTGGATTTGTAAACAGCCTAGAAACACATGACATCTAGAAACCACATGACAAGGCCCCAACAACCACCTTCCTCCCCCTAGCATCTTACACCACTTGCATTTTATTGAGGAAATCTAGTTTTTTTCCTCTAATGGTCTCATTGTCTTTGTCTTGTTGTCTTTCAGACCATATTGAAGTTGTTGACTGCTGGGGAGGGTCGCACACGGACGGGGGTCATGATCTCTATTCCTCAGTACCCTCTGTACTCTGCATCTATTGCAGAGCTGGGTGCCGTTCAGGTGAATTACTACTTGAATGAGGAGAAGTGCTGGAGTCTAGACATTAGTGAGCTACAGCGCTCTCTACAGGCAGCCAGAGAGCATTGCAACCCCCGTGTACTGTGCATCATCAACCCCGGCAACCCCACTGGTAATTTCATTAAGAACGAATTCAAATTGATCATTTGTAATTCAGTGAAGTTAATAATTATTAAGTATACATTAATAATAACTAGCTATTAAAACAGATTTTATGTGTGTTATATAAAAATTATAATATAGTATATTTATACAGCATTCAAAAGTTTGGGGTCAATAAGCTTTTTTTTTTTTTTTTATCTTTTTTTAAAGAATGTAATACGTTTATCCATCAAGGATGCATTAAATTGATCAAAAGTAAAAGTATATTTTTCAAATAAATGCTGTTCTTTTGAACTTTAATATTCATCGAAGAATCCTGAAAATAAATGTATCATGGTTTCCACAAGAAACTGTTTTCAACATTGATAATATGCTGAAAATATAGTCAGAAATGTTTCTTGATCATCAAATCATCATATTAGAAGGATTTCTGTAGGGTCATGTGACACTGAAGACTGGAGTAATGATGCTGAAAATTAAGCTTAATCACAGGAATAAATTACATATTAAAATATATTTAAATAGAAAACAATTATTTTAAATTGTGATATTATTTTACAATATATATTGTTTTCACTATTGATCAAATGCGGCCTTGGTGAGTATAAGAGACTCCAAACCTTTGGACAGTGTAATCAAACAAAACATGGTATAAATAAAGTTCTTCAAGATTGTACCTTTTAAAATTATTTTATTAAACCTGCCAGTTTTTTCTGCTCAGCTTTTCTTATAACTGATTTATTTTTATTATATCTGGCTTTTTTTTTTTAGGTCAGGTACAAAGTAGACAATGTATAGAAGATGTAATTCGATTTGCAGCCAAAGAAAACCTCTTTCTATTGGCTGATGAGGTAAGTTAATACTGGGGGTCATATTGTGTTTACACCATATTATATAATACTATAACTCTGTATTCCCATCATATTAGCATCTACAGGCATAGAAGTGCACACTTTCATACAAGGGTTAAAGGCATGCATTTCTCACCCAACTTGCTCAGCACTAAACATTTATTTTACTATGCGTCTGTTTCTTAGGTGTATCAGGACAATGTATACGCTGAGGGCTGCGAGTTTCACTCCTTCAAGAAAGTTCTGTTTGAGATGGGTCCAGATTATTCAAGAAAAATAGAGCTGGTATCATTCCACTCCACGTCTAAGTGCTACATGGGAGAGTGAGTACACATCAGTCAGGCTTATCATTTCATTTACCCCTTTTCCACCAGAATGAACCAGGTGCTAGTTCAGAGCCAGTGCTAATCCCAGTTCATAGTTGGTTCGACTGAGGAGCCTTCTAAGAACCGTTTGCTTTTCCACATGCTGAGAGCCACAACAGAGCCATGTCTTACGTCACTGTATACGTCTCATCTCTCTCAGCAACGCTAGCGAGGCAGTGTTGCCAAGTCCGCGGTTTTCCTGCGGAATTGGGCTACTTCATCACTGTTGCCGCGGGCCGTTTTTCATGTCCGCGGGTTGAAGCGACTCCAATTATGTGATATTTAGCCCCAGGAATGCAAATTTTAGTAGGAAACCATGCTAAAACACATATTTTACCCCCAAATGTGATTTTTACCGGGGAAGCCCCCCTGAAACGCGATTGGGCTTGTTTTGAGTAGCAATTGGCTTTATGCACAGCTGCACTACTTCCTGAACTTCAGCCAGCTCCTTTGTTTCCTGTCTGCCATTATTGGACTAACTGATTAATCCAGGTGTGCCTGACCTCTGTAGTCACAACAACAATAATCAGACACACCTGGATTAATCAGTTTGTCCAATAATGGCAGACAGGAAACAAAGGAGCTGGCTGAAGTTCAGGAAGTAGTGCAGCTGTGCATAAAGCCAATTGTGCAGGTTTTGCTGTGAAAACCTGGCAACCCTGGGCAGCGGGAAACACAAACACACCAAGCTTGTTCGAGATGCATCGGCGCTGCACAGACCGATCCACGTATGATATAAAAAAACGCATGAGTGGATCAAAAGCATAAGGAGTCATATGCTCTCGCTGGACTCGTTATCATACGGTGATCGGTCTCTGCACAGCAATTTTCTCCGTTGAAGTCTATGAGGTCGCTCTGTCCATTTCTTTTACTGTCTATGGTATGGACCTGGCTCTGTTGTATACATATCTAGTTCAGTCATGAAACTCTAGATGGCGCAGGCTGATAGGACATCATAACTGCATGGCACAAGTTGATTGGCCTCTGCTGATCCTGCAGCAAATGAGATTGCTTGCTCAACATTTAAATAGTCTGGTTCATTGTTTACTGTAGGCTAGTCCTGCATCAGAGTTCCTCTGAAACCCTCCACCTCCCCTACTTCACCTGCCTAGGTCTGCTACTGGATTTATGTTTGTCTATATATGCAGCAGCAGATCTTGCATGCTCACAGCAGAGTGTCTGTGTATCTATTAGCAGTAGCAAGTCCATCATTTTTTCAGCAGCAGCTGCAATAATCATCAGCAGCAGCATGGACAGATCTAGTCAGCCAAGACCAAATACATTCACATTGCCATATTCAATAACATGATATACTATTTTGAGTGTTTTCATGATTGAAATGTATTTACTAATTGTGTAATGGTACATTTATTTGTTCCAAACTGTCACGGTTCGGCGCAGTAATGCAACGCTGTTTGCTAACCACCACAACAAGACTTTTCTTGTCTTGAAGAAGAACAGTGCATGTGCGAATGACTCAAGGGGGTAATCCAGCACCCGGAAAGCGTACCTTCCACAGGGGCAGCCATTGCTAACCAAGCCATCACTTGCTGTTAGCATCCCATTGACTCCCATTCATTTTGGCGTCACTTTGACAGCGAATAACTTTACATCTGAGGCGTTTAAAGACTCCATTCGTCCATTGTTTAATTCTAAAGAAACATGACAATGTATAAAAGGCTCCATTTTCTTGTATATTACACTATCGCCCCGTAGAAGCCGTTTTTGTAAAAATAGGCTAACGATTGCGTCATAACCACGCGACAACTGTCGCACAGTAGAGGAATTACCATATAGACAGGAGGAGAAGCTCGCAGGCAATCTTTTGTTGTCTATGTATGAGGCAATTTATTAAAATAAATAAATACTATGCAAAATGACAAAATAATTCATCAGAACACTTACCAAAAGTTGCTCCTGCTCACACTTTCCGTCTCTGCAAGATTTGGTGATTCAGATTTCACTTTTGCACAACTACTAGAAGACTTACAACTGTCAGACTGGTTGCTCACATCACATCTACGTCGTCAAGCTCAGTCTGAGGCTGCGCAGTACACTCAGCTATCAGGAAGTGAGCGCTTCTAATTGACTTCACTTTTCTCAGTGGAAGTCAATGTGGTCGCTGTGTCCATTTCTTTTACTGTCTATGGAATGACTTGAGCACTTGAAAACAAGTCCTGTAGTCCACACATGTCAAGTGTATATTTCAGAGCTTATGGACAAAGGAGTTAAACGGAGCAAAACGCGAGAAAATAGCTATAGCATGCTTTGAATGTTTAAATATATTTTAAGTGGAGCAAAATGTTTTGGAAGCTTGTTTCCACCACGGAATAAAACAATTGAAAATATAATTGTCAGTAAGATATGATCAGAATTGCGAGTTATAAAGTCAGGTTGTGTGATATAAAGTCAGAATTGCGAGTTATAAAGCCAGAATTGCGAGTTATAAAGCCAGAATTGCGAGTTATAAAGTCAGGTTGTGTGATATAAAGTCAGAATTGCGAGTTATAAAGCCAGAATTGCGAGTTATAAAGTCATAATTGCTTGATATAAAGTCATAATTGCGAGTTATGAAATCAGAATTGCGAGTTATAAAGCCAGAATTGCGAGTTATAAAGTCAGAATTGCTTGATATAAAGTTAGAATTGTGAGTTATAAAGTCAGAATTGCTTGATATAAAGTCAGAATTGCGAGTTATAAAGTCAGAATGGCTTGATATAAAGTCAGAATTGCGAGTTATAAAGTCAGAATGGCTTGATATAAAGTCAGAATTGCGAGTCATAAAGTCAACAAGCTTCCATAAATTGTAACAATTCTAATGCACAAGTTTTATTTTTCATTATTCTATTTATTTTGTGCTTTTATAACACAAGATGCTTTTCAGTTTTGTTGCTGATTGTGACCAAATACCTTTTGTATTCAGCCCTGCAAAAAATATGAGCTATGCAATAGTGCATTCACTAAAGGAGGCTGCCTTATTCTGAATGACCTTATTGTACATCTCTTAATCCTACCCAATCCCTAGATTTATCAACTGCCTTACTTACTAACAATCAGAAATGAGGGGTTTATTGAGGCAAAAGTCATAGTTAATACTAGTAAGAACTGGACCCTAAACTATAGTGTGACCATTTTTCCCATTATACCAAACCGTATCAAACCGTGACCTCAAAACCTAGGTACGTATTGAACTGTGACTTCTGTGTACCGTTACACCCCTTGCATTTTTCACAAGAATCAATGTATGAAACAATATGCTCAAAAATGTATTTTTGTGCACAGAAAACAATCCAATAACAATGTAGAATTACATGTGTTATATAGTTTATACATAGTTCCATATAATGTACTTTATTTTCTAACATGCATAAACAAACACACACTTTCAGATGTGGTTTTCGAGGGGGATACATGGAGGTCATCAACATGGACCCAGAGGTTAAGGCTCAGCTCTCTAAACTGGTGTCAGTGCGCTTGTGCCCACCTGCGCCCGGACAAGCCCTCATGGACCTGGTGGTCAACTGCCCTCAGCCCGGAGAACCCTCTTACCAGACGTTCATGAAGGTGCCTTCCTCTTTCCAGTAGACAAACTAACTTGCTGTTAGATAGATAGATAGATAGATAGATAGATAGATAGATAGATAGATAGATAGATAGATAGATAGATAGATAGATAGATAGATAGATAGATAGATAGATAGATAGATAGATAGATAGATAGATAGATAGATAGATAGATAGATAGATAGATAGATAGATAGATAGATAGATAGATAGTCAGTCCAGTTTTTCATTCCTCTTCCTCTGTTTTGTAGGAGCGAACAGCTGTTCTGAGTGCCTTGGCTGAAAAAGCCAAACTAACCGAGGAGATTCTGAATACAGTGCCAGGCATCAGCTGTAACCCTGTGCAGGGAGCCATGTACTCCTTCCCGCGTATCACCCTACCTGAACGCGCCATCAATGAAGCCAAGGTTGGTTTGTGTCACATGTTCTTTATTGCTTCTGATTGACATGGTGGTTCATGGCTTGTTGTGCGTGTGAATACAGGCGAAGGGTCAGGCTCCAGACATGTTCTACTGCATGAAACTTCTGGAGGACACCGGGATCTGTCTCGTTCCTGGCAGTGGTTTTGGTCAAAGAGATGGTACTTACCACTTCAGGTCAGTATTGTGTGTCCTCCAAGAGTTTTCAACTTTCTTCTCATGGTTTGTACAGGGAATTGTTAACACAATATACCTAGTGGACATGAAATATTAAGCAGTGACAGCAGTTATTTTTAAGTCGTGAAACTGAGTGCGAGTACAAGCTTGCAGTCGGCTCTAGAATAGGGGCAGAGTTTAAGCAGATTAAAGGGGTCATGAATTGAGAAATCAACTTTCCCTTGAGCTTTTGATATATAAAAGGTCCTCATAAAATAAGAATATCCTGTCAGTTTCAGAGCCAAAACCGAGGTAGAAAATAGCCTATTACTTATTCATTAGGATGTTTTTGAATGTAAAAACCACGCAAACATCATAAGTTGACCTCAGACAACAGTATAAAAAAAAGAGAAGCCAGTTCATGACCCCTTTAAATGATTGGAGAAGTCTGACATACATCATCACAGAGAGGTCACTGGAAGATTACGATATGACAGGTAAAATGCATGCAAAGATAAATTTGTTCACAATTATATCAATAACATGCAATTAGAAAATAAATAGGGTATTTATTATTTCATGCCGAATTCATTAGACGTGCTGTTAAGCTCATATTAATTGAAAAGCTACATGGAATATTTGGTAAAAATAAAGAAAAAAAAATTGTCACACCCACATAGTTTTTTATTATTATTATTTTTTATTATTATTTGCACTCCTCATTTAATATAACTGAAATTATTGTAATTGAGAAGCTATATGGAATATTCCTCCTGCAGTTTCTCTTGAAGCCAATACGGAAGCGACTTAAACTGCAATTCATCGACTGGCCACTAGGGTAATAGGTTTCCATTTTTTTTACAGTCTATGGTCACACCACACACCTTTTTTTTACTGTATATATTTCTATTTGCAAATAGTCCATGTAACTTCTTCTTACGGAGCCCCCAAGGGAACATGGTAATGGAAAAAAATATACGATTGGAGAAATAATTACATTTAAATTATTTTGTGTTCGCTCGCAAAACTTTTGCGTTCTCTTACAAAAGTATTGGGTTTCACATAAAAACTTTGGTTGCAAAATCAATATAATGTAGTTTTTTTCCCACCTCATATTATTTCCATCACAAAAGTTTTGACAGCGAATATAAAGTTTCTCAGGGAATGCTAAAGTTTAGTGTGAGAATACAAAAGCATTGAAATGTCATTTTTCCATTTTTTTTTTTTTTTTTACAATAACCATGTCCCTTTAGTATGGAAGCTTGTTTCCGCCACAGAATAAAACATTTTAAATGATAATTGCGACTTTTTAACTCACAACTGTGACTCACAAGTCAGAATTGTTATATAAAGTCAGAATTGTGATTATATAAAGTCAGAATTGCGATTATATAGTCATAATTGAGTTATATAAAGTCAGAATTGTGATTATATAAAGTCATAATTGAGTTATATAAAGTCAGAATTGTGATATATATATATATATAGTCAGAATTGCGAGTTATAAAGTCAGAATTGCGATATATAAAGTCAGAATTGGGAGTTATAAAGTCAAAATTGCGATATATAAAGTCAGAATTGCGAGTCATAAATTCAGAATTGTGAGATAAAAAGTCACAATTACCTTTTTTAGTTTTTTTATTCTGTGGCAGAAACAAGCTTCCATACTTTAGAGGCTTCGTAGCTTCTCAATTAATATAATTTAAATGATTATAATTGAATAACTACTGTATGTGGAATATTTGCTAAATTTGTCACGCCACACAACTTGTATGTAATGAGTAATTAGTGTGACATTAAACATTTCCTTCCCCTCCTCTCCATTCCTCTTCTGTGTTCTCTGCTTTACCAGGATGACCATCCTTCCTCCTACAGACAAACTCAAGACTCTGCTCCACAAACTGAAAGAGTTCCATCAGACGTTCACCCAGCAGTATGCTTGAACCAGTTCAGTCACAGCTCTATGACCACGACCTGCTGATTAAAAGTGCTACAACACATTAGTACCTTCTTAATGTTTGGTCAGGATGTGGCCAAATAATCACTTGAGCCCTAATGGACACTAATTTGCAACTTTTCCACAGCATTTCTGAACATCCATTTATTTTTAATGTGGTATAATGTATAATGTATGTTAGGCTTTGTTTACACCTGGTATTAAGATCAGATCAGATCACAAGGGGGCGAAGGAGATGCATTTCCATTTACATCTGGTGTTCTAATCCGTCTCTTTTGTTGACTTTTGACCACTTCTGTCCTGATTTCTGCAAGGGTAGATGGGTGGGTAAATGTATGGGATTTTTCAGATCTTTTGAGCTAATGGACAAAATAGGTACAGGCAATTTATATAACGCATCCAGAGACAACGAAAAAAACATAAGGAGAGCAGCTTTTGTTTCTGCTCTGATAGACGCAAGACCAGCTGAACACAGTGAGTGTGTGTTAGAAAGCAGGTGAGAGAACATTGTGCTTGGTATGTTTTTTGGTCTTCAGTTGACAAAGTTTAAATCCCATCTGGCTTGTGTGCTTCCCATAATGTTTACTCATTAGGTCAGCAGGCGGAGAGTAGGCGTCTTTTGCGGCTGTTTGAACACATTCGACAACATGAGCGTTTACACTACGAAAGCAGTCCAGCCGAATGCATTTTCGACTACCTCTGGAAGTGGTCGAAAGTGTATGAGCTCAAAGTGTTTTAGACCTTGTTTACACCTGTATTTAGCGTCGTCCACTTGTGATCCGATCGTCCAAAAACGCTTCTTATTACCAGTTTTAAACAGGGCCTTATTGTGGTCCGTGAATAGTAAAATGAAAATAATGGACATTCAAGAGACATGATTCTGCACTGGTTTCTATTCAGTACTTTGTGGCAGTTGTAATTATAAATGCATTGATGAATCAACATTCCTGTACGTGTAAATAACATTGATTTTATAGCAGATGTAATACAGTTTAGATTAATATTTTTGTGCTGTTTTTGTTGTGCAAGCTCCTCACCACTAGAGGACACGCCGCTGCAAATCACACTTGATCATTCTTGAGTTGAAGCCTTGTTTTATAACACCTCTGTCTCTCTCCCCCACACACAGAGACACTACTGAGAAGCCCAACTGCTCCATTCTTTGATGGTGTCATTTTGTTAATGAGTTAAGAGACATAATGGGATGAGATGCACTTTGTGAACTTCACATCTCAGAACTTTTAAAAGCTAATTGTCTCTTGTCACCGCTTTGAGTTCAACTGAGCATTTTGACATTCTGCAGCAGTTTTTTAATTTAATGTTTTCACAACAAAAGTCATGTTTGGCAAATGCAATGCAACAAATATATATACACTACCAGACAAAAAAAAAGGGGAATAATTTTAATTTTTTTAATGTTTTTGAAAGAAGTCTCTTAGGCGTTTAGCATTTTCAGCATCATCACTCCAGTCTTCAGAGTCACATGATCCTTCAGAAATAATTTCTCTTTACACCTGGTGTTTTAATCTGTCTTTTTTTTTGTCCACTTCTTACCACTTCTGTCCTGATTTCTTCGAGGGGAGGGTCTATGGGTGGGTAAATGTATGGGATATGATGCTCAAGAAACTATTATTAGTATCAATGTTGAAAATAGTTTTGCTGCTTAAAGCAGCACTAGGTAACTTTTGCTCTCGGGGTCCCCCTACAGTTGGGAAACAGTATTTTCCTCTACTACTGTCGTAAACTCTGTCATCCTACATCAGGGGATGCATCGCACGTGCATTTGTTGACATGACAACTATGATAGCCCTGAACACTGCAGGAGTTCACATGCAGGTGTTCTGCTTGCGTCGCGTGTGAAATGTCCCAGGTACAGTGGCATATGTTTCAGCATGTCATGAATATAATTTCATGGGTTTTATTATTTTTTTTTCAAACGTCAAATGATCGCGATGCTCACGTTTACAAGCCAGCGTCATTATAGTAGTCTAGTCTATTGGTTACCGTTTTACAGAATCTATATGATACTTCATTTCAATGTTTGAGTGGTAGGTAATAACCATATATCGTCAATATAATATCAAGCTACCATAGATGAATCTTCAAATTTGAAAAATCGATTTGCATTATAGCTTGAGGCAAGACAAATAAACAAATATCACAGACATGTTAGGTATCCTAAAATATGATTTTGTACGTCTTATGTATTTACTTGCAAGAATGTAGCCCCTACCAAACTTGTACACGCCGTTTAGACAGGCTTACATTTGAAATTCGCTACTCTACTGCAATTACTTGATTCATGAAGATAAACGGAGGATAAGATAGCTTCCGTAACAGTCAGGAAGACAACAAAATTAAATAAACAATAGATAGTATGCAAGCAATATACTTACTAGTCCAAAAGCATGACAGCCAAGTCAGCATCGGTCGGGCACCCCTCCTCCTCCTTCAGCTCACGCCAACGAGCAAACGCTGGCCCAATGTTGATCCTCGTCCTGCCTTTAATACGATCACTTTCTCGTTTCCTCTTTTTGCATTCCTCCGACAAAACCTTTGCTTTCTTCTCTTTCTGTGCTGCCTCGGCCATGACTATAACATCCGGCAAACAAAGGATAGTTGGGCTCGCACGTCCGAATGGCAGACGTGTCATTCAACCTATTGTAAGTCAATGTATCATCACAAGAGTCTTGAAAATATATTATGAAGGTTGAAAAGTTACCTAGTGCTGCTTTAATATTTTTTTTTTTTCGTGGAACCACAAATTTGACCAAAAGTTTGGGGTAAGAAAGATAAATAAAAAAAAAAAACTTTTATTGAGCACGAATGCATTAAATTGATAAAAAAATGACAGTAAAGACATTTATAATATATATTCTGTGAACTTTCAATTCATCAAAGAATCCTGAAAAATCAGTTTCCACAAAACTGCAGCAAAAACTTTTTTCAACATTGACAATAATAAGCATGATGAGCAGCAGCAAATCAGCCACTGTAAACCCCAATGCTCAAAATAATGAATTGGTTCAAGTAGGGTAAACTTAAATTAAACTAATTAGTTAAATCAAATGAACTTTCATGAGTATATATTTTAGTTCACAAAACTGGCACATTTTAAGTAATCTCAATTGTTTCATTGTTTTGAGTTTTAAGAACTTTATTTTCATTTTATTTTTTAAGTTTATTTTAACTTAGACAAACTTAAAGGGGTCCTTAAGCGCTGATGTGTATTTAAACTGGGTCATTTATTTAGAAGAAATGTGAAATAATTATTTGGTGCCTTTTAGACTGAGCAAAGACAGAAAATGTATTTTGTCTCATGTGGAGGAAAGACAACAACTCCAGTGGTGTAAAGTAACGAATTACAAATACTCTCGTTACTGTAATTGAGTAGTTTTTCTCAGGAATTGTACTTTATTAAGTAGTTTAAAGTGTGTACTTTTACTTGAGTACATTTTAAGTGCTGTATCGGTACTTTTACTGCGCTATTTTCGCTAAACCTGCAGTCGCTACAATATGTTTATTTTTGTCCTGTCAACGTGATTGGCCAAGAGGATTAATAAATCCTGTCTCCATGCGTCACGCGTGTGACTCCCGTCCGTCATATCAACCAGCGTTATAGGAGTCGCGATCAGCCTAGAGTGAGAGGCACGCGCGCTTTATGTAAGGGGGTTGTTGCTGGTTACTGTATGATGACTGAAATCGTGAAATTGCTCCGTGAGCCACCATACATCCTCATCTCATAGCTCAACTGAGCGAGGAGAGAACGCGTCCAAAGTTAAGTGTTTCTTAAAGGGGCGGTACACTTCATTACAAATCATATAAAACTCCAAAAATATGCATACCAGTATAATTAAAGCAAAAGACAATCCAATGAAAATCAAACAATATATTCAAAATAAGAGAATCAGAGTTTTTAATAATAAAGAAAAGATTTTGAGTGGAAATTATAATGTTGATTTTACACTCATTACAAGTGCATATTTTAATGTAATGTGTTCTCACATGGTGTTTTAAAATTGCAGTCCATGTATATAGCAAATAACTTTCATAAAACATCAGATTTATATTTAAATCAGGTTTATGTTTTTAATTACAAGCAAAAATAATCAGTGGTGAAAATTGTGAGTTACTCGATTCTGATTTCTGAAGTGTAGCCTATTCTTTTAACAGAGAAAAAATCCATTGAATTTAAAGCAGTACAATGAATGTGTCTTGAAAAGAAAGAACTTTGCTTTTTTTTAACGTAAAATTGAAAAAAATTGCAACCTTTTTTAATTAACCGCAAGAAAACCTCTACAGAATGGTTGTCATTAAATGTTACAAGATTATTGGTTGCTTTCTCAAATATTACATTGCTTTTTTTTTAGTGCTAGCAGTCAAAAATAAAACTTGGAGAAATACTGAAATACTGTTGATTTCTTGTTTGTTTTGTTCTTACTGAGAATCATCCATAAAAAAGTAAGCTACATTTTTGATTTGCAGGGTATAAGGTGGAATAACATTCAGAGCATAATACTCACTACTCTTGAGTACTTTTAGAAGGGCTACTTTGAGTAGTATTTAGGACAGGTACTTTTACTCTACTTGTACTACATTCTTTGACAAGTAACAGTACGTTTACTTGAGTATTGTCACAGGTCGGGGCGGGCCAAACCAGACTGCACCCACCCCTGAAAAACCCGGGAACCACCTCGAGGAACGTGTCAAGGACCAGACAGACAAGGGAATAAAATAATACAGTTTATTTATTATATTAAAAGATCAGTGAATTGGATAGGTCCTAATTAAAATCTTCTTCTTGCCGCCAGGACAGTTCAAGTGTCTCTAGACCTCCCGGGACGGGAGGGGAGGGACGATCGTGACGGACCGGAGGCTCGTCGGAGGGAAATCAGGGGGGAATCCCCGCGCCGTCCAGGTAGGTCACTGGGTAAGTACTCCTCTACGGGACTCAAGAGGGGAGGCCGTGGTCATACGAACCCCATTCAGACTGGAACCAGGTAAGTATGCAGATGCGGGGGCGAAGCGAATCACTGGGGTTACTCCGGAGGGAGGTACTCAGAGGTGGGGGCAAGCGAGCCACTGGAACGTTACAGCAAGGTTTAACTGTCCAACAATATGTGGGACATTCGACTGGATTACCTCTCTTCTTCTTCTGAGCAGGGTAAAAGGCTTCCAATGAGGGCGTGTGGGGACCACCAGGCGGAGAGGACGCTTGGAGCGGGGCTCTCACGTCAGCTGAACACTGGGACAGACACAGCACAGTTTCGACGGTTCAACAGTATGTGAAGCTTTTCAACTGATATACCTTCTCTCCTTTTGAACAGGGTCAAGGCTTCCAATAGGGGCGTGTGGAGACCACCAGGCGGGGAGGACACTTTGGGCGGAACGCTCCACTTCAGCTGAGCACTGGAACAGTACAGCAAGGTCTCAATGGTTCAACAGTATGTGAAGCTTTTCAACTGATATACCTTCTCTCCTTTTGAACAGGGTAAAGGCTTCCAATAGGGGCATGTGGAGACCACCAGGCGGGGAGGACACTTTGGGCGGAACGCTCCACTTCAGCTGAGCACTGGAACAGTACAGCAAGGTCTCAACGGTTCAACAGTATGTGAAGCTTCTCAACTGATATACCTTCTCTCCTTTGAACAGGATCAAGGCTTCCAATAAGAGCGTGTGGAGACCACCAGGCGGGGAGGACACTTTGAGCGGGACGCTCACTTCGTCTGAGCACTGGAACAGTACAGCAAGGTCTCAACGGTTCAACAGTATGTGAAGCTTCTCAACTGATATACCTTCTCTCCTTTGAACAGGATCAAGGCTTCCAATAAGGGCGTGTGGAGACCACCAGGCGGGGAGGACACTTTGAGCAGGGCGCTCACGTCGGCTGAACACTGGGACAGACACAGCACAGTTTCAACGGTTCAACAGTACATGAAGCTTTGCAACTGATATACCTTCTCTTCTTCTGAACAGGGTAAAGGCTTCTAATAGGGGCGTGTGGAGACCACCAGGCGGGAAGGACACTTTGAGCGGGACGCTCACTTCGTCTGAGCACTGGAACAGTACAGCAAGGTCTCAACGGTTCAACAGTATGTGAAGCTTCTCAACTGATATACCTTCTCTCCTTTGAACAGGATCAAGGCTTCCAATAAGGGCGTGTGGAGACCACCAGGCGGGGAGGACACTTTGAGCGGGGCGCTCACGTCGGCTGAACACTGGGACAGACACACCACAGTTTCAACGGTTCAACAGTACATGAAGCTTTGCAACTGATATACCTTCTCTTCTTCTGAACAGGGTAAAGGCTTCCAATAGGGGCGTGTGGAGACCACCAGGCGGGAAGGACACTTTGAGCGGGACGCTCACTTCGGCTGAGCACTAGAACAGACACCGCACAGTTTCAATAGTACATGATATACGAAGCACTCAGCATTAACGGGGCCGGGTCTTTTCAAAGCAGGAAGTTGGGCTGTTGCTTTATCAGACCCCTTCGTTAGAGACAGCGGGTGGAAGACTGTAGGAGACGAGTGCACGGCAGACTTCTATTACTTCTCCACACACCAATTTCACTTCACAGCACAAACCGTGTAAATCGTCACTTCAGGCACTGCAATTCCACTCGCACACCGTGCATTCGGGCCAGCACTCACCCACCGGTCTTTTCTCCCACCAGATCGGATCTAGTCCTCGATCAGGGCTTGACTTCGCTCCGGGAAAGCAGAAGAACGATGCAGCGATCATCACATTCGGCAAGGAGAGGACAGAAGTTGGAGACAGATCATTAATTCACTCGGTGTCATAGTTCACTCGTGCCAAACATTTTCCAAACTCTCCACACCACTTCAGTGTTAGTGCATATAAACAACGGATCCAATACTCATCACTTGCGTCTTTCTCACTGCTGACGATATTCCTCAAGCCTTCGCTGACAAATCCTTCACTCCTTCCTTTCTCTTCCACAGCTTCAATCTTCCCCACTCCACAGCCCAGCCTCAATAAAAAGAACAACCCGCTGAAAAACACAGCATCATACGGGAGGAGATCCACCCCACAGTCTGTTTTCTCTCTGTTTTTAAAGCCTCATCTGAATAGGTGTCCCTCTCACAGCATTCTCTGTAATTGCCCCACACCTGCTGTCACTCAGGCAATCAGCCCCGCTGCCATGGCAACAGATTCGCAGGGCATAGAATGGACGTTCACTGGAAAATCCTGAATAACTGCATTCACCAGGATCTTAGTCCCGTTTGGTTTTTGTCACCCCGTGACACACCCCCCTGCCAAGCCGTTCTAGTCCCTAGAACGGGATCCGGACACCCAGTCTCCGTACCTGGCTGGGGGTTGCCCCCGGTTCTCCCGTTGGGATCGCCTTGGCGGGGAGTTAGGTTCCTCTGGCCTTGGCGGGGAGTTAGGTTCCTCTGGCCTTGGCCCTATATCCAGCCTCCGGGGGGCCACAGCCCATCCCACCACGGGAGGCATCCACGCTGGTTCAGTCGGAGGTCTCTCTACAGTTGGTTCGGGGTAATTCGGACAAGGGCGCATCAGGTTTCGGTGGAGCACCCGCTCTGGACCTTCTCTCCCTTCGGGACGGATGTCATACACCGGTTGATCGAGATGCGGCTGTCGTTGGACCACATACGGCTGGGGCTCCCACCGATCACTGAGTTTGCCCGTTCCTTGTCGCCGGTTATCTCGCACCAGAACTCTTTCGCCAGGCAGTAGCGGCGCACTTCGAGCCGTACGGTCATACAACCTTTTGTTCTTGGCTGCGGCTTGTTTAATTCGGTCCGAGACCCGTTCATAGGCCAGTTGAAGGCGTTGATGGTGTCTGGCCACCCACTCCGTTACACCGCCTCCCTCTTCAGCGGCCGCAGTCCCCAGCAGTAGGTCAACGGGTAGTCTCACATGCCTTCCGAACATCAGGTAGGTCGGTGCATACCCGGTCGTGCTGTGTATGCTGTTGTTATACGCCTGGACCATTGCCGGGAGGTTGTCAGCCCAATGCCCCTGTTGGTCGTTTCCCAAGGTCCCCAAGAGACCGAGCAGCGTCTGGTTAAACCTCTCGCACCCTCCGTTCCCCTGAGGATGATAGGGCGTCGTATGGGTCTTCTTACATCCGTACAGTTGGCACAGCTCGTGTACTACCCTGGATTCAAAATTTGGCCCTTGATCGGAATGGAACACTTCGGGACACCCGAAGGGCTGGATGACATGCCTCCACAGGGCATTAGCGGTGGTAATGGCGGTCTGGTCCAGAGTTGGGATGGCCCAGGCATATTTGGTGAACAGGTCAGTGACCACTAGGAGGTTTTGAATGCGATCGACCGGCCGACCCAGCGTCAGATAGTCCATAGCGAGGATATGCATCGGTGCTTTAGCTCGAATTGGGACCAATGGAGCTCGTGTCTCTTTCCTGGCTTTGAACAGGGTGCAGCGCGGGCAGCCCTGTAGGTAAGTCCTCACGGTCCCCTCCATCCCAGGCCAGTAAAAGTGGCGTCGCAAGAGTGCCGTCGTCCTCTCCCGCCCTTGATGACCAAGCTTGCTGTGATAAGCCTCCAGCAGAGCGTGACATCTTCCCTCGGGGACCACCACTTGCCAGACCAAGTCACCCGAGCGTGAGTCCTGGAGGGACCGACAAATCACCCCTTCCTTCAGATGGAGCCTCTCTTTCTGGCCCAGTAGGCCCCTCACGATTCGGGTTTGAGCCCGGCGTCCCGCACCCTCCGGCCACTTGTCCTGTTCCAGCCAGACCCGGACCAGTGACAGGTCCTCATCCTCGCCCTGCAACACCCTCCAGCGCTGTGGGTCCCATCCCCAACTTGCGGGCGGTTCCTCCAACGGTGGTCCCGGTGCCTCCACAATGCCCACCATCATTCCCTCGTCGCGGTTCACCTCCCGCATGGGTCTCAGACCCTCCGGCCCTCCTTCTGGCCACCTAGATAGTACGTCAGCGTTGGTATGTTCCCTTCCTGGCCGGTACTGAAGCTGGTACTCAAAGTTGGCCAATTGTGCCACCCACCTCTGTTCCACCGCCCCCAACTTGGCAGTTTGTAGGTGTACCAGTGGATTGTTATCGGTCACTACGGTCACCTTTGCTCCCCATAGGTAGTCTTTGAACTTCTCACTGAGCGCCCACTTCATGGCCAGTAACTCAAGCTTAAAGGAGCTGTAGTTGGCATCGTTCCTCTCCGCGGGGTGTAGACTCCGGCTCGCATAAGCAATGACTCTTTCTTCCTCCTGCTGTTCCTGCGCTAAGACAGCCCCCAAGCCCAAGTGGCTGGCGTCAGTGTAGAGGATAAAGGGCTGGGTGAAGTCTGCGTATGCCAGGATGGGTGCTTGTAACAGCTCCTGCTTGAGCCTCTGGAAGGCGGTCTCGCATGCCGGATCCCACTGAATCGCTGGGGACCCTCGGCCCTTGGTGTGTCCCGTTCCACCCAGCAACTGGTTCAGGGGTTTGGCGATCTTAGAGAAATCCTTAATAAATCGCCTGTAGTACCCGACAAAGCCGAGGAAGGATCGAACCTGGCGCACGGTCTTCGGGGCAGTCCACCCCTGTACAGCCGACACCTTCTCTGGGTCCACAGCGATTCCTGCAGCACTCACGATATGGCCCAGGAACTTTACCTCCTTCCGGAAAAGCTGACATTTATCCGGTTGGAGCTTCAGCCCGTACTTCTCAAGGGAGCGGAACACCTGCTCAAGATGCTGAAGGTGAGTCTCAAAGTCAGGGGAATAGATAATCACGTCATCCAGATACACAAGAGCGGTATCCACTAGCTGGCTCCCCAGGCAGCGCTGCATTAGCCGTTGGAACGTGGCGGGGGCGTTGCAGAGGCCGAACGGCATCCGGTCCCACTCATATAACCCAAAGGGAGTCGTGAAGGCTGTCTTCTCCCGGTCCCGCTCGTCCACCTGCACTTGCCAGTATCCGCTCGCCAGGTCTAGTGTGGAATACCAGGCCGCCCGGTTGAGACTCGTGAGGGAATCCTCGACTCGAGGCAATGGGAAAGCATCCCGCTTCGTCACTTGGTTCAACCTCCGATAATCCACACAGAATCTCCATGCGCCTGTTTTCTTCCTCACCAGAACAATCGGGGCCGCCCAAGGGCTACTGCTCTCACGGATGATCCCTTTATCCAGCATCCCCCGCAGCAGAGCCCGAACCTCAGAATATAATGTTGGAGGTACCGGCCGGTAGCGCTCCCTACTAGGCGGGGCTTCTCCAGTGGGAATTTGATGCTGAACGATGTTAGTACACCCGTAGTCCTCGTCATGGGTGGAGAACAACTGTGGCCATTTTGATAGAAAAGCCTCGAGCCGTCTTGTTTGATCCTCCTCCAACCCTTCTCCCCGTAGGGACTCACCTCCGAGATGGGCCGGCAGTCCTCCTTCAGCCTCCCCTCTGTGCGTCCCCGTCTGCGTCAACGCAACCTCCACTACGGTTGGGCCCACTTGACTGAACTGGACTCCTCCTGGATCTTGCACTTGCTGGGGCAACACTGAGGTAACTCGGGCTAGACACTGATGACGATGCAGTTGGATCGGGAAAGGGTTCGTGTTCCGGACTCTCACCCGGACTCGGCTGCCTCGGGCGGATGCCAGTCCTCTGGCCACTTCCACCTTAGGACCGTCGTTGTGCGGTTCTACCAACACCCACTCCTCCGGGTGGTAAAGTCTAGGGGGCACCCGGACCCAAACCATCGCCTCGCTTCGAGCCGGGATGGACAACGCATAGCGGCAAGCCACTCTTCCAGTGCTCTCCCGGTCCCCCTGCTGTTCGGCCAGGCAAACTCGGCGACAGTCAGCTCTAACGCGATCCCATTCTCTGCCCTCAGGCGTCACAGTTGCTCGGGCCGGCCCACTCTGGAACAGCCCCTCCCAGCATTCGGAGATGACATTCATGCCCAACAGGGCGCGATGAGACCCTAGGCAGGCGTACGACCATGCCATGGATCTCTAGGTCTGTCACTACGTATCCCACGTATGGGATGTCGAGACCGTTGGCCCCTCGCAGAGTCAGCCAGGGGGCTTCGGTCGTCGGCCGGCCCTGGGTACCGAATAGTTCCTGGACTAGGCTCTCCGCGAACAGAGTGACTTGCGACCCCGTGTCCAGCAGACACTGCACCTTCTGGCCATTGACTTGAACCATGATGACCGGACAACGGCCCACCAGGCGTTCCTTCGATAGTTGGGAAGACGAGGGGTCTGAAAAGGGGGTCCCGACCACTTGACCCACAGTGGCCGGAGACTCTAAAAACCCCCCTGCGAAGCGCGTCTGGAGGAGCACTGACGAACGTAATGTCCGGCTTCCCCACAGCCATTGCAGATAGGACGCCCCTGTTCGTCCCACTGGAATCGGGGACCCGTGGATCGAGTGAAGTGATGCTCTGGAGGGCGATTCCCGTCGGAGTAGGCTCGCTCCCGCGGTGAGGGTAATGAATGGAGGCGTTCTCGGCGGAGTTCTTCGACGACAGACTTAGACAGTTCAGACATTTGCTCACGGATATCCCTCTTTAGTTCCTCCCGGAGGGCATGCTTCCAATCGGAAGTAACAGGGGCCGAAGGCCCACTGACAGCGTTCGCAGCCAGACAGCTGGGGGGATCCATACCTTCGGTGTGGTCACGCTCGAGGGCTAGAGCCTCCTGCCGCAGCTCTTCGAACGTGAGGTCCGGCGTCCGTCTCAGTTGCACCCGCAGACTCTGACGCACGGGACCCTCCCGTAATCCCAACAGAAACTGATCTCGCAATAGGGTCTCCTCGTCCCCCAGGCCGTGATCCTGTCTTCCCCTTAGCCTGGTAAACTGTTCCCTCAGTTGCAACGTGAATGGCCGAACAGTTTGTCGAGGCCCTTGCCTACAATTAAAGAATTGCGTTCTCAGGACCGCTACCGGGGTGGTGTCTCCGTATTGCCCCGTGAGAAAATCAAAGATGGCTTGGACTGTGATGCGGGTTGCTTCCGGCGCTGCCTGTACTTCTCTTCTTGCTTCTCCCTCCAACGAATTTAGCACAAACTGTACCTTCTGAGGGGCACTTAGCCCTTGGAGCCCTGCCAGGTATTCAACCTGGGTCTTCCATGCTGACAGGCTCAATTCTGACCCTGGACCTCCGTACTTCTGGGCCCACGGGGCCCCCATAAAGAAAGGCATAACTGGCTGCCGGGCCACTGGCTCTTCTTCTGCCATCTAGGTCCTTGATCGCTCCACTCGAGGTGGTAACCCTGCCGACCTACGCCAAGTTCTGTCACAGGTCGGGGCGGGCCAAACCAGACTGCACCCACCCCTGAAAAACCCGGGAACCACCTCGAGGAACGTGTCAAGGACCAGACAGACAAGGGAATAAAATAATACAGTTTATTTATTATATTAAAAGATCAGTGAATTGGATAGGTCCTAATTAAAATCTTCTTCTTGCCGCCAGGACAGTTCAAGTGTCTCTAGACCTCCCGGGACGGGAGGGGAGGGACGATCGTGACGGACCGGAGGCTCGTCGGAGGGAAATCAGGGGGGAATCCCCGCGCCGTCCAGGTAGGTCACTGGGTAAGTACTCCTCTACGGGACTCAAGAGGGGAGGCCGTGGTCATACGAACCCCATTCAGACTGGAACCAGGTAAGTATGCAGATGCGGGGGCGAAGCGAATCACTGGGGTTACTCCGGAGGGAGGTACTCAGAGGTGGGGGCAAGCGAGCCACTGGAACGTTACAGCAAGGTTTAACTGTCCAACAATATGTGGGACATTCGACTGGATTACCTCTCTTCTTCTTCTGAGCAGGGTAAAAGGCTTCCAATGAGGGCGTGTGGGGACCACCAGGCGGAGAGGACGCTTGGAGCGGGGCTCTCACGTCAGCTGAACACTGGGACAGACACAGCACAGTTTCGACGGTTCAACAGTATGTGAAGCTTTTCAACTGATATACCTTCTCTCCTTTTGAACAGGGTCAAGGCTTCCAATAGGGGCGTGTGGAGACCACCAGGCGGGGAGGACACTTTGGGCGGAACGCTCCACTTCAGCTGAGCACTGGAACAGTACAGCAAGGTCTCAATGGTTCAACAGTATGTGAAGCTTTTCAACTGATATACCTTCTCTCCTTTTGAACAGGGTAAAGGCTTCCAATAGGGGCATGTGGAGACCACCAGGCGGGGAGGACACTTTGGGCGGAACGCTCCACTTCAGCTGAGCACTGGAACAGTACAGCAAGGTCTCAACGGTTCAACAGTATGTGAAGCTTCTCAACTGATATACCTTCTCTCCTTTGAACAGGATCAAGGCTTCCAATAAGAGCGTGTGGAGACCACCAGGCGGGGAGGACACTTTGAGCGGGACGCTCACTTCGTCTGAGCACTGGAACAGTACAGCAAGGTCTCAACGGTTCAACAGTATGTGAAGCTTCTCAACTGATATACCTTCTCTCCTTTGAACAGGATCAAGGCTTCCAATAAGGGCGTGTGGAGACCACCAGGCGGGGAGGACACTTTGAGCAGGGCGCTCACGTCGGCTGAACACTGGGACAGACACAGCACAGTTTCAACGGTTCAACAGTACATGAAGCTTTGCAACTGATATACCTTCTCTTCTTCTGAACAGGGTAAAGGCTTCTAATAGGGGCGTGTGGAGACCACCAGGCGGGAAGGACACTTTGAGCGGGACGCTCACTTCGTCTGAGCACTGGAACAGTACAGCAAGGTCTCAACGGTTCAACAGTATGTGAAGCTTCTCAACTGATATACCTTCTCTCCTTTGAACAGGATCAAGGCTTCCAATAAGGGCGTGTGGAGACCACCAGGCGGGGAGGACACTTTGAGCGGGGCGCTCACGTCGGCTGAACACTGGGACAGACACAGCACAGTTTCAACGGTTCAACAGTACATGAAGCTTTGCAACTGATATACCTTCTCTTCTTCTGAACAGGGTAAAGGCTTCCAATAGGGGCGTGTGGAGACCACCAGGCGGGAAGGACACTTTGAGCGGGACGCTCACTTCGGCTGAGCACTAGAACAGACACCGCACAGTTTCAATAGTACATGATATACGAAGCACTCAGCATTAACGGGGCCGGGTCTTTTCAAAGCAGGAAGTTGGGCTGTTGCTTTATCAGACCCCTTCGTTAGAGACAGCGGGTGGAAGACTGTAGGAGACGAGTGCACGGCAGACTTCTATTACTTCTCCACACACCAATTTCACTTCACAGCACAAACCGTGTAAATCGTCACTTCAGGCACTGCAATTCCACTCGCACACCGTGCATTCGGGCCAGCACTCACCCACCGGTCTTTTCTCCCACCAGATCGGATCTAGTCCTCGATCAGGGCTTGACTTCGCTCCGGGAAAGCAGAAGAACGATGCAGCGATCATCACATTCGGCAAGGAGAGGACAGAAGTTGGAGACAGATCATTAATTCACTCGGTGTCATAGTTCACTCGTGCCAAACATTTTCCAAACTCTCCACACCACTTCAGTGTTAGTGCATATAAACAACGGATCCAATACTCATCACTTGCGTCTTTCTCACTGCTGACGATATTCCTCAAGCCTTCGCTGACAAATCCTTCACTCCTTCCTTTCTCTTCCACAGCTTCAATCTTCCCCACTCCACAGCCCAGCCTCAATAAAAAGAACAACCCGCTGAAAAACACAGCATCATACGGGAGGAGATCCACCCCACAGTCTGTTTTCTCTCTGTTTTTAAAGCCTCATCTGAATAGGTGTCCCTCTCACAGCATTCTCTGTAATTGCCCCACACCTGCTGTCACTCAGGCAATCAGCCCCGCTGCCATGGCAACAGATTCGCAGGGCATAGAATGGACGTTCACTGGAAAATCCTGAATAACTGCATTCACCAGGATCTTAGTCCCGTTTGGTTTTTGTCACCCCGTGACAGTATGCTTTTTCAGTTCTCTTTCCACCACTGAACAACTCCCAGAATGCACTTGCTTCGCTGCCCTACAAGGCCACTCCCAAAGCCACCACTGGTTATCACTTGCCCACCGCGGCACCACCCCACCGTCGTTTTTGATTTTCATAGTAATACAATCATGTTGTTCAGTTAGAGAATAAACACTACAATTAAAAACTGAACGTGGCTTTTCAATAATGTGTGAGTGAGCCGAACAAAAGGCACGGAACAAACGCAGCAGGAGTCAGATTTCATTCATCATGAGAAGAGCTGAGGTAAGCACATGATGGATGGAAAAAATTTGAGGATTGCATATGGAAGCTTAACTTTCATACGAATTTGTTGAAAAGTTGAAACACTCACTTTGCTCCGTATCGCTCCGTTATTAATGCCCGATCCGAGCGGCCGTGCGCATTTACATTCTGTGAGTGAGATCCCACCCCTGTGGGCGGGTTGAAAACATGCAGAACTAGCTCCTTCTACTGCCTGTAGTCTTTAGCCTCTGGCCAAAAAATCCTCTGATGCCGCGCATAATTCTCTCTTCTCAGGGGAATATGAGGGGGGAAAGTACCATAATTTGAATATACTACCTGGTTTCTACTGATACAAAGCTTAATGCTAAATCGCTGAAGTAACCCTTTAAATTGAACTGAAGCTGGGCTGGGATTTCTATTTCAAGCCTGCTTTGCCATGACAGACGAAAGGGAGAGTAAATGCTAAAATTAAGAGCTATTTAATGTTTTATGTGCAAGATTAATTGGAGGTTTAGTAGTGTTTAATGTTAGCTATATGCTATTTTTTTTTTTGGAGGGTTACCATCATGGTGACAAGTGGAGCATGAGCTTAGCTTGAAAACAGGTAAGTTAAACATTCTAAATTTCAGTACTCATTTTTCTATGGCCATACTATGCTAATGCTATCAAAGCATTGTGTTACCAATTAGCAAGTTAGTGCTTTACTGAAAGAGCTTGCTAAGTTCCCTTTCGTTCAGTCACTACGACGTAACGTTAGTGACTAACAAATGGGGGTTTCGCTTAGAAGCCAATTACCTTCGAGGAATCTAACAGCACCCACTGGCAGTGCCAATGCCATGGGCATGCGTAACTCCGCCCCACATCGTGGGCAGAGATGGGCAAAAATACATTGAAATGTATTTAAAATACAAATACAAAATACCGTGTGGAAAAATGTATTTAAATACAAATACAAAATACTGTGTGAAAAAAATTATTTAAATACAAATACAGTATTTTTTATTTTGAAAATACACAAAATACATGTAAAATTGGCGATTCAGTGCATGTATCCCTATTAGGCTGAAATCGATCTGGGCCTATTCATTTATATGTTTTGTTCTAATGTCACAACAAGTCACAATTTCAAGTTTACTGGGTTTAACGTGATTATTTGGTTAGGGTTTAAGAAGTGTAGGCTACTAAAAAACTTTTTCACGTGTCCTCAAAATGACCCACAACCTAATAGTTTATATGCGAAGAAATCCATTTATTCACAAACTTCTCATTAAATGACTGTTTGACAAATTATTCCGCAAACTACTTCCTCTCATTGCTGCTTTTTGATGGTTTGGAGAACAATTACTCAGAGTCACCCTCTGTGGTTTCACAGAATTATAGAGAATCGGAGAGCACATCAAGCATTACTTTACCGAGGAGTGCGCGCAGTAAGCAGGTTCGCGGCGTAGAGCCATGTGAATTGCGAAAGTATAAACAAGCCTTCAACCAGTGTTGCCAACTTAGCAATTTTGTTACTAGATTTAGCAACTTTTCAGACTACCTTAGAAACTTTTTTTTTCTAAAAGCACCTAGAAACAAATGTAGCCATTTTTTTATTTTTTATTTGGCAACTTTTAGCAGCTTCTGGAAAGTGACTCTAATCCAAACAACACACATACATACAAGCTAGCTCAATAGGCCAAGCGGTTCATTCATAATTCCTTAAGATCGCTGTGGAAATGTGGAAATCGCTGTAAAAACCGGAAGATCATTTAGGTAGCATATTTACGGAGCCCTGCATATAGGAAAAAAACTAGTAGGCTAAATCGTGCACACGATTTATAAATCAAGGGAACAAATGAGTAAATCGTGTGGGCGGTTTAGCAAATCGAGGGAACAAATAAAATTTTGCGCACAATTCACTTCTCTTTTTTTTTCTTGCACGTCATGTGTGGGGCTCCGTACATATTAACTAACACATTGCTTTAATTTATTTTACAAACAAATCTAAATTAGCATTTCAAATAATATCTACACGTTACATAATGCTGTAGTTTTGCCTTGCGATTACGTAGACGTCATAGCGCAATTACGTCACAGCGTCATTTAGCAACTCGATCTGCCTTTAGCAACTTCCTTTGAAAATTTGTTGACAACAGTGGCTTCAACGGCACAAAGCTAAAGAGAAAGCGGGAACTGTGTGCTGATTCCACCATTTGCCGCGTTAAAAAGGCATTTAAGTCAAAAGCGCGCACGCAAAAAAACTGCCTGCCAACGTGCAAGTGTGAATTTGAAATTCCTTTCGCGGCAGTTATAGTAACACAAATCACATCACACCCAATAACTAATTTGCCCTTGCTTTTTTTTCCACTCCAACATTCCAATTATTCCTGCCCACTAAAGGCTGCACAGATATATTTGCTTACCCCGAAAGGCCTATGTAAACGATTTAGAAAAATTTCCATCGATTCACAATTTATATCATCGCTACGAATCTACGATATGTATTGTCATATATTACCCATCATTAACATGCAGTAACGTTAATACTTCAAACACATTTGACAAGCTATCAACAAGTAGAATTGACCATGACATCCTTATTCCAGAAAAGTTGTGCATGAATGTTGGGGTTGGGGGGAGGGGGTGGTCTGGTCTCAAGTATTTTGAGTATTTTGAAAATACAAAAATACTCATCTTAAATGTATTTAAATACAAATTACATTAGATTTTTTCCAAAGGCTTTAAAATACAAAATACTAAATAGTATTTTGTATTTCAAATACGTATTTTAAATACATGTATCTGAAATACTGCCCATCCCTGATCGTGGGTATATAAGGAAGTACGCTGGCAACATCGCATTATGTTTCTGCTTTGGAGCCAAGAGCGTCTCTTCACTCCTACAAGCCTGAATTCTGAAATCTTCTCTTCAGTCTTCGAGACGAGCGGTTCTCCAGGGTGTTGGTGTTGAATTCATCAACAACTGAATTTGAATGGCAGCCTATGGTGATATTTAACTAGGGAAAATACAATTACAGATATCAAGAATTATAGTTTATACCAGTTGAAATGTAATTCTTGATATGAAGAATGTGTATTTCTGCGAGTGATGACTTCATTGTTGATATTAAAAATTGCCATTGTTACCAATAGAAATTCCTGATATTAGGAATGAGCATTTTAACTAGTGAAAATTGAATTGTTGATATCAAGAATTCATATCTTGGGAATTAATAAAAGTCAAGCTTGCCATAGGCTACGTGACATTTTTTTATTAATTTGAATTTATTTCACATTTAATTTGTATGCAGTATTTTTCAGCTGTGCCTATTAAGTTAGATTCTAGAATGTTTGCTTAAAAAGTTTAATATGTCATGTATTATTTTGGCTACTGTTGAAACATGAGGTGTTTGGGGGCTGGTCTTGGGCATTAAATCCCAGACTGAAAATCCTGACGCTGTTCTCTTGTGAGTCTATCCTAACTTTAAACAGTCTCTCATACTGTCCCTGACCTCTGTCAGCCCTTATTAGCGATGGGAAGCAGAGTCGGTTTTTTAATTAAGCCCAGTAGCATCTTGTTCGTAGCCCCCCGCATAGTCCATCTTGCCTCTTTCGTAAGGGCTTGAGTGTTCAGCGCGCCGTGTGCCGTCTCACGGCCACGCCCACTATCTCACATGCCTGCTGGTAGTTTACAGATTGGATTGCTGGTCCTTAAAAAAAAAAAAAAAAAGGATCTAGCGTTTCATTTGGGGCTTTAGCAGAGGACAGATGTAAATTGCTGCATCGGAGAGAGGGCTGTTATGTATTGGAAATGGTGATGCTGAGATTCCCACTATAATAGTGGGCGCTCATGCTGAATCAGATTCATACTTGACAGCCATGCTTTCCCGGGTGGCTGAGGCGTAGTGCAATGTGTAAATCGTGTAAATCGCCCTTGCCTTTTCCCGGATGTGCATTGGAAGGCTTTGGCATTGTGGGACTATTTGGTGCCAAAATATGGAACACCAAAAGGGCCATAATCTGTATAAAGTTTTCCTCTCTCTCACTACCCTCATCGGTGGGGTGGCAGTGCCACTGGCAGGCCACCTCCGCCCTGCTTAATGCACAAGGGTAGTTCTGAGCCGAGGTTGAGCTGCGCACACTGCTGGCCCTTGGCCAGACGATGTCCACCCTGATCCAGAAACACCATTGACCCGGATTTGGTCAGGAGCTGCTCTTCCCCCGGAGGAGGGCCGGGTGGAAAACCATTGGAAATTCTGTTCTGCCACTGGTGTTAAAAACAGCCAGTGATACCCAAATTCTTAAGAGCAGTTCCAATACCTCTGGGTCTCGGGAGTTCGGGAATGGCAGCGTGTGACGCTACAAAGCCTCACTGCTCTCATTCCACTCTCCACAAGAGGGTGAGAATGGCAGTGTGTGTGACGCTACAAAGCCTCGCTGCTCTCATTCCCCTCCCCACAAGAGGGCGAGAATGGCAGTGTGTGACGCTACAAAGCCTCGCCACTCCCATTCCCCTCTTCTCAGCGATGCGAGGACAACAGTGTGCGACGCTATGCCTCGCCGCTCTTGTTCCCTGCTGAGGAAGGAGGTGAGGCAGGCTGTGTGCGATGCCACAAAGCCTTGCCACGCTCAGCCCCTCCTTCAATCGGAGAGTGCGCTTGCCGGTGTACGACGCTCCCATGCGTTTTCACCCCCTGGTGCCTCTCCAAATTGCCACTGCCAGTTGTTTTATTCCCTGACCAAGGGGACCCTCGGCTCGGATGCTCCAAAAGTATTGGAACAGTGAGGACTATTCCTTTATTTTTTCTGTAGACTGAAAACATTTGGGTTTGACATCAAACAATTTATATGAGACAAAAGATCAACATTTCCGCTTTTATTTCCAGGTATTTACATCTGGATCTGATACACAAATTAGAAGATATAACCTTTTGTTTGAACCCACCCATTTCTCATGTAACCAAAAGTATTGGAACAGATTAACTTAAAATAGATTAAAGTGAATAAGACTTAATATTTAGTTGAAAATCCTTTGCTTGCAATAACTGCATCAAGCCTATGACCCATTGACATCACCAAACTTTTGCATTCTTCTTTTGTAATGCTTTTCCAGGCTTCCACTGCAGCCTCTTTCAGTTGTTGTTTGTTTTGGGGGGTTACTCCCTTCAGTCTCTTTTTTAGCAGGTAAAATGCATGCTCTACAGGGTTTAAGTCTGGAGATTGACTTGGCCAGTCTAAAACCTTCCACTTTTTGCCCCTGATGAACTCCTTTGTTGCTTTGGCACTGTGTTTTGGGTCATTATCTTGCTGCATGATGAAGGATCTCCCAATCAGTTTGGTTGCATTTTTCTGTAAATTGGCAGACAAAATGTTTCTGTACACTTCAGAGTTCATTTTGCTGCTGCCATCATGTGTTACATCATCAATGAAGATCAATGAGCCCGTCCCAGAAGAAGCCATTCAAGCCCAAGCCATGACATTACCTCCACCGTGTTTCACAGATGAGCTTGTATGTTTGGGGTCATGAGCAGATCCTTTTTTTCTCCAAACTTTAGCCTTTCCATCACTTTGGTAGAGGTTAATCTTTGTCTCATCAGTCCATAAAACTTTGCCCCAGAATGTTTGAGGCTTGTCTCTGTATTTTTTGGCAAATTCCAGCCTGGCCTTCTTATTCTTCTTGTTTGCATCTTCTGGTGTAGCCTCTGTACTTTTCTTCATGAAGTGTTCTGCGGACAGTAGACTGTGATACCTTCACTCCTGCCCTCTTGAGGTTGTTGCTGATGTCACTAACAGTTGTTTTAGGGTCTTTCTTTACAGCTCTCATAATGTTTCTGTCGTCAACAGCTGATGTTTTTCTTGGTCTACCCATTCGAGGTCTGTTACTTAGTACACCAGTGGTTTCTTTCTTCTTCAGGACATTCCAAATGGTTGTACTTGCTATGGTCAATGTTTGTGCAATGGCTCTGATTGATTTTCCATCTTCTCTCAGCTTCACAATTGCTTGTTTTTCACCCATAGACAGCTCTCTGGTTTTCATGTTGGTTACACGTCTAACTATAAATGCAGTCTGCACAGGCAAAACCCAAATCTGAAACTGAGTGCAGACATTTAGTGCTATTTATTGTTTGAATAATCAATGTAATAGGACACACCAGGGCACCAAAACACACCTGTCAGTCACATGTTCCAATACTTTTGGTCAAATGAGAAATGGGTGGGTTCAAACAAAAGGTTATATCTTCTAAGTTGTGTATCAGATCCAGATGTAAATGCCTGAAATAAAATAAAAGCTGAAAGATTGATCTTTTGTCTCATATACATTTTTTGATGTCAAACCCAAATGTTTTCAGTCTACAGAAAAAATAAAGGAATAGTCCTCACTGTTCCAATACTTTTGGAGGGGACTGTATATGTTTTCTCCAGTGAGCCTTCTTGCACAGACACTGTGCAACGTCAGGGAGGACGAGGAGCAAGTCCTGTTGGTTGCCCTGTATTGGCCCAACCGGACTTGGTTCCTGGAACTAGTGCTCCTCGTGACAGCACCTCCTTGGCCCATTCCTCTGAGGAAGGACCTCCTGACTCAAAGACGGGGCACCCGCGTCGGGACCTCTGGAAACTCCATGTCTGGTCCCTGGACGGGACGTGATGGTTCTAAGTGGCCTGCCACTTAGACACCATCACTTCCGCTAGAGCTCCCTCTACGAGGCACCTCTATGTGTTGAAGTGGAACCTGTTCGTCGATTGGTGTTCTTCCCGCTGAGAAGACCCCCGAAGATGCTTGATTGGTTCAGTGCTTTCCTTCCTACAAGATGCATTGGAGCGAAGGCTTTCTCAAAGTTTATGTTGCCACTATCGCCGCAAACCATGACATGGTAGATGGTAAGTCTGTTGGGAAGCACGATCTGATCGTCAGGTTCCTGAGGTGGGCGAGGAGACTAAATCCGCCTCGCCCTCCCTCTATACCCTCTTGGGACTTAACTCTGGTGCTAACCGCACTACAGAGAGCGCCCTTTGAGCCTTGCAGTCGGCAGAGTTGAAAATCCTGTGTCTAAAGACAGTACTCCTGACTGCATTGGCCTCTATCAAGAGGGTAGGGGACCTGCAGGCATTTTCGGTCGACGAATTGTGCCTGGAGTTCGGGCCTGGTAACTCTCATGTAATCCTGAGACCCCGGCCTGGATATGTGCCCAAGGTTCCGACCTCTCCCTTCCGGGACCAGGTGGTGAGCCTGCAAGTGCTGCCTTCGGAGGAGGCAGACCCAGCCCTAGCTTTTCTCTGTCTGGTCCATGCCCTCCGGACATACGTCGACAGAACGCAAAGCTTCAGGACCTCAGAGCAGCTCTTCGTCTGTTACGGAGGACAGCAGAAGGGAAAGGCTGTCTCCAAGCAGAGGATGGCCCACTGGTTAGTGGATTCCATCGTCTTGGCGTATGAAACCCAAGAGGTGCCCTGCCCACTCGGGTTAAGAGCCCACTCCACTAGGGGTGTTGCTTCTTCCTGGGCGTTGGCTCGTGGCGCCTCGCTGACAGATATTGTAGAGCTGCGGGCTGGGTGACACCTAACACGTTCGCTAGATTCTATAGCCTGCGTGTAGAGCCGGTAGCGTCCCGTGTGCTTGCTTCCCATAGTCAGTAACACCGGAGTGCCCGTTCTAGTGTTGGCTTGCTGCGCCATTCCCTTCCCCATGGAACGGATTCGTGCACTTATCTGCTCCAGTCGAGTTCCCCTAAGGATAGGCGAACCCTGTCGAGTCCTCCGCAACCCGTGGCAGTCGGATGTGGCGGAGCATCCGACGCCAGGATTAGCATTCGTATGCATTGGTGGAACTTGTGTTAGGCTGGGTTCCATATGTTGTGATCCCCACGGCGCTCCCATATGTGTATTCTTCCATGGTACAGCTCCCTACGGCGAGCTTGTATCTTTCCCTCGGCAGAGCTCCTCTGCTGTCCCAGTGCGGTGTTGTTCTCCCGTCGTAATTGGCCGGAGCCACCCCTGGGACTTCCGTATGTTGCACTGCCCAAGGCCAGTCCATAAGTGTATTCTCCACATGGTAACTCCCTCCGGGCATGATGTGGCTTCCGCAGCGGCCCTCCGGGCACGCTTCCCGGCATTATTCAATAGTCTGCTGAGTGGGTCTTGCAGAACAGCAGTGTGACTCTCCCTGCATGAGTTTTCCCGCCCGGAACAGACGGGGTCTGAGGGGCTCTTCAAACTTGACCGACTGAAAGGGAACCCTGATTTCATAATGAAGCAAGCTGTGAGTCATTAAATCATTTTTTATTTTAACAATTCAAATGAATTAAAAAAATGTTTTAAATAGACTGCAGTAATTAACATTTTGTCAGAAGCACTAGTGAATTACATAGTTTGGGAGAATCATGATCTTCATTAAAAAAAAAAGGGATTCTCAATTTATCCAGATGTACGTCTTCGTTCCCTCCTTCAGGGAATGAGGGTTACCATACGTAACCAAGACGTTTTTTGAAGGAATCTCTTAAAGGGTTGATGAATTGAGAAATCAACTTTCCCTTGAGCTTTTGACATATAAAAGGTCAGGGTAATATAAGAATATCCTGTAAGTTTCAGAGCTTCCTTGTTAGTCAAACAATAGCTTTTATAGGCACCAGGCCCAGCAAATGACAGGTTTTTCAAAGTGGGGATCTATGACGTCAAAGGGAGGCAAGCACCGCCTCAGCAGAAGAATATCAACGCCTACTTCATCACTGCCTGTTTAGCCCCGCCCACCAGTTCGTGCATGTAATATGTGCCTAGTGTTAAACCTTCGAGCTACAAAGCAATAAACATGCCATTGAGGATTACAAAATATTGTGCAGTGCCTGGGCTCAACAGTAATGCAACAAGTAACTGTTAATTCTAATGCCTGATCTGAAATGTAATGATTCATGTACAGTCAGATGTTCTTTGTCTGTGTGTCAGTAAATCCAACCAGTGACTAAACGTCAACTTGTGTTGTTTCTCTTAGTAGGATGAAAATCATCTTATTTAACAGTGATTAAATTCTATAAAGAAAGCGATCAAAGAAAGCTCCCTTTGCAATCGTTGGAGCAGCACGTGCTGCAGCTGTCAATCAAACAGAGAGAGTTTATCAGTGACGCATTTATCAGTGACTCCCGTTTTATTCAACAAATCTCTTAACTATAGCACTGTTAGTGAAGATGAAAGCATTCGTGTTAGGGATGCACCGAATCCAGATTTTTGGGGTTTGGCCGAAAACTGAATCCAATGGTTAAGATTCTGCCGAATCCGAAACCGAATACCGAATCCTACTCCCATCCTCAGTCCATTATCACAGTAAACCCTACAGCAGTGTATTTTTAATTTAATTTAGTTTTAATTAAGAATAGGCAACATCATGCCAGGATGACTGTCCTTCCTTTGCCGTACCTGAAGTTGCTGCATTTTGGCTGCTGTCTATAGATTCCCTCATGCACAACTCGTATCCTTTCGGATGTTTCCTACGCAAATGTTTTAACAGTGGCTATTGTTTAGGGTCCTTGTCACGACGAGACAAATCGGCACTGCAAATTGAACATGTAGCTCGACCTGAACCGCCTTCTTTTGACTGAAAGTACTGCCAAACAACACGTTTTCTATTCACAAGTTCCATTTTCACTTTCTCACAGCCTACTGGATTCGAACGGTCCACCTAGTAAACACCTTCCCATAATCAACGGTGGCGTCATTACGTTGACCAGGGGAGCGCGCGTAGTGCAAGCCTAGGGTTCGGTTCGGTGGAAAGAAATTCTAAGGTTCGGCAGAAACCGAACCCCGTCAAAAAGCCCAATATTCGGCCGAATCCGAATATAGGGTGCATCCCTAGTTAGTGCAGAGAAACTGAGTTGCAATGACGAGATCACTGCTTTCATGCGCTCAACATGTCTGTGATTGGCTACAATGATCATCACTGCAACCTTTCATGCCACGATCTTAATATAATGCCATCGATCTAAATGTAATGCAACACTTTTCACGATTAGTTAACCATGAGAGCTGTAATTGTAAAAACGAGCTAAAAGAGAGAGTAATACTTAGCTATTTCAAATGGAAAGACGTTAGCCAATCACAGCAGTGGGCGTTTACACTGAACTCTCACAGCAGACTCCCTTAAAACGGAGCGTTCAGAGCAGAAGGCTAAAATCAGGGTAGGAAAAGGGTAGGCCTTTTATTTATAAATTATTATTATATTTTATTATAATTTATATTATATATAAATTAACATTTTTGGATGTAAAAAGCATTCAAACATTATAAGTGCATCCCAGGAAACATCATAAAACAATAAAAAAAACACAGTTCATGACCCCTTTAAATGAAAGATTCAGTGACATACTCTCACAAAGGTTCCCTTTCGAAAGGGAACTTGCGCTGCGTCAGCTTCGACGCTACGGGGATCCCTCCAGCGTGACTGGTGCCTGAAATCACAATCAAAAAACGTCAATCCTATTGACCGGCGACGGCCTATGATGTCATCAAGGTACGACCAGGAAGTATATAAGGGCGCCTTGCCAACATGACAGTATCTTTTCGTCTTCAGGGACTGTTTTGCCTGTCTTCACGTGAAACGTCTACAAAGAGGATAGCAATGAAGTGTGCTGAGAAGCAACGCCACTTCTGCAGGTGTGTTTTGAACGTGTACCAAGTAGCTTTCGCTTTGGATACACACACACTTTGCTTTTACTGTCTGGGAGAAGAGCATGCACGAGAGGTTTGCGAACCTCTTGTGGAAAGTATTGCGAGCATTTTCCTCTGGAACGCTCTGCTCTCGGCTGGACCTCTTCGCAAGGGGAGAGGTTTCAGCATCTGGGAACGACCACGCTCGAGCTGAGGCTGAGCGGCGTCTAAACACCATGTGGTTCCCAGATGGATCAGGCTCGTCGCTTGGAGACAGATGTGGTTCTCGAGGACGATCCAGATCGCGAGAGGCGGACTTCGGAGGAGGAATAGGATTTATGTTCCTCCTCGTCTGCTGCTCTTCCACTCGAGCAGAGGATTGGTGAGTCAGTTAAAGATGCTGAAGTTTCTCAAACCATCCTGTCCCATGTACGGGGAGTTGCTGGGGGTCATGGAATGCACTGCGGGTGGACTGCAGCTGCCTTGGCGGCGCGTAGGAGAAGGGCTGAGCATCCAAACAGTTTGGACGATCGGTTTCTCTCCGCCCATGACCCCCCAACTCCTGGGAGTCTTCCATTCCTTCCAGATCAGTAGATCTCGAGGGGATGGAAGAAACCATGCTCAGCCCCACATCTGTCGACATCATTGAGCTAAGTTTAGCTGATGTCGAGGGACTGCCTGGCTGGGTATGTGTCGGTGCCGCCCGTGGACGAGTTGTTATGTTTATCTCGTCTCTGGGCGGCCGGCGATATTGAGGGCTCCCACCCTGCCGGTCTCCGAATGGCAGGACGTACATGTCAGTGGGTCACGCTGCAGCGGCTTTGCACACCACAGCGGTGTTGCAGGCTTACCAGGACCTGTTGAGGGACCTCGATCACTCGGTAGTCGAGTCGCACCGGACCGCGGTTTTTCGCTCTCCGGGCCACCGTACAAATAGTGCCGATGGCGGCGACGGTGGCCACGGAGAGACATCTGTGGTTAAACCGTTTGGACATTGGGGAGAAAGAGACGTCCTTTCTCCCTGATGCCCCGGTTTCGCCATCTGAACTTTTCGGCACCTCCGTAGAGGCGGTGGTGGGGAAGTTCGGAGAGGCGAAGGTGCGCTCGGCGGCATTCAGGACATGCATTCCGCTGAGGTCCGGGACCGCGCCCAGGCAGTCGGGTGTCCCCGACCCATCCCAGTCTGAGGGCTGGAGACGGGAATAGCGAGCCAGCGAGCCATGCGGAAGCCACATCATGCCCGGAGGGAGTTACCATGTGGAGAATACACTTATGGACTGGCCTTGGGCAGTGCAACATACGGAAGTCCCAGGGGTGGCTCCGGCCAATTACAACGGGAGAACAACACCGCACTGGGACAGCAGAGGAGCTCTGCCGAGGGAAAGATACAAGCTCGCCGTAGGGAGCTGTACCATGGAAGAATACACATATGGGACCGCCGTGGGGATCACAACATATGGACTGGGGCGCAGGGGAGGCGGGACACCCGCAACAGGTAGAGGAAGGAAGCCGGGGCTGGTAACCGGAACCAGCGCAGGCAGCGCACTCCACCCCACGAGGAGTGCGGAGATGAACGCTGCCTTTTTTCCCTTCCTCTGGTTTCTCCCCCGGGCGCTTTACATCAGGCCGGTGGACCTATGATGAGCAGAAAGTGTAAGATTCTGCTGGTTCGCCTGGCTTGTTTTGTTGAGAGCGCCCCCCTCAGGATGGCGGACGGATACTAGCCCTACGGCTGGCTTGAAGCACCGCGAGGAGCGATTGGTGAGTCCCCCTCTATAGGGCGAAACATTTTCAAAACAATGTTTTTCAGGACTTCCGCACCTTCGCTCGCCTGAGAGGCTTCTTGGGGAGATTTGGATCGCCGCTGGATCTTCGCAGGGCCTGCAGCTCCCCATGAATAAGCTAAGAACGATCTTCTTTGCAACGTTATGATGGTTGTGTGTGAATTCCTCACTTTCTGCTAGTAGAGTTTGTAACAATCGTTCTTATTGGTAGAAGTTACATGTAATAAATGGGGTCAGATTCTACTGGGTGAGTTATTGCAGTGTTTAAAAGGATAAGACAAACAACAGTTGTAAAGTGCAAAACCAACAGTGTATTTACAATCTACACAAGAGACTTAAAACAACACAGTAAAACTAGGAAACCTCAGTCTGTTAAAAGCATAGAATCCATGACACCCTACCCTACAACAGTCCGAATGAGTCCCAGTGTGCTGAAAGTCCTTATGCAAGTGTCCAACCGTGTATATACAATCCAAGTGAGAGTGAATCCAAATGCATGTCACTGGAAAGGTGAGACAATAAAAACTCCACAGTCCAGGTTAGGTGATCACCAGTGCATTTGTTCCCGCTTTTTGGCTTTCCATGCTGCCACCTTTATGCTGGTCTGCTTCCTGTTTCCTGTCATGTGATCAGTCACATGACAGGTGGACCCAGTAACATTTAAAGACATACACACATTAAAACAGATAAGAGGACTAAAATGACTAAGACAACATGTAAACCTATTAAAACTCTAATATACATAAAATCATTATAATATATAGAGTGGTTAAAACACGTGTCTTGTGTGACAGTGTCACAAGTTTGCTGCCTCTCCGTGCTATGTTTTTCCCCACTATGTGGGTAACTGAATCACACTCTCACCTGTGGGCTTGTAGTGTAGGGGGCGAGCTGTGTTTTTCCTAGCGTAAAAGTGGGAAGTAGCTGAAGACCGGGTATGCACTAATGCACGAGCTGTAGTGAGATCTGCGGCCAGCTCTGCGGGGCTTTGGGAAAAGGGTTTTTGGGGCCTCATTGTGTAATATTAGAGGTGATAATATTTCTTTCCCGGGCCCTGAGTAGATCTAGTGCGGACTTATGTCGCACCACTTGGCCTAGGCTTTGTTAAGGATGGGGCCGTTCCCTTTTAATGTAAGTCGTTCGCCCCGGGCTTGTCTTTTGATATAAGAACATGGCGTTATTTATGCATCCTTGTTTCAGCCTCCTCTTCGTTCGGCCAAGGCCCGCCCCCTTCTCTGCATTCTGGGGTCACAAGTAATGCAGACGAGGTGTTGCAGGAGACAGCGACTTCGCCAGTGGTCGTGGGGTGGAATTAAGCATCTTTTCGCCGGTTTGCGATTAGACTTTATCTGCTGTTTCCGCCTTTCGGAGCTTGGTGGCCGCCATCTTGTTCCCTTGCTTTATGTCTCTGCTTCACCTCCTTTTAGGGCCCGGGTCGAGCTGAACATCGGATAAACCTTCTGTTAATGCGGTTCTGGTTGGATGCTCCTCTGAGGCCCGAGCATTGCCGATGGCTGACGCCCTCGCACTTACGGTTGGCCGCTGCATGGAAAGTAAGACAGCCGCCCCGATGCAGGTGACGTAAGTTGTACTCCCCTCGCTTTAGAGGGTCTTTGTTTAAGCACTTCCGCTGAGTACACTGCTGTTGGCAATGTGATTAGGTCCATGTTTGTAGGCACTGCCCGAGAGACTGCGCCGTCCTGGGGGCCCTAGGACACGGCGGAGCAAGTTGTCCCTAGCTGCCTCTGGGATGGAGCCAGCCCCAGGTGCGGGCGTAGGAGCCAGCTGGTTGTCAGTAGCCAGCTTGGGCGGTCTGGGCAGCAGGACTTCAAGACAGGTAGTAGGCGTTAACTGGCCTCCTTGCAGGAAAGTCCCGACACCATGGCCCACGAGTGTGCCATCAGAGGCTCTTCTCCACTGGTGGAGGGCTCTTCTCCACCTTCTCTGAGGGCACGCTCTGGCTCGTGGTTCCTGGTCAGGTCCAGTCACTGAGCAGAGGCCGGCTGTGGTGGACGTAAAGTGCTATGAGTGGAAAGCACGTTCTGCTATCAGGTGGTAGGCATGGTACCTCCCTGAAAGCCAGCTCCCGGTCCCCAGCCGCTGTGGATGAGCATGAACTGCTATGAGTAGCACGTCCAGCTAAGCTGTGACAGAGGAATGCCCGATTTCTTTGCAGTTGGTAGGCCCGCATGGCCTCCCTGGTGAAGCGAGTCCCTGGTCTTCCCAGCTACCTCGAGGGCTAGCAAGACTGCGATCAGGTATTTGGCCCGTTTTGGCCTACCTGAGGACGAGCGCTCCTGTTGGACACGCGAGCAGTATTACGAGTTCCCCAGGCGGGAACACATAACTGGCTTTACGCTGACAGCTAGTGGTCACCCGCTATCAGGCGCCGGTCTCTGGCCGTTCGCGAGTCCTGAAGGCGATGTTCTTACCCTAGCATGACGAGACGTCACTGCGGCTATGCGGTCCATGCAGGATGGGACCTTCATAGTCTGCCTACGGCACGGTTTCCTACCGGGCACGCTTATGAGCTCCTCTCAAGTGAGGGTCTGCTATGAGCTTACGGCTGCCTGGCGCTGATTTATGGTTGTAGGCCCTCAGGGCCTCCCTGGTACGATCAGCCTGTAAGGCCTCTAGGCCTCCTAAGCACGTTTTAAAGTAGGTGCTTGGTAGATCGAGCGGCTAGACTCCCCTCGCTAGCAAGGGTTTTAAAGCACTTCGCTGAGCGCTGCTCTCCGGGATAACCCGTCTCTGAGGTCGGCTAGTGGATGACACTGCCTTTTTGCAGCACCCTAGCAGGATGTCTCTTCGGAGGCGAGTACCAGAGGCTCTGTACTGTACAGACAGGGTTGACCGTATTACGTGTCCCATAGTCTGGGTCACCAGGTCAGGTCTCCCTGGTGGCATTCGGTGAGAACCTCCCGAATAGTGACTGGCATAGGGTTCCCTCGCTTGTTCCCTTGCCACGTTCCCTTAAAGGAACCCCTTCTAAGTCGAATGGGTTGGTTCCAGGCCTTCGAGCAAGGTAACCTCATTTGTAACCTGAGACGTTTTGTTTCCTGTGTTAACTAAATAGTCATTAATTTGTGGCACGAGTAGATGTTTTTATTGAAACTGATATTGAATTTGGTTCTGTCTACACAGATGCTTGGATGTTTTTATAGTTGAGATGGTTATTATAATCTTCACTTGCTATGATTCTTTTGACACGTTTTATTTGTTAACTGGCAACCCTTTTAGCACTTTAGGAAAGCCTAGCTTAGAAAATCACACTGCGAGTACATTTGCATGACAAGATGTAATAAAAACGGAAACATTTTTCATTTGCTTTTTTTGCATACAAATGACAACTTTGTCAAAACGATCCCCGTTCACGCTGATCCACAAAAAACAATTAAAAACGCTGTAATATTCATGCCAGGCCAGTAAATGGAGATGTCACTTAGTGAAGAAACACTATACGTGCCTATAGACTATCCACATAATACACAACATCACTGTTATCACAGATTCTCGTTTTTGCAGTTTAATGAGAGAAATATAATGATATTGTTTTCAAAAACCTGCACTTTGAAACACGTTTTCAAAAGCCCCCAAAACGCTGTTGTTGTGTAAATGAATGCATGAAAAGTTAATTTCAAAAAGTTCAGTTTATTTAAATGTTATGGTCTGCATGCAACTCAAATGCTACACTATCAATTGATAGTACGGCAAAAACCATATGTGAGCCGAGTAGTATGCCTGAATTCATAGTTTTAAAAAAATGGTAGGAAAAAAGGACCCAGATGACCTAGCTACTGCTTCCAGCGAGATTCTGAAATGGATTTGATGGACACTTTACTATCCCAAGAGGCCACAGGAGAGGATTTGAGAATGAACAATGAGCAACACAATGAAGGAAGAACAAGCAATGGATCCTAGCCCTGGTCTAGGATTCAATTTCTCCTTAATAATAGCATATTGGTGAAATAGATTTGGTGTTTGTGCTCTTGAGTGCGTCAAAGGTTTCTATTTACATGTTTTTGCAGTATTGAACAATGCAGCCAATCACAAAAATGTTGGCCTCTTAGTTTTTAATGTAATTTCTCAACTCACATTGTTGTGCTGATAATACATCTTTTTTTGTTATAAACCAAATGAATTAAATAAGAAAAATGCTAAATCATGTTCAGTAGTGGTCTCACTTTTGGACCCCACTGTGTTTGTAAAGATGATATAGATATTTTCATGACAGGGAATGTTTGTGATTGATCATTCGATCATAATACTGCACCCCAAACAGAAACAATTCTGATTTGTTAAAAAGTGTTAATCCTAACACAAGGCTATTTCACATTACAATACATTTCGCTATAAATGTACACAAGTCTTTACCAGCACAGTTGTTAATGAGTAAATCCATCATATGCCTTATTTTTCTATCTGTATAAAATTCAGCAGAAATGCATAGCATAGCATGCACAAGTGTGTCTAATCACAATAATTTCAAACAAGTGCAAAACACTGCAAAGATTTCATTTTATATTCCAGACGCTGCCTCAACCTCCATCATTCATGCTTTGTCACCTTTTAGTCACTCTCTTTTCTTTCATTCCCATTCTCAGCGTGGTTCCTTTAAACATTACAATTAAGACACACATTTAGTCAGGCTCTTGCCGTTATGAGAACAAACCCTCCAATATGCAGTCACAAAAAGCAAAATGGCAATCAGTAGCTCTATTGTTCAGTGGGTTGCAAAACTGGCACCTCAGCCTCACACTCAAGTTTTTTGTTCCCCTTTCAAATTCACATTGCAGTCCGAGGCAAGCTTCTCCTAAGTTTCCCATTGATCTTCAATACCTACATATGAGGATGGCTGCGCTCCGAATGAAGTACCATGTGAATTTTGGAATCTCATGAATATCATGGATTGGTTTCCAGAATTTATTTTAGGTCTTGGACTCGAACGCATTTGTACCGCATTGTGATTTAGTCAGAAGCTTAGGCTTCTACTTTGTCATGGAAATGTTGCTCGATAATACGGAGAAGACTCATTGTCAGAGCAGAACAAATGTGGCTTTACATGTTCGTTTGCTAGATTGTTTTCTCTCTCTCATCCTCTTTCTCCATACATGTTTTTCTATATCTCCTCTGGCCCTACATCTCTGAGAGTCTCTGTTTGTGGCAGATTAGTAATGCTTCCCCTCTGTCACGGACAGCAGAAGGAGAGAGACATGGTGCGAACGTGTGCCAGTCCTGAGCAGCTAACACCCAGTAGGGTCTCTGAGCATGTTCACCCATTACACAAGCACAAACAACTCCAGTGGCTATAGATACAAAGCTGACTGCATCTTGGAACAAGTTGTTGATATTGTAATGACTTTTACTGATTTTCGCATTGTCTTCAAATATGTCCTTTATGATATGAAAGTCATCTAGAGAAGCTCCTCAGTCAAGATTAGTTTTACCGTTTTAAAAAAGTGGCTTATTTCAGAACTAAAATCCTGACCCGTTCAGATTCAAAATCCTTGGACCCTGATCGTAATTGTAATTCATAAAAAAAATAGCTTGCTAAGTTCCTTTAGTAAATCTAACATTTTTTTGTTTAATTTTATAGTACAATACTACTAAATGTACAGTAATCTTATCATTTACAGTGTAAACGCATAAATATACATTCACAGATTTCCTTCACATTTGATGTTACTTATTAGTTACTGATCAGGCATAACATTATGACCAGGTGAAGTGAATAACACTGATTATCTCTTCATCACGGCACGTGTTAGTGTCTGTTGATGGCTAGCTAGATGACTGGGTCAGAGCATATCCAAAGCTGCAGCTCTTGTGGGGTGATCCCGGTCTGCAGTGGTCAGTATCTATAAAAAGTGGTCCAAGGGTGGCCAAGGCTTATTGATGCACATGGGGTACGAAGGCTGGCCCATGTGGTTCGATCAAACAGACGAGCTACTGTAGCTCAAATTGCTCAAGAAGTTAATGCTGGTTCTGATAGAAAGGTGTCAGAATACACAGTGCATTCCAGTTTGTTGCGTATGGGGCTGCATAGACGCAGACCAGTCAGGGTGACCATGCTGACCCCTGTCCATAGCAGAAAGCGCCAACAGTAAGCATCAGAACTGGACCACGGAGCAATGGAAGAAGATGGTCTGGTCTGATGAATTACGCTTTCTTTTACATCACGTGGATGGCTTTTACCCACGGGGCCTCCTCTGAGGGCACGCTCCTGTCTCGTGGTCTCTGGATAGGTCCAGCCACTGAGCGGAGGGCTGTGATGGAGAAATGCCCGACATTCTTGCAGGTGGTAGGCCCGCTAGGCCTCCCTGTTGAAGCGAGTCCCTGGTCTTCCCAGCTACCTCGAGTGCGTGTGCGTCGCTTACCTGCGGAACATATGGCACCAGGATGCACTATGGGAAGAAGGCAAGCCGGGGGAGGCAGTGTGATTCTTTGGGCAATGTTCTGCTGGGAAACCTTGGGTGCTGCCATCCATGTTACTATGACACGTACCACCTACCTAAGCATTGTTGCAGACCATGTACACCCTTTCATGAAAAAGGTATTCCCTGGTGGCTGTGGCCTCTTTCTGCAGGATAATGCGCTCTGCCACAAAGCAAAAATGGTTCTGGAATGGTTTGAGGAGCACAACAACGAGTTTGAGGGGTTGACTTGGCCTCCAAATTCCCCAGATCTCAATCCAATCGAGCATATGTGGGATGTGCTGAACAAACAAACAACCTTGCAACTTACAGGCCTTAAAGGATCTGCTGCTAACATCTTGGTGCCAGATACCACAGCACACCTTTAGGGGTCTAGTGGCGCTCGACAGGTCAGGGTTGTTTTGGCAGCAAAAAGGGGACCAACACAATATTAGGAATGGTATGCCTGATTGGTGTATATTACCCATGCTTGCAAAATGAGTTGCAATGAGCACATTTTCAAAAATTATCATTGTAAATTGTTACATTCTCGATTAAAAAACCTTCAAAAAGATGTATGAGTTGTTGGAATCAGAAAACAAATTACTGAGCTACACCTGTTTGAAGTTGATAGAGTCAGCAAAGCTAATTATTTGAAAAATCAAGTTAAAGTTTCCAAAGATTCCAAAACAAATTCACCTAGCAACCCATACCTTAAAATCCTTGGTAATAACACCAAATTTGACACACACCAAAACCCGTATCTATAGGAAAAATATATATTCAAGTTTTTTTTCTGTATAATACCACAATTGTTTGATTAACATTAATGAGCCAGACTGCCTATATTAAAACCTACTGTACTGCACAGATCTAATATAATGTTACACATCAGATGTTAACAGTTAACCAAACATTCACTTAAGATATAATATTTGTGTGAATACTCACCAAGACATATTTTGAAATACTGCAATTCTGTGTATGTATCAGGATCGTGCCTTGTCTTGTTGCGCATGCATTGGATGTGTCAGTCAGCGTGTGTCAGTCGTATTGTTTACATCAGCATGAGTTTGAAAATCACACTTCATTGGTTCAAACTCATGTCATCAAGAATTCGCTATGAATATTCACAAAGTTGGCAAAAGACTGCAAAGAGTGGCCGTAAAAAAAAAAAAGCCAGAGCCCGAAGATACCCGGTATTATCTGTCTGTCCTGAATCATCGCTATTTCAAGACAACGCTGAGACCGTTTTGGTGACCTGTTGGGAATTGGAACTTTCATTATTGTTCATGTCAATGTTACCTCTGTCACCCTTACTTTAAAGCTCAGCCAGACCTCTGCTTGATGATTGCAGCCCTTCGCCTCTCTGTGACACGAAGCCTCAGGTTGCGTAACCACCAGCCACGCCAGAGCAAGAGGATCTTGCGGCTCTGCCTCCAGCCTCTGATCCCTTCGATCTACCTCGGCCCGTCGACTCTGCTCCGCTCTGCTCCACAAGAGCCCCATGCCTTGCAGCTCCACCAGGTTCCCCTGTACCTCCGGCTCCCCCTTAGTCAGACATCACTCCACTTCTACCACGGATTTGCGAGCCTTCCGACACCTATGGCTACAGCGAGTTCCTTGTTCCCTCCGGCTCCACCTCTGTGGAGTCCTCAGGCACTCTGGCGCCAACCTCAGCCGATCATCGCTGCGGCTTCGCCTCCTGTACCAGCGACATCGCTCAGTACCATTGGCTCTCCATCTGCACCCTGAGGTCTGACAGCTGTTCATCATTTAGTTCATCACCGTGTATTTAAGTTCTTCACCTTCACTCAGTGTTAGTCCGGTCTTGTTTGTGTTGGTCAGCCTTCTTCCACCTCAGAAACATCGCTAAGCTACGAAACATGCTATCTGTCTCTGATGCAGAAAAGTTAGTTCATGCATTTATGACCTCTAGACTAGATTACTGTAATGCACTACTAGCTGGCTGTCCTGCCTCCTCAATAAACAAGCTACAATTAGTCCAAAATGCAGCTGCTAGAGTTCTTACTAGGTCAAGAAAATATGATCACATAACACCAATTCTAACATCTCTACACTGGTTACCTGTTAAGTTTCGTATCAGTTATAAAGTATTGCTACTAACCTATAAGGCCCTAAATGGTTTAGCTCCTATGTATTTAACTGATCATCTATTGCCTTATAACCCATCACGATCTTTAAGATCATAGTCTCAAGATGGCGCCGAGGATGGCTGCTGCGTTGCGAGCTCTGATGAATCATTGTGGTTTTTTGTTTGTTCTGTTTACAGTTTTTGTGTTTTTTTGTCTTGGATGTTGTCTGCCTTACTACGTACAACAGACAGACACTTTTGGACATTGATTCGGCAATCGCACACCGAAAACCGGACTTTAAATTCTTCAACGACAACACGCTGTTTAAAAACACGGCAGCGGAACCTTTTGTGTGCGCAGTCCGACCGCGGAAACGCGGCCGGAGAAGGGGGAAGAGAGCCGGCGTGCTCATCAGAGTAAGACGCCAAACAAACCGACCCCCGCTTCCCAGTATTTTACTAGCAAATGTTCAGTCTCTGGACAACAAACTCTGCGAGCTGAGAGCACGGATCTCTTTCCAACGAGAGACGAGGGACTGCTGCATTATCTGCCTTACAGAAACTTGGATGTCCGCTGAGATTCCAGATTCGGCCATCGAAACCACGGGGTTCTCCGTGCACCGAATGGACAGAGAAAAAGATCTCTCAGGGAAAAGCAAAAGCGGGGGTGTATGTTTTATGATCAACAGATCCTGGTGTGATCAGAGGAACGTACATTCTATCAAGTCTTTCTGTTCTCCTGATCTGGAACTTCTCATGGTTCTGTGCCGACCATTCTGGCTACCGAGGGAATTCACAGCAGTCATCATCACAGCTGTGTAGTGGTGCAACGGATCACAAAACTCACGGTTCGGATCGACTTCGGATCATGAGTCACGGATCGGATAATTTTTCGGATCAGAATAAAAGGGGGAGGAGACTATTTTTATTTGCTTTCCATTTATTACATGAAAACTTTTGGTGTTAACATAACCTATATGGTTTATAAGTTAACAAGGAACTTTTGGTGTTAAAAAAAAATAAAAAAAATAACCATTTGGATAAAAACAACCTGAGACATGAAAATGGGCCTGAGGTTTTTTTTTTTTTTTTTTTTAAAGATTAGGATGTCAACATTCTCAGGGAGAGAGTAGACCTCTCACACTTGTCAGCATTGCAATTCTCTTTGTAGGCCTATACACTATTTTATAGATATCATGTTTAAACGCACTACACTTAAACAACATTTTATTGAATTCATTACTTTATATTTATATGGCCTAATACCTACTTTGGATGTAAATATTACGTTGCTCATGCAAATTGCAAAACAGACAATAGACTATGTTAAAATAACAAACATTTTAAATTAAAACTTATGCTTTTCTTTCGGTTTTTTTTTTTTTTTTACAAGAAATCCTGCAGGTCATAAAGAACTTTGTTTTTCCACCTCCAAGAAAGGACAGGTGCTCCATTATTTCTCCTTGTTTACTTGAAGGCCGTTTTCCTTGCTTTACTCGAGGCAAAAAGCCATGTGTTTACTTTAAAACCGAGTAGACGTTATATTATATGCATCTGTGGTGGAATTACTAGATTTTCGCATCGATACATGTTTGTTTTAATGCGGATGCGCTGTCACTTTAATTCAGCGCCAGCACATCAAAAAATAGACTCTGTGCGGAAACGATCAGCACAGCTGTTGTACGGCCACACGCTCCTGGAACGCACTGACGGACCGAAGCCGGGCACGGAAAAAATACGCACCCCATACCCACTGCAAACGGAGTATGTGTGAAACGGGCATCAGCAGGTGCCATGCTCGATGTATGCGCCACTTTCATACGGCTTTCTCGTGCCACAGTGCCCATACTCTTAGAGTTTTGTCCACCACCCTTCTTCCGTCATCATTATATTTTACGGGGAAGCCAAAATGGTCCCATACACGTGATTTGAACAATGCAGGAGGCTTTTCAAGTTCTCCTACTTCTCCGCTAGCCACTGTTGACTGATTAACATGCCCTGTTCACGTGAACACATGTGTTTCTCTGAAACTCCGCATCGAGTTTAAAGGTTTAAACGAGATCACTTAAAAGCAATATCGGCAGAAAAACTGTCTTTTAGTCTGCGATCGCTAAACAATTCAGATTAATCCACAAGTTAAAAAAAAAGCGAAATAAATCCGCGGGTCACGTGCGTGCCGAACCGTGGGTCGTGATCCGTACGGATCACGGATCAACTGCGATCCGTTACACCCCTACAGCTGTGTATATTCCCCCACAAGCCGACACAGACCGGGCACTAAAGGAACTGTATAGGACAGTGAGTGAGCAGGAAACTGCGCATCCTGAGGCTGCGTTTATTGTGACTGGGGACTTTAACAAAGCCAACTTCAAACGCATTGCACCTAAATACCACCAACATGTTAACTTCAACACGCGAGGGAACCGAGTCCTGGATCACTGTTACTCTCCCTTCAAGGATGGTTACAAGTCCCTCCCGGGGAAGTGCGTAGAAGACGTTGTTCCGACCAAAACAATTCGGAGAGAGAGCTCGTGGCTGAAGATACAGAGGTTAGTTCACTCTCCGTATCTGTAGCGGATGTAACCCGATCCTTCCGGCGGGTGAACGTCCGTAAAGCCGCGGGTCCAGACGGCATTCCGGGCCACGTCATCAGAGCGTGCGCAAACCAACTGGCTGGAGTTTTCACGGACATTTTTAACCTGCCATTTCATCTACAATTCACACTGCTCTCTCCCACCTGGAAAAGAGGAACTCAGCTCAGCATTCAACACCATTGTGCCCTCCATACTTGACATGAAACTCCGGGCTCTAGGCTTAAACAGCTTGTTATGCAGCTGGATCCTGGACTTCCTGTCAAACAGACGCCAGGTGGTCAGAATGGGCAGTAACATCTCCTCATCACTGACTCTCAACACTGGAGCCCCTCAGGGCTGTGTTCTCAGCCCACTCCTGTACTCCTTGTACACACATGACTGTGTGGCAACCCACAGCTCCAACACCATCATCAAGTTTGCTGACGATACGATGGTGGTAGGTCTCATCACTGACAATGTTGAAACGGCCTACAGAGAGGAGGTGCACACTCTGACACGATGGTGTCAGGAGCACAACCTCTCCCTCAACGTCAGCAAGACCAAGGAGCTGGTGGTCGACTTCAGGAGGAATGAGAGAGAACACCGCCCCATCACCATCGATGGAGCACCGGTGGAGAGAGTCAGCAGCTCTCGGTGTCCACATCACAGAGGAACTCTCATGGTCCGTCCACTCTGAGGCCGTTGTGAAGAAGGCTCATCAGCGCCTTTTCTTCCTGCGATGACTGAGGAGGTTTGGAATGAGCCGCCACATCCTCACACGCTTCTACAGCAGCACCATAGAGAGCCTGCTGACTGGCTGCATCACCACCTGGTACGGCAACAGTACCGCCCGCAACCACAAAGCCCTGCAAAGTGTAGTGAGCACGGCCAGCTGCATCGTTGGAGGTGAGCTTCCCTCCCTCCAGGACATTTATGCCAGGCGGTGTGTGAAAAGAGCTCAGAGGATCATCAGAGACTCTAGCCACCCGAGCCATGGGCTGCTCTCACTGCTGCCATCAGGCAGACGGTACCGCAGCATTAGAACACGCACCAGCCGACTCCAGAACAGCTTCTTCCCACAAGCAATCAGACTACTTAACTCTTGATCCATCAGGATCATAACACACACTGGACAGAATATCACTCAGCACAAACCACTGTAGATACACACACATTATATACACATTTATTTATCATATAGCATCTATTGTACATCGGATTTCTATTTGTGAACATATTGTATACTGTACATTGTATATTATTACTATAGCTTAATGTATACTGTTATTGTTTAATGTATGTTTAGTGTATATTGTTTAAAGTATATGTATATTGTAAGTATGTGTATATTGTTTAAAGCTGTGAGAACTACACTCACATTGTGTAAATTATTTATTGTTTATTGTAGTGTATACTGTGCTCTGAGTAATTGTGTGCGCATCAGATGTGTAATCTGTTGTTGCTTAAATGTTGTACATGTCATGTCATGACTACTATGTTTGCTCGGACTGCACCTAAGAATTTCACCTACTGTTGCACTTGTGCATATGGTAGAGTGACAATAAAGTGATTTGATTTGATTTGATTTGAAGATTACTAAACTCTGGGCTTCTGGTATACCGAGGATATCTAAGTCCACTAAAGGAGGTAGAACGTTTTCATATTTAGCACCTAAACTATGGAATAACCTTCCTAATAATGTTTGGGGCTCAGACTCACTCCTCCAGTTTAAATCTAGACTAAATACGCATCTCTTTAGCCAGGCATTCACATGATGCATCTCCTAACCTTGTACTCTATAGTTATATCAGTGCACATGATCGTCTTTGCTTAATGCTTTGAACAGCAGCTACGCTAATTATTTTTCTGTTCTGTTTTATTTTGGGACGCCCATCCCGAGATAACTAGAGAGTCCGTCAGCTCCAGTCTGGATCCAGCTTCTCGTAAAGACTTCTGATGACTAACACCTGTGAAGAGACGACTCAACTCCTGCGAGGACTTCAGATGATGCAGCTCTGCATCAACACGCACCCATGCTCATTTCTATATACCCTATTCATTAACAACATATATTCTTATTTCACTTATTCTGTGCCATAGTTATTATATTGATTAATAATAGATAGTTAGCTAATCTGTGTGCTTTGTATATGTGAATTTCTGAAATGCATAACATGTACAAATCAATTTAAATTGTAATGTAGATGCATTTTCTGTGAAGCTGCTTTGAAACAATATGTATTGTGAAAAGCGCTATACAAATAAATTTGAATTGAACTGAATTGTTTAAGTTGTGTGTAAGTTGTGTCAGATCTGAACCATCTGTGGATTACCTTGAGGATTTTTATTAAACTGTGTTTTGAATCCTCTTCTTCTTCGTGTATTCCTTGCACCCTTGAAGACAACTTTTATATACTATATTGCCAAAAGTATTGGGACCCCCCTTCAAATCATTTAATTTGGGCGTTCCAATCACTTCCATGGCCACAAGTGTATAAAATCAAACACCTAGGCATGCAACCATTCGTGAAATTGTGTCACTACTAAATATTCCATGGACAACTGTTAGTGGTATTATAAAAAAGTGGGAGCAATTGGGAACAACAGCAACTCAGCCACGAAGTGGTAGGCCATGTAAAATCACAGAGCGGGGTCTGCACATGCTGAGGCTCACAGTGTGAAGAAGTCACAAACTTTCTGCAGTCAATAGCTACAGACCTCCAAACTTTGTGTGGCCTTCAGATTAGCTCAAGAACAGTGTGTAGAGAGCTTCATGGAATGGGTTTCCATGGCGGAGCAGCTGCATCCAAGCCTTACATCACCAAGTGCAATGCAAAGTGCCAGATGCAGTGGTGTAAAGCATGCCGCCACTGGACTATAGAGCAGCGGAGACGTGTTCTATGGAGCTGCAAATCATGCTTCTCTGTCTGGCAATCCGATGGACGAGTCTGGGTTTGGCGGTTGCCAGGAGAACGCTACTTGCCTTACTGCATTGTGTCAAGTGTAAAGTTTGGTGGAGGGGCGATTATGGTGTGGGGTTATTTTTCAGGGGTTGGGCTTGGACCCTTAGTTCCAGTGAAAGGAACTCTTAATGCTTCAGCATACCAAGACTTTTTGGAAAATTTCGTGCTCCCAATTTTGTGGGAACAGTTTGAGGATGGCCCATTCCTGTTCCAACATAACTGCGCACCAGTGCACAAAGCAAGGTCCATAAAACATGGATGAGCGAGTTTGGTGTGGAAGAACTTGACTGGTCTGCACAGAATCCTGAGTCCTCAACCGGATAGAACACCTTTGGGATGAATTAGAACAGAGACTGTGAGCCAGGCCTTCTCGTCCAACATCAGTCCCTAACCTCACAAATGCACTTGATCAAAGGATGATCAAAAAGTCCCATAAACACACTCCTAAACCTTGCGGAAAGCCTTCCCAGAAGAGTTGAAGCTGTTATAGCTGCAAAGTGTGGGCCAATTAAACTGATTAAGAATGGGATGTCATTAAAGTTCATGTGCATGTAAAGGCAGGCATCCCAAAACTTTTGGCAATATAGTGTACATTTACAGTGTATGAATGTATGTTTCCAGACATTGTAAAAAAAAAAGTTTGTGGAACTTTAAGTGTGATTAAAGTACCCAAAAGTGTTCAAACATATTTAAGGCCACAGTATTTCAAAGTTCCCCAATATCTATCTAATCTAAATTTTGTCTTTAATAACATACCATTTTTGAAAGAATGTGGATGGGCGAATATGTAGCTGCACAAAAAAGCCTAATGAAATATACTAATAAAATGATCAGGGTTGCCATGGTGATAAATCTCTTTCTTATCAAGGTCATCCAATACTTTATCTTGCTACTGTCTGAGGAGTGCACAGTGTAATGGTCAATACTAGACTAGATCTATTGACCAGAATTGGTGAACTCAAAGATTTGTCAATTGTGCCGAAACACTCTCTGCAGCCCATATATCTCTGTCAGCAAACTCAGAGATGTTTACTTAAGTATCAGGATAAAAGGTGCAGAGAATAATCATTAAGCCCTTTTGAATGCTTTACAAGGCAATCGAGGGCAAATCTGAGAATTTGAACAACTAAGATTCTAGGTTCTTTTCTTGTGGAATACAAAATGAGTTATTATTTAAACCAGTCCAGTTGAGTCCTTCTGCCAGTCATTCAATTTAAATACAAAATTCTATCATTGTCATCTACCCACCCTCATGTGGATGGAAACTCAAAGAACTTTCTCCTCTAGAACAGTCATTCTCAAACTGCACCCTTCTTTAATTGCATTGATGGTTATTGACTAGTGCTGGCTACTTGACAATTCATAATAATTCATGATGTCAGACTGAGCTGCAACCCAACTCTATCTGTGACAAGTACATGGTACCCCCCATTTCACCAACCAGCACTTTTTACTTTTAATACTTATATTAAAAATCAATTACTTTTGTTCTTTTACTCATGTACAATTGAAAAGGTGCACTTAATACTTTTACTGGATAATAATAGAATTTTACTCAGTTCCTGGATTTGTATACTTCATTCACCACTGGCCAGAACTGCCACTGTTGGTATAAATAAATAAATTCAAATAAATAAATAAATAAAATTGACACTCAAGCTTTGATACATTAGTCAAAATTATTTTTGTCATAAATAAAATAAAAATGAAAAAATAAAAAAGTGTTTTGATTCAAATATAGAAGCAGGGGTATATATATAGGCCTACAGGACAACGTAGCATCTGTAAACAAATAGTAAAAAACAAAAAACAAAAACACCTTGTAACTACCATCTTAATCCTGATTAAGATGTAGGCCTACACCTGTCCAGTTGTTACAAATCCTAGCTGCATAACTAGCATTAATTACGCTTGCATATAGGGTGTGTGAATGTACTAATGTAGTAAAGTAAGTAAAGAACTGGCTGATTACATAAGTCTAGTTAATCATCCCTCGGCAGGAGTGAGTGGCAGCGCGGTAAGAGGCCATGCTTTGAGGGGGTGATGGTGTGGTCGCACCTACTCTTCCTTTCTGTTCATCTGCTCTCTCCATTCTGGCTCAGGCCCGGTGCCACAGACCTGCCGAGTGACAAACTTAACAAAGACCACAATGGAAACAATTAGTCATAGAGATCCACAAAAAATTAGAAAAAGAGGTCATGGCTCGTGAAGCACATTGTTTGAGGTAGCTGGAAACCTGTAGCGGGAAAGCATCTGAATAACTCTAGTACCTGGGGGTACGTGAAGGCATTCCAGGGGTGTACGTGAGATTTTATAATATAGCCTACATACATTTAAAACGTTGCATCAATGCAAAAATCCTTTAAAAATAATTCTTTAATAAATATTTCAGGAAAGTATAAGTATAAGTTAATAAAATGAATTTTATATTCAGTAGGCTATTCAATTTCATTATCCTTAAAACCCAGAGTCTCCCCCATACCAGGATGGTTTGACCCAACCTGTCATATGCCGCCTGGCATCACCTGTCAATCACTTGGATCAACGATAGGGTGACCAGACGTCTCCGTTTCCCGGGGACAGTCCCGGTTTTTAATGTTTTGTCCCCGACTGGAGTTGTCCCCGGAAATGTCCCCGTTTTACAGCTTGTTCCAAACAACCCGCAGATATATTAGAAAAAAGCGCCCAACCAACATACAGCTGCTACGCTGACTCTACTTGGTAGCGCGCGCGCGCCGCCCACTACTACTTCATGAAGAACGTACCGACAGAGCAGACAGAGCGTAATTGTCGTCAAATATCAAAATAAACCTTGTTGTCGCTTTCAAGGTAGTAACATTATTAGTTTTTAATTTAAAGTAATAGTAGGTTAAGCCCAAAAAATAGGCCTTTGACTTCAAGTCATGATGCAAAGGTCGCCTTTGGTATGGAAGTACCTTAGGGTCATACAAATACATTTATCCTAAGACACAAGTGAGATCACACTTGTATCAGAAATAAACCGTTTTTTTTCAAAAATGGCTGCCAATGCGCAGAAAATACTCTAGAGCCCATATCTTTGCTTCTGTTATCGCTATAATGACAAATTTGGTGTCAAAGTGTACATTTTTGGGGTCACGGAATCCAATAAAATTGGTTTCAAGTTTAAGAAAATCCAAAAATGTTCCCCATACCATAAATATGCACATTTCACATAAATATTGTGTCATCAGAATGACTTTACTTATATTTTCCTTCAAAAACTTTAATTTTGTATTTAAGCGGTGCAGCTACTTCTGTACATTACATTTGTCCTAAGTAGCATGAGATTTCGACCAGTCAGGAGTATCCTATAGCAAACTAGTTCCTGCAACAACACATCTGCACCAGGAGCTGTGACAGCTGTTGAAGGTCAGAGGTGACAGGTTAACACTTTGAGGTTCGTATGACTTTCTCATTAAATAGAAACATGTTTTTAATGTTAGATAACTAATAACTAGCTAGCTAGCAACTAGTTAGCTTCATCATAACTGTATTAATTTTTATTGAAGTAAGCACATAGTCTACTAGTCCAGGCGTTTTAGGAAAAAAGGGTGAACAAATTGCAACAGAATCAAACTCAATTGATTTTGTATCCTCAATATGTCCTGAGTAAGGGAAAAAAAGCCCAGAAGAATCCCATTAGGGCAAAGTTCAGAAAAAGACCCAAATATATCCTATTCATACATCTATTCATTATTTTTCTCACATGAATAGGGTAAAAAATGTAACCTTTAGATACCACCATGAAAATGACTGAATTGATTACTTATATCAAGACAAACAAAAAATGTATTACAAGTTTTTTTTCAATTGTTTGTTAACATGGACAAACATCTAAATACAGATGTGCTAATTTGCATAAATACCACAACAGATCTAAACATTGGGTACAGCGTTTTTAAAACATTCAGAGATTCAGTCAATCATTAAAGGGCATATTGCAGGTTAAATTTTTTTCGAGATTAATATATAACCTTGTATGAAAATACCATATGAAAAGGTAGTGCACGATTTAAAATGTTTTTAAAAGACATAAGAGCACAAATTTAGTAGATAAAGTGGCCATTTCGTTGGCCGCTTGGAAAAAGCGCTTTTTTTCAACATCGCGTCATATTACGTCACGAGAGGGAGTGGTTCGCCATTGTTTTCCTATCGTTGAAATTCACCGCACTCCCTCTCGTTATGTCACGTCCGGTTTTGGCATTTTTAGATGCGGAAGTAAAATTTTCTCACAAAACGACTCCAAAAGCCTTAATAGTGTATTTTAAAGTATATTTTAAAGAAAATCTAGTTCCTACATTATTTTTCTATACATTGACTCACTGGAGTCTCTAACCTGCAATATGCCCTTTAATTCAAGGTCCACTCAACTGTCAACTCTCAACTGTCAACTTTCAACTGTCACTAAGCTGTCCCTCAGGTAAGAAAATTTCCTTTTGTTTTATCTACATGGATTATTCATTAATATATATTAATAAAACATACCTGGTGATAAACTACAATTTATTGGGAACATCTGGATGTGTGTTGAGCTGTTGTATGACTATTTTTGGTGAAACGATATCAAGTTTAGGATTAGCGAATAGTTTCATTAGATAGCTAACACGGCTAGCAGCAGCAAATAACTTGTTAGCTGTCTTAAGATATGAATACATGGATTGCTGTAGTCATTACACTGCCATGTAGGCTATGTAATTCAGGTCATTAATCTCAAGTAAAGGATAATGTATAGCGAGGCGGTTGTTATAGCGAATAACATCCCCTTCAGGCTGATTCAAGACCCCTCCATGATTGACTGAATCTCTGAATTTTTAAAAACGCTGTACCCAATGTTTAGATCTGTTGTGGTATTTATGCAAATTAGCACATATGTAATTAAATTATGCACCGTTTGTCCATGTTAACAAACAATTTAAAAAATACTTAATTAATTTTTTGTTTGTCTTGATATAAGTAATCAAATTAATAATTTTCATGGTGATATCTAAAGGTAAATTTTTTTACCCTATTCATGTGAGAAAAATAATGATTAAGCATATGAATAGGATATATTTGGGTTACAAAATGTGATCTCACTTGTGTCTTAAGATAAATTTATTTCTATGGCCCTAAGGTACTTCCATACCAAAGGGGACCTTTGCATCATGACTTGAAGTCAAAAGTCACTTAACCTCCCTACTATAATATTGTATGTGCTTTATAACAGAGCCTCAACAAGGTGCGGGATTGTTTTGTCCCCAAAAGTTCCGCAGTCACATCGCAGTGATTACCACACATCTGAACTATAGCTTAAATATAAAAACCTTAACCCTAACCCCAAACAATTACACTTGCAACCAATGCATATGCAGAATACATAGCCTATACTTTCTGCTAAAAATGCTAAATAACAAGACCAATTGAGGATAGTAAGAATTATTTTCAAGCATAAACGTAACATAACTTTTGAAGTAAAAAAAAGTAATTTATATAGTAGAAAGTTAAATACAATTATAAAATGTTACAATATTTGTTGAATAGTTTTATTTATCATATTTATGTTTTATTTTTGGAAAGTGTTTTTGTTAAGTCATGTTACAATATTGTTTTGAACTGCTTATTTACAATGGTTAGCTTTCCATTAACTGTTTTCATTGTTTGTTTGTTTTTTGTGTTTTTTTTATTGTATTAAATCCAGACCAAAAATCCTAATAATCAAACTAAATCATAATACTTATTAATGTTAATAATAATATACTAATATAATAGGACTCCATAACAACAACAAAAACATAAAAAAATGTATTGTCCCTGTTTTTTAATTAAAATATAATAACAAATGAGATTTGAGTGATATTTTGACCACTCAAATAGGAAATGTCCCTGGTTTCCAGTTCAGAAATATGGTCACTGTTTTCACTATAGTTTGAATCACTACATTTTAGTGATGAGAAATAAATTGCAATAAATTTAGTCATGGATCATTATCATTTAAAATGTTCGAAATAGTTTTTTTTCTTCTTCAAATGTTTTAATTCTGTATGTGTTTATCTGTTCCAACGTTTAATAAATCAGACACTGATGGCACACTGCTCTGTTTTAAGTCTTTTTTTTCCCAACCAAAAATGTTTTGTGCTGGTTAAGGGGGTACTTGGCTGAAAATATATTTTACAGGGGGTACATCACTTAAAAAAGGTTGAGAACCACTGCTCTAGTAGATATATCACCAATATCACCTGTAATGATATTGAATAGAGTTGTTAAGCTCCAAAAATTATTTAAAAATTAAAAAAATTACAAAGTAATATCGAAAAATATTAAAGTATTCTATATGACTACTGCACTTTAATACAAGTGTTTTAAAGACACTGATAATGTAGTTTATATATATATATATATATATATATATATATATATATATATATATATATATATATATATATATATATATATATATATATATATATATATATATATATATAATTTAGATTTCATGCCATCAGCTGGACTTTACTGGTCTGTAATTGTCTTGAAATTTGACTTAGTTATTAGTAATATAAAAACGAGATTGTTTGAATGTGAATGTTTGCACCTTTTGTAATTATGTATGCTCTAGCTCACCAAGATTACAAGTTATCAATGTTTTTACGTTTTTTATAATAATGAGATATTATAACAATTTTAAATAACTGTTTTCTATTTAAATATTGTTAGAAAATGTGTCATTTATTCCTGCGGCAAAGCTTAATTTCCAACATCATTACTCCTGTCTTCAGAGTCACATGATCCTTCAGAAATCATTCTAATATGGTGATTTGGTGCTTAAGAAATATTTATCAACAAAAGTTAATGCTTAATATATAGTTTTTGAAAACAAAAAAAGAAAAGGTATTTTAATAAATAGAACTTTTGTATACATTTTTCTCTGATCTTTTATCAGTAGGAAAATGATGTGCCATTGCTAATAAAGTGTATCAGTATATAGGGGACAGTTAAAATATGTTCAAGAGTTTTGTTTGAGGCATTATAGATGTTTTTTATATGTTTACCATATGATATAGGAAAAGTATTATTTTCCAAGGTTGACTGACCCTTTGCTAACATATGAATGGAATCTAGATTTATTTCACTAAACAGATGTGTAGCAGGAACGTCTTATTGTAATAGTTTTTTTTTAAGTGAAAGCCATTGAAATAATCAGTGCGTATTTGTTGTAAATGGATTCAAATTCTGAGAATAAACTTTTTTTGGAAAACAATAAAAATAAAATTGTCTCTAAGTGGGCGGTTCTTGGCCAAGTAAAGCAGTTCTAGAGCCCACACCTTATGCCACCGTTTTTCTTTTTTCCTTGCCACAGTATAATTTTTTTTCTTCACCAAAACCTAATTTTATCACTCCACTGACGGTCAGGCGGTTATTTTCTCTCCATTCTGTTTGTGTATTCATCATGAGTATTTCACGAGATTTGACAGACTGCAGATTAATAGCATGTTGTTCAGCTCGATCATTTTAATAAATGTTCAGTTATGAAACTCTAGATTTTGCAGGCAATACTTTACATGCAATCCCCTAGCAATCACATTATTTACTAAAAGGCACAACCTGATTGGCCTCTGCTTATTCTGTAGCCAATGCGATTGCTTGTTCAACATTTGAATAATCTGGTTCAGTGTTTGCTGTAGGAGAGTCCTGCAGCACATAGTTCCTCTGAATCCCTCCACCTCCCCAGCTCCACCTGCCTAGATCTGCTACTGGATTTATGTACGTTTCTCTTTCAAACAGTCACTCTGTATCTCACTATGGGATATAGACTATAGAAGCACCAATTACACAACATCTGTCCAAAGGATGGACCAATCACAGCTCATGACAAGGAGCCGGGGAGTTCGGTGTGGTTGATCTTAAGGATGCTTTTATATAAACATCTATCCTCCGCACAGGAAATATCTCAAGTTTTCCTTTCGGAGTGAAGATTCAGATTCAGAATCAATTATTCTAAAAGCCAGCTAATTTCATCTCAGGAGATAGAGTATCTAGGTTTAACTGTCTCCCTTTGCCTTATGGGCATAATGGCTTTGTCTGTGGTCAACTAGTCATCTAATCTTTGGGTTAGAAGGGTTCAATTTAAATGCATTCGGGCTCACACCAGCTTCGGAAAACATGTGTTAGGGGAGTTGGCTATATCATTCCAATAGTGAGATACCGAGCAATTGTTTGAAAGGGAATGTGAGGTTACTTACCTTACTCTGTTCTCAGAGAACCAGGGTTTCACATCTTACCAAGCTTCCTTACTCGCATAACACAGAGGAACAGCATGCTTAGGTGTGCACAGGTGTATATATGGGAGGGGGTGGGCTCCTTGTCATGAGCTGTGATTAGGCCGTCCTTCGGACAGACGTGGTGTAATTGGTGTTTCCATAGTCTATCACGCCCATAGTGAGATACCTCTCTCTTTTTCAGGGAACCGAGGTCACGCAAGTAACCTAATGACATTAGGTTGAGACATTAAACCGAGGTCCTGACTCTCTGTGGTCATCAAAAATCCCGGACATCATGGCCTCCTAATCATCCCCATTTACTGATTGTCATAGTCTCCCCTCCACCAATAAGCTGGTGTGTGGTGGGCGTTCTGGTGCAATATGGCTGCCGTTGCATCATCCAGGTGGATGTTGCACATTGGTGGTGGTTGAGGAGATTCACTCTTTCTATATGTAAAGTTCTATAATTGCCCAGAAAAGCACTACATTAATGTAATTAATTATAATCATCTATTGACAGCAGAAAGTCCAAGTCTGCCAAGTCTAAATACATTAACATGGTCATATCCATCAATATTTTCAGAAAGTTGTCATGATTGAACTAAGTGTTATTCAAGAAGTGAATAATCCATCATCCAGATCGAGAAAACATCAAGAGCTCCACATTGTGCCTGTCTGTTTTTCAATGAACAAACAATTGCATAATCTTGTGCAATCTTCCCAAGGATTTCCATGTGTTCATTTTGATTTCATTTTTGCACCAAAGAGGTCACAACAAGACATGCGAACATTGCTTATTGAACATCTGTTTACTTTTATCCTATGCATTTAGATGTACTACACAACGGTAGAGTGATACAAGTAAATACATATTATGGGAAAAAGTTGTTTCATGTTTTTTTTTGTCTCTTGGAGCACTGCTGTGCACATAAAGATGGCATGTGACTCATGATTAGCAGTGATCGTCCAATCACGCTGAGTAAACCACTGAGAATGCCAGCTGGAAAGGACAAGGCAGGACACAAGTGCTCATTGACTCAGAGAGGGTGTGTGCACTGGTGCATCTGTGTCTGTCTGTGTACATACAGTACAAGAGGTGTGAGTGAAGCAGTGAGCTTCTTATGCAAATCTATCATGCTTCTTTACATGTGATATTGCACGTGTAAGAACATGTTCTATGAATATTATTATGGTTTATTGTCACTATGCTCTTTATGACATGAATGAATTGGAATGAAAATCATTTATGTTTTAAGTAATCCTTTCATAGGACAGAGCTTCCCCAGGGAGGAGTGTTTTATGCGGTGTAATAATCTTCATTAGACAGCAAACCTCTCTCATTCACAAACACCCGATGTCCTTCAGTTTGATGAGGTGAGAACTTCATTTTGAGTCATATAGATTTTAGTGTCTAAGATGATGTGGAACTTTTTAATGTGCTCTGTCACTCTTCACTAAAGCTGTTAAGTACTCACAATTTATTATGCCAAGTGCCAAATGTACACCATTTTTCACTTACAAAATGTGTTGGCCAAAATAATAATTTGACATTTCTTACATTGTTGTAGTTCTATGAATTGTATGTTTGTATACTAATTCGGTTTGCGGTCAGTAATTTTATTCATTTTTTATTAACATTCAGCAAGTATGCATTCAATTGATGAAAAGTCACAGTAAAACATTTACAATGTTACAAAAATATTTCAATTTTTGCCAAATGCTAGTAAAAATATAAGTAAACGAAACAAAAGTTGAAAAAAGTATACGAAACTGTGTCATTTGCCAGTTGTCCGGTAACATTTTTATGAATTCTAACAATGCATGAATGTGCACGCCGCTCGGAACAGTTGACGGGACAGCGCTGCATTGTCACAAAAGTTTAAGCATTGACAAAAAGACGTGAAACTGAGCTCATTTCATCACTCATGCGCTGCAAGTTTTGCATGCATACACATCCAAAGCACGTGCCCAGAAAGCCTCAGTCCCAGACAATGTGCAAATACTAAACTGAGCTCTCTTTCATGTTTATTTTAGCTTGAGTGGACAAATTCACACAAAATTATATATATAAGTATCCTATGTTAACATAGTTGGATATGTCTTAAGACAGGGGTCTCCAAACTTGGACCTGGAGGGCCACTGTCCTTTAGAGTTTAGCTCCAACCCCAAATAAACACACCTGAACCAGCTGATTAGTGTCTTACAAGGCCCTTGTTAGACACTGATTAGCTGGTTCAGGTGGGTTTAATTGGGGTTGGAGCTAAATTCTGCAGGACAGCAGCCCTCCGGGACTGAGTTTGGAGACCCCTGTCTTAAGTGAATGTAAACACAGAGTCAGTATATTAAGTCCATGCATTCACTCTTAATGTGACAGCAGCCTAATATCCCTGCTACTGTATGTTTTTAATGTTAAAGGGGTGGTAAAGCACGATTTCACTTTTCTAACTTTAGCTCGTGTGTAATGTTGCTGTTTGAGCATAAACAACATCTTCAAAGTTACAACGTTCAAAGTTTAAAGCAAAGGGAGATATTTGCTTTTAAAGAAATCGATTTCTAAGGACTACAGCAAACGGCCGGTAGGGACTACTAGACATTCCTCCAGGGTTTGCTGACATCACCAGTCCCAATATTTACATAAACCCCTCCTCCGAGAATATGAAATAAGGGGGGCGAGGACATTTTGTATCGCTGCGGGGAAGCGTTGTTGTGGTATAGTTAGTAGGCTGGAGTGCTGTTGACAATGCCGACGAAACGCTGTTATTTTCATCCGGAGTGCAGGTCCACTTTGTTCAGCCTTCCTAGGGACGGGGCAGCGTTGCAGTGCGTTTAACATACAACGTCATATTCATGTGTGTGAGAGACATGAGGGGAACACGATCGCATTTGCATCGGATATATGCTTCCCATCATAAATCAAAGCACGAGACAGACAGGGGTCGGAGGAGAAGATCGGAAAATGTGACATAATGGACAATATTCATCTGTATTTGCAATACATGAGCCTTCAGCTGCACGCGCGGCTACCGCGGCACATCTCGCGGAGGAAAGCTTCCACAATCTTCGCGAGTACGGGCTACAACCTGTAAGTGTGATTTATTTTTCGTCGATGTGTTTTCCTGTAATAGTTTGTGTTGTTAATTGTAGCCGTTGTAGCAAGGAAGTAAACATGACAGCGCTGTTTGGCTCTGCAAACCAGTTTGTTAAATGCTCATTCATACTTAACGTTATCTGACAAACACCTAACGTTACAAACTGTTTAAAATCTCAACAGCGAACTTGGCATTAGTGTAAATTATTCTTTGATTAGAGCTTTTATGTATTGTTTATCTACAGGCATGCTAAACATGGTTCTGTGTTTGATTTGGCTACTATGTTTAGTGTCCGTTCTTGCGACAGATATTTGGCAAATCGTTCTAAAAATACAAAAGTAACAGTGCCATTCAGGAGCGATCACTATAGATCCGCAGTCTTTACTCTTGAGGACTGAACAGGTTCTGCTCGATCATCTTCACTAAAATTGTCTGGGTCTGATTCGGGCTCTTGGTATGGTTTTATTGACGCTAGCGTACACAAAGCCTGAGGCTACCTGTAGAGGTAAGGGGCGTGACGCTTTCGAGAAACGTACACTAGGCGGTTAGCGAATCACAGCACATTGGGCCAGCTAACCAATCAGAGCCCATTGCGTATTTTTGAGGGACTGGCTTCACAGAATCCGGAAACCATCAGACCGTTTTTACAAGGAGGGACAGAGCAGTGTAGAATAAAGGTCAAATATATGAAAAATACTGCATTTTTTTAAAAACGAAGCATGAACATGTTACAGTGCACCCCACAAACACAATCAAGCCTTCAAAAGAGTGTGCTTTACCACCCCTTTAAACAAACAACAAACGACAAAGAAAATAAATCACTCACTGCTCTTGAGTGAATCACTTTTGTAACTTTATAAGAATAATAAAGATTAAATCAATAAGGATGTTTATACAATGAAGACTATATGCAGTGTTACTTTGCATTTGCTTACTTTATTAAATTTCTGTACCTAAAAACTACTGCCAGACCTGAAAAATCTGAAATGCTGTTTATTTAATCTTTGTTATATTGTATTTATTAGTACTTTGTTAGTAATTTGATTATTTGTCTTTTTTTACTACTGATTGTTTACTTGTCTTCAGACTTTTAAATTTATAGGCTAGTTTTAGCTGTGGTGTCGAAATTGGAATAGAGAATTGTGAATTTTCACTGGTATCTAATATTTTGGTGTCATAACTGCCTGTTTTTGCAAAAACAGTTTCATGACAGGTCAAAATTATTTATGGCTGTTAATTTTCTGAAGTCACTGGCCATTGGCAGGTGTGGCAATAAGTTTGTTTCAGGCCCTGCTTCTAAATACAGTAAATATTGTGATTCAACTCGAAAGCTGGTTGGTTTGGTTCATGGTTTATAACTCTTAAATGAATACGATAAAAACCTTATGGGAAAAATTAATGAAAAAACTTCTGGAACAAGCAGCAGTGAAAAAGTTGACCGTTATTACAGTCTTCAGTGTCACATGAGAAATTATTCTAATATGCTGATTTGGTGCTGAAGAAATATTTCTTACTATAAATGTTGTACACTGCTTACAGTTTTTTACAATCGCTATGACATTTTTTTCAATACTTTTAACAAATTTCCTAAACTCTTAACGCACCAACACACCTACATCACACAATTGGCAAAACAATTAATTTCATGCTCAAAATCACACATTGTAAACTAAACTCAAAAACAAATTTTCAAAATACAATAATACACTAACACACTATTTCTACCAAAACACTAACACATGTTCTCTTCCAACAGGAACATTTAGTCAATCATAGCACAATGTCATAAAAACACTGACACTAGATGGAATTACAGAAACCGCATAATTTTTTTGTGTCAGGTCTGCCCTTATACAATAGACAGTATATTTGATTGATCGTAGATTGTGTGTCTTTTGAAGACTCTCCACATTTTTTTTTGTTGGGATTAGTAAATGCATGCATTTTGTTCAGTTTTATTTCATTATCAGCAATTTTGACAATAACAAGTTCCTGTTCTTCATTTAGGAGCTTTCCTCTGCCTCCTGAGGGAGGCAGATGTTGAATCCTTAGATAGACTGTTAGGGACCAGAGGCATACAGTCACTGTAATACATGGTAAAATGATTTACACTTTACAGTAGGAGAAGCCCTTATACAATATCCTGTTGGTTCCTTGAAAAATCTGGATAATGGATGCCACCGTGTCCTGGCTGAGATTTGGCTGTACTCGTTCACCAGCCCCTCTGTATGATAGCCTGTGGTTTATGACATGGTCTATGATAGTAGCTCTTATATCATCAGTTACCCTAATTCTGGCCCTTCTTTGAGTGCCACCATGCATTCTAACACCTCAATCTCTACCTTGCCCTTGTCCAGGCATTCCTCTCCCTCGCCCTTGTCCTGGTACTCATCTTCCTCTCCCTCATGCAGGCCTTTTTCTTACTTTCTTTGTGTTGCCCTATATTGTTCCTTTTTCACACAAGATAAGCCCAAAGAGGCCATCTTTTACTGTATACCATATGGTCATGTGATTGAAAGAACATCAACACTTGAACAATTCCTAGATGAGAATCAGCTGTGATTTATATATTTGCACAAATTCAACCCGCTGTTTCTCAGTAACAATGGAATAAAATACAGGGGATATATTTGTGTTTTAATTCTCGATATAAACAGCTGTTTACCTTGACTTTAGCCTATAAGGTTAGGTTTAGTACAAGGTGTTATCTGTTCTGACATACAGTGTTAAAGCATTGGTAAATGTGGCAGTAAAAATCCATTGTTTTGGTCTTGGTTGAGCTTGTGTGTAAAAGAAGTTCAAGCATTTTAAATTTGTGTTAACTATATGCATTTTGTGTAAAAGCAACAATAAATGTGTTAATTGTATATCACAGAAAAAAATGGTGTGTTGTATTTACATGATTTAATCATGTACATCGGTTCCACATGAATCAATTAAGTTAAACAAACATAATTTGTTCACATAATTCCAACATAATGGAATGAAGTAATTTTTAAGTAACCGAATTGAGTAGTCTCACAATGATTTTAATATGGCTCCCTAACAACAGTGGTGCACATGGGGGCTTGATACCCTGCCTCTTTAATCAAAACACACAAGTTTATTTGTTTATATTTTTGTTGTCACTTGACTGATCTATAACGCTGTACTCAGTATCTTTCATTGTATTTGCCAGCAATAGCACATCATATACGTGCTAAGTGTGAAATGCTTTTTAAATGACATGTGCTGAGTCAGTCCACAGCCTAAGCAATCGCTCCGCTCTTCTCCACTATGGTAACCCAGTGTAATTTAAATGGTTCTAATAATTCCACCATAATTAAACATTAAACACTAATAAACAATATAAAGTCTCCCCCTTTTCTCATTTTGCCCCAAAACACATAAAATAATACTTAATTTCAAAAATTGTACTCTAGTTGTCAAGTTCCAAGCAAAGCATGAACTACAGTTTCAGCAAAAATCATTTTCGAGTACTTAATTGGTTCACATTCACCCCAAATAATTGAATCTAGTAGATTGCACATTTTAGAGAATTACATTAATCGAAAGCAATGGAATCATGTTTAGAAGAGAAACACAAATTTGTTGCATAGATCACAAATAATATGATTAAGTAATGGACAACATGTGTTTCCCTGTTTTTTTCAGTGCTGTTGTGCTAACTGTGTTAACAGTTTAGGAAATGTGTTAAAAGTATTTAAAAAAAATTGTCATAGCGATTGTAAAAAACTAATTTTTTTAATGAAAAATGTGATGTATATTCTTCAGGATGAATACAAAGCTCAAAAGAACATTTATTTTAAATAGAAATATTTTTGTATACATTGTTAATGTTTTACTGTGACTTTTGATCAATTAAATGCATCCTTGCTGAATGTTAATAAAAAAAATTATAAAATTACTGGCACAAACCGAATTAGTACAAACATACAATTCATAGAACTGCAACAATGTAAGAAATGTCAAATTATTATTTTGGCCAACATATTTGTAAGTGAAAAATGTTGTAAATTTCAATTATTTATAAAAAAAAAAACATTTGACAACTTGACATTTAAGAAAAAATATCCTGAGTGCACATTCATCTCTTATATGGTTTATGTTTAGATTTTGGGCCACTTTGTCTTGCATCAATCTGTGTACATCTCAAGTGCGCGCGCACTAGCTCTCTCTCTTTCTCTTTCTCACGACATACCCACCCACCGCCCACCCTCAGGTGAGATAGCAGGGATGCAATGCATCTCTCTCACATACATTTCTGTTTGTGTTTAACTTTCATTCGTTTTCTCTATAAACACACAACAACTTCTTTAGAGGTTCGTTCAGGTGACGTTTACATCAGATCATGAATTAGCCTATATAACGTATTTATTGCAGAGTTAATTGACTTCTTCTGGAGCAGCAGGGAAGTAACATTTTTTTGTTGTTGATTTTGGCATCGCTTCTGCGCCGAGCAAGATTGCGCGTAAATCGCAGCGCGAGGTGCGCCCGGTGCTGTCGAGACTGGGTGTCAGAGCGCGGGTGATCGCCACGGGCGTGCTGGGCGTTGTCATGGTGCTGGTGCTGGTCATTCTCATCCCGGTGCTGGTCAGCGCGGCAGGATCCGACCCGCGCAACGATATGCTCGGCGCGTGCCGCATGGTGTGCGATCCGTACGGAACGAAGTCTCCATCATCAGCACCTGCGGACAACCGCTTAGTTCAGTCTCCACCAACTTTCATCCGAGGTTCGAAAGGGGAGCTAGGGCGCTCAGGAAGGATCGGTCCGAGGGGTCTGCCGGGTCCGCCCGGACCTCCAGGTCCCCCAGGGGTGATAGGAGAACCAGGGCCACCTGGATTACCCGGTCCGCCCGGAGTCACCGGTATCATAAGCGCAGCGACGTACAGCACCGTCCCCAAAATCGCCTTCTACGCAGGACTCAAGAAGCAACACGAGGGATACGAGGTGCTGAAGTTTGATGATGTGGTCACTAACTTGGGCAACCACTATGACCCCTCGAGCGGAAAATTCACCTGCTCCATCCCGGGGATCTACTTTTTCGTATATCACGTATTAATGAGAGGTGGTGATGGGACCAGCATGTGGGCTGATCTGTGCAAGAATAATCAGGTATGTCATAAATCCAGCTGTCACAGCCCACAGGTGTCATAGCCTATTTTATTCAGCAAACTAGTTTTGGTGCATAAGAAACATACTTGTGTATGTATGTATGTATGTATGTATGTATGTATGTATGTATGTATATATATATATATATAAAACAAAGTTTCTTCAATTACGTTTAATTGATTTTTTTAATCCATTTTTTGATTTTGTTTCCTCCGCACCAAAACTAGCCTGATTAATACAATTTAAATATAACATTTTCAATATTTAAATTTTGTCTTAAGAATATGATATCATTATTAATTATTATACAAGTTATACTGAGCCATATCTGCTATTGCCAAAAAGTCACTGCATCAGAAATATTGGTAACATGTCTTTGTTACACATGTAGTCACTGTAGTAATAACTATAAATTATGCATAATTACATGCAATTGATCATAAACCAAAACCGTAAGAACATGTTAATTATTATTACTCAATACATAAATGTATAATTACACTGTAATACTGACACATTAAAATAAAAGTGTTACACTTCATTTTAAGGTGTCCTTGTCACAGTGTACAACTGTACAATTAAGTAATATATAGTAACTACATGTACTTATTATATCATTAGGGTTAAGGTTTGGTTTAGTTGCATGTAATTATGCATAATTATAGTTATTACTACAGTGATTACATGTAACATATGGAACAAGGACACTGTAAATTTAAGTATTACCCTGTATTTTTACAATCATGTACTAAACTGTTGCTTTGTCTTAATAGAATAATGTTAAACTCCCATGGGTAGAATTTAGATTTAAATCATTGGAAGGAGTCACAACTTAATGTGCACTTCTCTCATGAAATGAACATGAGTCTTCATCGTTTTGTCTTGCAGGTGCGTGCAAGTGCGATAGCGCAGGATGCAGATCAGAACTACGACTATGCCAGCAACAGCGTGATATTACACCTGGAGCCCGGAGATGAGATCTACATTAAACTAGATGGAGGCAAAGCGCACGGGGGGAACAACAACAAATACAGCACGTTCTCAGGCTTCATGGTCTACGCCGATTAACGCCTGTGGCATAGACCGCACTTTCAGATGTACCTCATTTCGCCGTAACAGCTTAATCAGTGAGGTCACAAAAAGTTTAACCCTCGAGCTTGCGAGATCTCATCCACATCAGAGCGAAGGAAAACAGCAACAGTTCATCCGTTTGAGAACTGAACTACTGAATGATAATCTCAAAGCATGTGAACACACCCTCTACACAAAAATTAGTTTTTAGAGAAATCACTGTGATTTAGGAAAAAAACATCTTACAGTGCAACACTGGTGATTGTAGTATATTTATTGAGAAAGCAGTGAAAAGCAGAAAACCATTGACATCATTCCATTCCATATGTGCCTATTGACACCGACACATGGCTGATCTGAAGAGGCTGTTACAGAGCACACGCCATTAGCCTGGAAAGATGACATTTCTTTAATCATTTCTCATTCTTCACACACTAAATGTCACATTTAAACTACAATTCTCTATTGTTTTATATCAATGTTTTCATTAAAAAATATTAATCACTGTCTGGTATGTGCAGTGTCATCGAACAAATTGTGAATAAAATATATTGTATGATTTGCATGTGTGTGTAAGTTTTCAATACTAAGCGTCCTACATATATAGTGCAAATACATCAATCAACAAAAGCAATTCTATGCATATCTTTGACTTCATAAAGTCAAGTATTGTCATCCAATTAGCATTGTTTTTTTAGCTTTAAAGCACTACACTATATGCTACTGTAAAACATCCTCACCCATGGGCGTCGGAACCATTGTATGTGGGTGGGACAAGACCAACCCACTTTTTAAGACCAATGATATTGGACCCACTCACTTTTATGGTCTCTAATTCAGCACGTCTGTTTATCTACCCATAACTGATAAACACTTATTATTATACAAGTTAGACACTTTATTTTCACTGTTCTAATATTTTCTTAATTTTTATTGAAAATAAATGCCTTTCCGATCTGATATGTGATGGGAAAAGGGAGTAGGGCACTGTATAATGACTATATAGATCAGTGGAGTAGAGCGAGTTCGGCAAAAGGCGGATTCGAACCTTAAATGCATCAAAACTTGATGCCATGCGTTTTACCCCTACACTATTGTTGCTGTAAATAATTCTGTGTTTTCCGTCATTTTGTCTGGCCCAACCAGACGTCTAGTAAACAAAGCAATATATTTTTATACTTAATGTAAATGGCATCTCCTCCAGTAATTTTTTTTTCTGGGAGAGGACCCACCCACATTTTTTTTTGCTTCCGACGGCCATGTCCTCACCTATTTTCAATTTATTTTTCAGGGAATCAGTTTTGTAAGCAAAATACTCATGCTAGAAAAGTCACCAACAATCAAAAAAAAGCTAATTTTAAAGTGCCCCTATTATGCTTTTTCAAATATTATTTAATGTAGTTTGTAATAGAACTGTTTTTGAATGTAAAAGGTCTGTAAAGGATAAACGTGCACAACAAATAAAGTCACTGTCTTTTATGTTCAAACCGGAGTCGGACAATGATGGAGAGACTCACTAAGAAATGACAACATGTAGAATGCAACAGGACGTTTCTGAATGGTTAGCTGATGTGGAGATCCTATCTTTAAGTCATTGATTAGCATTTTATGTCATAATAATCTATAAATCGCTCGTGGGAACTGTTGTTAGATGCCTTCAGAGCCAGATAATATTTGCTGCATGGAGATATAAGTAACTAACCCATGAATAAGCTCATTGTAGTCCCTACCAGCCATTTGTTGTAGTCCTTTAAAAGAAAATATCTCATTTTGAATTGAACTTTGAGCGTCGTAACTTTGCAGATGTTGTTTATGCTCAAACAGCAACATTACACACTAACACTAAAGTTAAAAAAGTGAAATCATAATCAACCACCCCTTCACTGACCTTTGATGCATGTAAAACTATTGTAGGAGACCTCCAAAACAAAATTAGTAACCTTTAAAATAGCATAATAGGAGAACTTTAAGTTGAAATTGAAGACAATTTTGATGTTTTGATATGTGGCCATCTTGTAAGAATGTTATGGATGACTCACACGGCGTATTTTATTTTTTTAACATTACCTTGCTGTTACACAGGAACAGAGCAACTGACAGTGTCATTATTTTACTAGAGGAGTCACTGTGAGCGGCCACCTGCTCCAGAGGAACTCGTCTCTCTGTCCTACACAATGACCTGTCAGAACGCACATCTTCCAATTATTAAATGTGCTGTGAAACATCAGGCTTGCCAAAGTGAACGTGTACGGCAAGCAGTCTTACTTTAGACATACGGTCACATTCAATCACCTCAGTACTAAAAGTCAATTGTTCTAAAGGGGCAGCTGTACATTCAGCATTGTATTGCCATTAATTGGGTTGCAGCTACACAATATATAAAAAAAGCATATTTTGCACATTACAACAACATGTGATTGCGTATGCTAATTTAATTAGAACTTTGATAGCACAAGTACCGTTCCTTCTTCTGTGCTACTACACTTTCATTTTTTCATTGTGATTCCCTGAGTTTAATTATAAGTCTAATTACTTAACATTTTCTTTGGTAGTTCATCCAAGAAAAAAAAAAAGGATGCATTTAAGGATGCATTTAGCTATTTTCTATGACTCAGAGCCATGTTTTTATTTTAACCACTTTTTTTGTGGTGAGAGAACTTTAATCATTGAAGCCTAGTGAAAATTTGGTTTGAATATTTGAACCTACATGTGATGTATGAGTACAAACTCTGCCATCTTATGTGGATTAACGTTCACCAAAGTAAGGAATTTAGCACCAAAATCAACTGGACAACAATGTTCATAAAAACAAAACGTAGAAATCAAGTTTTGGTTTGTTAACTTGAAGCAAATCGACTTTTAAGGCAGTTGGTTTATTTAAACGTCAGCCAGTGTTTAGGATTCTCTATCAGTATTTTGTCCACCTGGTTCTGAGTGATTCCTCGAGACAACATTTTTGGAACAATATTCTTCAGGATGTGGGAGAAGCCGTGACCGCCATACTTGGTCAGTCGGTGCTTGGTGTGGATATCATGGGCGATGAGGATTCTGTCTTCATAACCTTCCCTGATCAGGAAGGCCAAGCTGGTGGAATAAGACAAAATGACTCTCAATGATCTGTTGACAGTATATAAAATGGATAGTCTCGTTAAATTTGTGCATCAATCAAATTTGCATGTTTGTTGAACACAGGGTGTATTCACACTTGGCATGTTTGGTTCGATTAAAATCGATTTAAATGGTGTGATTGCTCTGTTAGTGTAGTTTAATAAGGTGAACACTGTCATCTGAACCCTGGTGTGCACCAAACAAGCGGACCGAGACTGAAAAGATGGGTATCGGTCCCCTTCCAAACGAACTGATTCAAATGAAATATGAATACGGACCGAAGACCTGTAAACGAACCAAAAGTAGGACATGATGTCACAAGATGCAACCCTAAAAAAACCAGGTTTGCTTGAGCATTCTGTCCTTTCTCGTCATAGTCGCGATGTTGCCCGTCAGTTTGGTACAGGCATCAGAACCGCGTCTCCTCGCAGCAGATCATTACTTGTGTGTGTGTGATGGAGGGATTCCTGCTGAGAGAGAGTACCCAGAGTACCCCCCGTGGATGTAAGTGGTTAGAACTAGGGCTGCAGCTATCGATTCTTTTTGTAATCGATGAATCTAGCACTTAATCGATCGATTAAAAACACTTTTGTTTTTAAACAACCAAAACAAATAATGCATAACGAAAATGAAGAGGAAAAGCAATTTAGTTTATTAATATGCACAACAGGTTTCATGCTGTAATCTAGCCCTGACATCAACGTAAATATCTGTTCTATGCAGATTTATACACCTGCAGCATTTACCATTAGGCTACTAACAAATAATATATAATTTCTGGGGTGAGCCTATTTGCCATGGTAACCTAGCAACCTGTTGTGCTTGAGGAAGAGTGACGCCCCAGTCAGACCAATTGCTTCATTGCAGTTTGGTACGGCAGAAATACATACATTCATTTTCAATAGAACGCTGCATTTGGCTTGCATCACTTGCATTTTAGGCGAAGCATCCGTTCGAAAAACCGTGTCACAACATCACGTCCCGGTGTATACAGTGAATGCATGCTGAAATTATTGTTGCGTGGCTACATAAAAGTTTAAGCATATGTGATGCATTGCTGCGATTGGTCTGACTGGCGCGTGAGAGAGACGATGGTGCATGCGTGTGTGTGTGTGTGAAGGGGTTCTTTTTTTTTAGGCTATACTCTCTTGCAATTGAACTTGAATACATTTACTACTTAAAAACATCAAAGCTAAACATCATATCTAGTCAAACCGCATCACGACATCGCTATAAATACAGTATGGGATTTTAATCAGCGAACATCAATGTATAGGCTTAGGCTACATTACCATTGAAGTCGTACTGCTGTGGAATGCCAGGTCTACTTTGCAGTAACGTTAGATACTTTGCAGTAGACATCTTTTTTAAGAATGTAATGATCCCAAACTTTAGACATTCTCTACCATTTATGGACATCTTTACTCTCCGCCATTGCGCCAACTAAATTCAAAATGTATCACGCGCTATGGTAGCTTCCCATCTTTGCAAACTCCAGCAGCTCTTGACGATCAAATATGCTTCTATAAGGGACCAACAACAGAGGATTGCATGGATGACTTATTTGTATAGGCCAAAACTTAAGCGTTTAAGCACTTCCGGATCCATCGTCCTGAAGTCAAAGTCAAACAACGGCCCGTGTGAATCAGGGCTGCATTTCCCGATAACGTTGTCTCTTAGCGCGCTACGAAGACTCTAAAGGTATAACTTAACTAAAGGTATACCATTTCTAGGTGTGTTCCTCGAACTATACCTTAGGAGGTTGCTTGAGGGAAACCTTCTTAAGTGCGACGTTAGCAGGTGCTGTCCGTGGCGGCGGTGCTGAAGTGGCTTATATCGATAGCGCAAGAATCGATTATTACTCTATGCAGGGGCAGGGGTTTCACTGCTTTATGCGAACAAAAATGGCAGGGAGAAAGTGTGTATGTCCACAAAAAATAATTAATGTTGTGTGGTTGCATAAAAAGAAATGTAGGGTGAAAAAAATACATTAACCAAAAACAGTGTGAATGATTTGCTGCCTTGTTTGTACACCAGCAGCGTGTAGGGCATCTCTTAGTTGAGGTGGGTTGTGGACGACTTCTTCTTCTTCCTCCTCCTCCTCCTCTTGTTCCTCCTCTTCTGGCAAGGCTGCACCTCCACTAACTGCAATGTTGTGTAGCATGGCTGTAACTACTGCACAGCATCTTTCTGGCTTCAGACGCAACCCTCCAGCTGATTAATGCAGGCACCGAAAACGCATCTTCCAGCGCCCGATCCAGCGCCGAACTCCACCAAGTTGCGGGTACGGATGTGTGCGATGTTGTAATCGTGCTCGGCTTGTGTGTTGGGGTTGGTGACTGGATTTAAAAGATAGGTTCTGAGAGGGTAGCCACTGTCTCCTAAAAAAATGCTCAGGCCGAAAACCAGTGTTGGGAGTAACGGCGTTTAAGTATAACGGCGTTACTAACGGCGTTAATTTTTCAGTAACGGAGTAATCTAATTAATTACTTTTCCCAATGTTGCAACGCCGTTAGCGTTACTGAGAAAAAAAATGCGGCGTTACTATAATTGAGCTCACTGAAGCGGTTTTCATCCGAACAGGCTCTCTGTCAGTCGGACCTGCAACGTGTGTGTGTGTGTGTGTGTGTGTGTGTGTGTGTGTGTGTGTGTGCGCGCGTGGTACACATAACTGATGATGATTGGTGGGTGGGAGACAAGGTTGAGGTTGATAGGTTGAGTCCACACACACACACACACACACACACACACACACACACACACTATGACGCACAGTCGCACACGCATATGCACAGTCAGCGATGGCAAGTCCAACGACTTCAAAGGTAGCTTTCGCAAACTGGAAGTATAAGCGCTACTCTTCCCTCGTTGAGGTGAAAGGTAAGAATGTTTATGTGACGTGCAACTTATGCCCAGGAAGAAACAGTCTCTCCACGTCTGTGGCCAGTAATTCTAGTCTAATGAAGCCTCACATCATCACAGCCACAAAATGAGCGGCTAAAAACCCAGGCGATAACATGAGCTCCACTACCACAGGAGTAGTAAAGTACTGATAATATTTACACTATAGTAGGTCTACTGATAATATTTACAATATATTGAATTTGATAGGTGTCTCTCACATTGTCCCACAGCAACATTACAATAGTGTACATTAATGTACAATGTTTAGTGTCTAATTCATTCATTTAACATATTTAAATTGGGGGCATCCAAGTTATTTGACATATTTGAACTTTTGACAAAAAAAAAGTAACGCAGTAATTACTTTCCCTGGTAATTAGTTACTTTTATAATGATGTAACTCAGTTACTAACTCAGTTACTATTTGTAAGAAGTAACTAGTAACTATAACTAATTACTTTTTTAAAGTAACTTTTTCTGCATCTTCACTCACCGCTAAATTGGCCCACACAAAGCTTTCGTGTGTGCTACCAGGCCACTTTGCCACCACGTCCACAAACCTCCCCCTGCGAAATTTATTTTGAATAGCGACTTCTGACATGGTAGCCAGGGGACTAAAGTTTTCACGGATTTTCACGAATGCACATACACTAAATGGCTCTGCGGACGGCGCCGTCTTTGATTTAGCACAACTATTCGCTGTCTCGCTGCCATAGTTTGACCAAACTCCCCTCCACAATCATTCCCATTAAATAGGCTCCTAGGCTTTTCCTGTCTAATGGTTTGCCAGCTGATGAACCTTTGGATAATATAATTAAAAAGCTAACAACCATTAGTGTAATGACAATTTAAAGACCCATCTTTTTTAAGATGCTTACTGTCTTTGTGTGTACTATTTTTACACACACACACACAAAATCAGCCTGATTGAACATTGGGTGTATATTACAACTTCAGAATTATATTCGTATAGACTGACATGTAAAGAAGCTTTTTGCACAGTGGTGGCCACTAGTGGATTGAACTGTCAATAGGGATAAGGTATAGCTAAGAGTGGTCCAGACCAACCTTAAGAAAGTAATACTTACAGAAGGTATTCTTAACTAAGATAGTTTCGGGAAACACGTATTAACGTTAAGGTACACCTTAAGGTATAACTTAAGAACGACGTAGTGTTAAGAAGGTTTCGGGAAATGCAGCCCAGATCCTTGCGCGTATAGTGCGCATCATAGGAATTTAACGAGGCTTCGAGGCAGAGTTTTTGCCTCGAGGAATTTTTGTAATCGAGTAACTCGATGAATCGTTTCAGCCCTAGTTAGAATATTATATATATATATATATATATATATATATATATATATATATATATATATACACCTCTTATTGTTGATTGGCTGAGTGCTCTCCACTTGTGTCAATTATCTGAACATGCTCCTCCCGAACCTTGTTAATAAAACATCATATTGTCAATGTATCCCTATGCCTTTAGGTTTGGTGTTACCATGCCAATGTGAATGCTAAGCTTTTTTTTTTTTTTGGATCCGGACCAAACAAACCAAGAGAACCAAACTACAAGTGTGAACACACCCACAATCATGTACTGATTACCAGAAAGAGAAATCAAGGCAGATGTTTATGTCCTATCTATTGTAATGCCTTCCATGTTTGAGGCAGATACTTACTTCTGAACTCTCTGGCTGTCGTTGGGCATGTCAACATCATGGTTGAACTGGTAATTCAGCACCTCTGTGCCAAAAAGGTCATATTCAAGGTAGCTTCCCATCTTTGCAAACTCCAGCAGCTCTTGACGATCAAATATGCTTCTATAAGGGACAAACAACAGAGGGTTGCATGGATGACTTATTTGTATAGGCCAAAACTTAAGCGTTTAAGCACTTCCGGTTCCATCGTCCTGAAGTCAAAGGGTTTTTTTGAACGGGTTTTTAGTTAAATGCCTGAAATAAGGTCAGTGGTCAACACAAGCTCAAGATATTTCCATGTTTTATTCTTTGACACAAAATACATAAGTAATATCCTGTTATGATTATTTTAAAGCTTTTACTTGTCTTAGAAAGAGTTGGCTTCATGGGATCAGACAGGTGGTCGGGGACATTAAACATCACGCTGAACCGTTTAACTTGTAAATCTCAATAGTACACTAGTACATAACGAGTACAACCTTGTTATGTTTATAATAGTGCTCTGCAAACTATCATAACTTTCAGGGAATTAAAAAAAAAAAAAAGTTGAAGGAGGCTTAAATGCCCAGTCACACCAAAGATGATTACTAGCCAAAGTCCAAACGACAACCATAACAATAACGATAGAGAATAACGATATCATTGGAATCGTTTTCAAACAACTTTTTTTTATTTTTATTTGACAGCCAATCAAAGCAGACTTTGAAGTCATATGACTGTATAGCCTACGTTTAGCATTTTACTTCTGCAGATAGGCTTCAAAATGAATACAAGTTGTGTTTATTTGTGATTATCATGATCAACAAAAGTTTATGATTCTTACACAATTTGTTCATCACAGAGCTTATTTTCTGCAATAATCCAAAAGCCAATAGTAAAAACCTATTGGGTTTCTTTCTGTCGAGGGAACCAGTATGATGGCAACTTCCGCTTTGGCCTACAAAAATGACTATGTTTGATTCTCTAAAATTAATAAATCTCAAATAAATTAGATGATTGTGAAAAAGTTGATAAAAACTGAGGCTTTGTAAACTGTAAAAATAGTGTAAAATAAGTAAGTATCTAATTTGCCTGTTATTGAATCGTATCATGTACAGCATATGGGAGTTTCTTCAACAATGGTCACTTCCCTTAAAACACACTTTTCACACTCTGACTTGTTTAATTTGTCCACTAACTTCAGCCAAGAGTGGACATTTATGCATCACAGGAAATTCTGTCATTTTTTTATATAACTCATGAGGATGTAATCCACCACAAAGTCATTTCCACCACCTCTCAAACTTTGTAGCATTTTCACACTTTTTGCATAATTGGAGAAATTTGAAAACTGATTGGAAATTACACACAATAAAAATATTCTATTGGTGATATTTACCATGATTCTTAGTTTTCTTCACGCATCATTACATCTCATATCTCAAGCTCTTCATTGACACCGTTACAATAATTTGTACAGCAACTTTTTATGTGACCTTCATGTAAACAAAAAACAAACCCTGGGTCATAAAAGGGCCTAAAGTTTTCAGCAAATTTCAGCAAGGATGCATTCAATTTCAAAGAAATGTTGTTGTTTTGAACTTTCTATTCATCAAAGAATCCTGAAAAAATGTTTCCACATAAACATTAAGCAGTTTTTCAATTGTTTTCAACATTGATAATAATTTGAAATTTTAACGATTTCTGAAGAATCATGTGACACCTAAGACTATATTAAAACAGAAAACAGTTCTTTAAAATTGTAATAATATTTCATAATATTACTGTTTTTATTGTACTTTTGGTTGAAAAAAAAAAGCCTTGATGAGCATAAGAGACTTCTTTTGAAAATAAATATTTTTTTTTTAATGGTAGTGTATCTGTATAGTATTGACAACCTTGGTCTCTTATCAGGCGTTCTCAATTCTGGCCCTTGATGTCCTCTTTCCTGCAGAGTTTTGCACAAACCCTGAATCTGATCAAACTCACCTGTTTATAGCTTTCTAGTAATCCTGAAGACCTTGATCAGCTGGTTCAGGTGTGTGTGATTAAAGTTGGAGCAAAACTCTGCAGGAAAGTGGACCCCGAGGGCCAGAGTTGAGAATATTGCTCTAGATATGGTTATCGGACATTTGTTATTGGACAGCTCTTCCTCATAGTAATCATTAATGAAACATGTTCCAGTATGCAGATGTTTTTCCACCTCTTCTTACCTGTCAAGATGAGACATGACTGTTTTGGAGATATCTCCACCAGCTTCTTGAAGAATGCGGATGGCCTCTCCAGGAGCGGCTTTGTCCCGCCCAGGGTGGATGATAACGGGGCAGCCGATTTGAGTCTGAGCGTGGGCAGTGGCTCGCAGGACCTTTTTCTCACTCTCTGTGATTGGCCAGCTAGTACCGATCTCTCCAATCACGCCACAGCGGATATCTGTGCCGTCTGCTCCATGCAACACCTCACTGACAATGATGTCAGTAAGCTTGTGGAAAAAAAGATGACATTTGAGAAATCATTTCCATCTAGGGGTGTGTGATATGTATGGTTTACAATAATATCATAATTGGTGTTTTTATCTTAAATATTCTAAAGTTAAGTTCCAAATAAAGCCGTGGCAGAACTGTAGTAAGAAATACACAGTGATGTTTTGTTTCTGAATTAATCAGAGGTTTTTAACAAATCAATGATTCAATTATCTATTCATAAAGAGTCACTTGCTTCGCTCCTGAATGAATCAATGATTGCATACTTCACTAATATATATTAGGTGAAAAACATTAAGTAACAAAATAATTATGTCCGAATTCACCATACTCATAAAAGAGTACACGGATGACCGACTACTTCTGAACACTATCCGATGGACACTTTACTATCCCATGAGGCCATAACCGCTTGTGAATGGATTCAGCCAGTCACTTGCTTTGTTCCTGAATGAATCAGCGTTTATGAATGAATCAATGATTCATTGAACTATTCATGAAGACAGTAATTTGCGTCGTTCCTGGATGAATCAGCGTTTTTGATTGAATCAATGATCTATTCATAAAGACAGATGCTGCATCCCAATTCGCTTACTTATACTATTTTTGCGAAGAAAAAGTACATACTTTTGAGTGTGTATCAGAAATGTACCCAAGCTTTGGGACATATTTCATATCATCTTTAACGGACAGCTCTGTCTACATGCATCCTGTCACTGTTTAAACTGCCATGTTAATCATCTTGTCACAGTTAAAACCCTCTACATTCAATTTAATTTAATTTCCTACCGTATTGGAGAGAATTGTAGTAGCACATTGATCCTATCAGTCGTGGGTATTTCATGCGGAGACTCTCCTCATGTGTTTGCAATTTGAATATGATGATGTGTTTAAAAGGTAATATCCAAACGTATCATTACAAAGCTTCTCAATGCTGTGGCAGATGAAATATAATGTGGATAACACTGATTAAATATCTTTTCGTCAGGTTAGATAGTGATAATTATTCACTCAAACCCCTTTATCTAAACCTCTCTGCTTAACTGTCAGACTCGCACATCCACCAGATTTGTACTTATTTAACACTTTATCCACATATGTAGTTCTAAACGAATCCTCGTCCAACTCGCAATGGGTTGTGGGCAATATTAGCGGTCAGAGTGTGCATCGATCTCCACTTCGAATTCTAACCGGATATAGTAGGCCATCCAGGTATCTTTGGAATACTAATTTCAACATCCTACGATTTGGGACAAATCTATTTTCAAATACTATTTAGGACAGATTGTATGCGAATTGGGACGCACAGAGACACTTGCTTTGTTCCTGAATGAATCAGCATTTTTGAATGAATCAATGATTATATGATCTATTCATAAAGTCAGTCGCTTGCTTTGTTCCTGAATGAATCAGTGTTTTTGAATTAATCAATTATTTAATGATCAATTCATAAAGAAAATGGCTGCATCTGAAATCACATACTTCCCTACTATATGGTAGGTGAAAACCAGTTATGTGACTGACAAAAGTAGTATGTCCAAATTAAAAGCCAGTCACTTTCCTGTATAAATCAGCCAAATCGAATTAAGGAATAATTCAAAGAGTCACTCATTAAGGCTCATTTCAATCATTCTGAAAATAAAAAATGGCATCTAAACAGTAGTCACAAGACCACACGCTCCAACCTTCTCAACGGTCATCTTTCGTGTCTCATCAGAGTGGGTCACGTCCACATAGTACCCCGCTCCGGCTATGACATGCACACCCGTTTCCTTCGCCAACTGACGCAGAACGGGCAGATTTCGGTTGATGCCCGTGGTGGTGTTCTCCACTATGGATCCTCCTCCTGCTTTACGGTAACACAGCAACTCTTCCTTCACCGCCTCGATCTCCTGATTCAACAGCAGGTTCTCCTGGTGGCTGTATGGATTCTGCTGCAACCAGTGAAGATGCTTCATCTCAATGGGAGCGGAGGCAAGACCCTCATCTCCAGGTGCTGGAGGAACGTGGCTGCACTCAAACGTCATTGTAAGGTGTTCATGTGTCATGGTGCGGCCCAGCTGATCAGGCTCTATAAGACCCAGCACCGTCTGGACCTTACCGCTTCGTTCAGACATGGTTCGGTGATCCTGTCCAACAAACAGTTACATTCATTAATATAATACTGTTCACACAATGCAAAATTTTATTAAAAGTAGGGGTGGGAGATATACTGGAAGATACGATTAACCGGTATACATTTGTCAACCGGTAGAGATTTTAGACTATGGTCGTTGGACGGTGCTGCGCGGCCATGAAAGCTTATCGTTTGCAGGTGATTTTAAACTGTTGAAGCGCAATAAGCAACGAAAGACAACTCATTTCAATATATGCATGTGCTGTCAGAGAAACGGTTTCTCAGTGTTGTCTGAGAGATGCGACATGAAGCCGCTGCCCATAAAGAACGTGAGAACTGAGTGCTTTTTGCTGCCTAAAGCCCTATTCGCACGGGATTAGTATTACCTGGTGACCTCTAATAATTTATAATAATTGTAGAGGTTGTCTGTGATCTTAATCTTAAAGGGGTACTTCAGAGCTGGGAAGATGAATGTGTATTTAACCTGGGTCATTTATGTAGTAGAATTGTGAAATTATTTTTTGAATTTGGTGCCTTCTAGACAGAAAAGACAGAAAATGTATTTTTGTCTCATGTGGATGAAAGACAACAACTCCCAGAATGCACTTGCTTCGCTGCCCTATGAGGCCACTCCCAAAGCCACGGCTACTGGTTATCACCCCCAACGTTGTTTTGATATTCATAGTAATAAAATAATTTTGTTCAGTTAGAGAACAGACACTACAATTAAAAACTGAATGTGTCTTTTCAATAAAAAATGTGAGTGACCTGAACGAAAGTCACTACACAAATACAGCAGCAGTCAGATTTCATTCATCACGAGAGCGAAGAGCTGAGGTAAGCGCTTACCTCAGCTCTTCGCTCTCGTGATGAATGAAATCTGTCATTCTCAACACGTGTCCAGTCTGGCGCGTCAGATCATGCCTATTTTCTCCAAACTTTCATAGGAATTTATTGAAAAGTTGAAACACTCACTTTGCTCCGTACCACCCCGTTATTAATGCCCGAGCCAAGCGGTAGCGGCCGTGCTCATTTACATTCTGTGAGTGAGATCCCTCCCATGTGGGCAGGTTGAAAACATGCAGAACTAGCTCCCTCTACTGGCTATAGTTTCTAGCCTCTGACCAAAAAATCCTCCGATAACGCAAAATTACGATATTTGCGCCATCTGAGGATTTTTTCCAGAAATAAAATGCATAATTCTCTCGTCTCAGGGGCACATGAGGGGGGAAAGTACGATAATTTGAATATACTCCCGGGTTTCTACTGATACAAAGCTTAATGCTAAATCGCTGAAGTAACCCTTTAATGACTGTAATTTGTAAAGTAATAATTCCCCCGCAAATGACCTACCATATTTTGCCGAACACAGAGGTCCTGTGGTAATATTAGTCCAGTGCGAAACGGCATTTCTGTGATTTGGCATAGTCGTATATACTTTTTCAAGGTTTTTGTTTCCTGTGCGCCTTTTTATTCATCTTTCGTGAAGAATAGAGGTTGCATTGGAAACTTTTTGAAGTTTAGTATACAACTATACAATTTGCAGAAAGAGAAAGCTGAAAACCATCAGAAGGGCGAAAACAAAAAGAGTAGATTAGATGGAGATGGATGATGTGAGGGTGAGGAAATGTTCGGGCTTTTAAATCGCTAATTCTAAAACGAAAGTAAAATGTGCACGGCCGCACAGGCATTCATAACGCTGCAGAGCAGCACAATTGTTTAATTCCAATGAATTACTATGGAAGTTGAGCTTTTTATAGTAATAAAAACATAAATTATTTTTATTACAATAAAAATCTAAACGACAGTGGGGGCAGTGCTGAGGTGGGCAAGTGATGTAACCGCTGTTGTGGCTGAACACCGGTAACACAAACTATCACAGCAAGCATGGATGACATGTATAGCAGCCTGCGATAAGAAACATTCTTCTGTTTATGATATATCATACAGCTATACCTATAACAACAACATATTTCCAAGTCTTGACATCATGTCAGTAATTTTGCATAAAATCACAGGCTTTGATTATCCTGTGTGAATGCGCCACATGAAATTCAGATACGGGATTATTCTAATGTTGTGTCAAAGTGACCATGTATTTGCAAAGCTGTGTTTCCACTGTAGGAATTTTCCACAGGAACTTGGGACTTTGGGGTGGTACTACAGGGAATGAAGTTTCGGGTAAAAAAAACGTCCCCCTCAGAAAGACTGTGTTCGCGCTAGAGGTAGTAGTTTTTTCAAAGTTCAGGAACTTTCTGGACTTGGGTGCTGAACATGCTGATTGGTTAAGTTCACGCAGCACTTTGATTGGTTGACTCCACATTTCAACCACCATTTTTAAAAGTCAACAAAATATATAACATTGTTCTAGTGGTTTTTGAATATTTGAATCCAAAAATTATTACATATTGTGCCTTTAAAACAAAAATAACTATTTTGTGATATTATTATCGTGAAATAAAAAAAGAATTATTGTCAATAATTCTGTCAGATCTATTTGAACCAAGAAAGCAACAGCATGTTTGAAGTGAATGCTTGGCAGGTATAAAACTGTAAATGACTCATCTTGGCTGTCATGTAAGGTTAGACACGCCTTGGTGGTTCGGACTTTGCGCTGATTAAGGGCTACAGACATTGCATTGCAAACATGCATTTAATGCTAATATCCAGACAAGGATTACAGAAGTAAAATGCACTTGCAATACATGTAAACAAACGCATGCATGAAGATATAGCACGTGCCGTCGAGATTTTTTAACAGTTCGAATAACATTACCTTAATAAACCCTGCTGTCTTGTTGACGCTGCAACATTTAACGTATATTATGCGCAAAATAAGATGTAAACGTTCATAAACGCATATTGATACTCTAAAATGAACTGAACACAGAACTGTACGGACTTCCTCAATAACAACAGTTAAAAGTCACACAACAGACGATTAGCATGCAGTGCAACTATCTGTTATATTTAAATCACATGGCGTGATACAGTAAGAGATTCACAATAAACAATATAAAACGCAAAGTGAAAAACAAGACCTGCAGGCGAGTTCAACTTACAGTCTGCAGAACTGACAACGAGCATCAAGGTCTCGCGATTGTATGCATATATCGCGAGAAACAGCTGTAACGTTCAGATTTAAACACAATAAACTGAACGAAATAATTAAAACAATACAGTTAAATATGTAAGAATGCAGTAGCTACCTCTAGTTTGAAGATGCGGTTCCGTGCGTTTACTCAGTTCGCCTGTTCTTAAACTTTGAAGCACTTAGGCCACGCCCGTTTCTGTTCACTGGCGTTTGTGAGAAGTGCACTTATGTTATTATATAAGGGCTCTTTGTGGAAGTCAGGACTCGGAAAATACATCCTCACTCAAATGAGTGTCATGGGGAAATAAAGCATGTTATTATGAGACATAACATTTGGAAACTATCATTATGAAGCTGACATCAAGCCTAGGCTGCTATTTCTGTGATTGGTTAAATGGAATGTTTGACCAATAATTGTTGCGTTTCCATGCGAATCCATGGTGGAAAACTACTTAAAGCCGATACGACCAAGAGCCTTGATTTAGGCTACTCACCCTCAAGACATCCTAGGTGTATAGGCCTATGACTATTCTTTCAGACGAAAACAATCGGAGATAAAATGCTCTTCCAAGCTTTATAATGGCAGTGAATGGAGGACGAGATTTTGAAGGCCAAAAATCTGCATCCGTCATAATTATACTACTCCACACACCTGTTTTTTTCTTCTTCTCCAAAATACATAAAGGTGTAATAATGTTTGTCTTTATTAGATGAAGATGAAGAGCCAGTAAAATAAAATAAAAAAACACACTGAACACTCTGAAAAGTTTTTGACACCAAGCAGACTTTCTGTAAGTAATGTTTTCAGTCATTATTATTATTATTATTATTATTTTATTTATTTTTGACAATGTGATCTGTTTGTGAATTGAAGAGACAGTACACCACTTGTGTCTGGTGTAGTCATAATGTTAACCTGATGTTAACCCTCGTGCACTGTTCGATTTCTGGTTACACTTAGTATGGTCTGGGTCAAATTGACCCTAATCCAGCCGCCTATGGTTAACTGATATTTCAGACAAAAATCAAAACAGGTCAACTTGACCCGCAACATAACACAAGGGTTAATAGTGTGGTGCATGCCAAGATGCAAATTCATTATTTTAATTTCAGATCTACCTCTTGGATAAATACACACTGTAAGTGTCCCTACCTTTTTAGTCAGTCCATCTGCAGATTTTTTTTTCATTAACACATATTATAAACCTAATATGTGTTAATGATGGAAATGCAACAAGAATGGATGTGGTATCAGGGAGAAGTTCAGTTTTAGATTTAACTTTAATGTCTCAAAATATAGCTAGAATTAGTGATTGGAGAGTATTGAATAATAATTTAATGGGAAGTGATCACTTCCCTATGTGGATTGAAGTAGATTTAGCAAATAGAGAAATAATACCCAGGTGGAAATTCAAAACCGCAGATTGGAATCTGTTTAAGGAAAAAAGCGAAGAAAAATTGATTGCTTTAAATGATCCAAATGAAGACATTGAGGAACTTAATGATAAAATATGTGGAGTTGTTATTAATACTGCAGAAGAGATTATTTGAAAAAAATACAGGAAAGTATTTCAAAAAAGCAGTCCCATGGTGGACCGATGAATGTAATAAAGCAATAAGGGATAGAAACTGTGCATTAAGGAAAGTAAGGAAATCGTTTATATTTGATGATTATATTAAGTATAAGAGAGCACAGGCTAAGGTTAGGAAAGTGATAAAAGATGCTAAAAGAAAACATTGGAGAGAATTTTGTGGTACTATAGGGGAAAAAAATAGCCATAAGTGATTTATGGGGAATGATCAGGAAGATGGGTGGAACACAAAGATGTAATAACCTTCCTGATTTAATTAGTGACGGAAAGCAATTTGTTTCTAATAGTGAAAAATCAGAATAATTAGTAAGAACATTTATTAAAGTGCGTAATGGAAATATATCAAATGAAATGAGAAGGCAAAGGGAGCAATGTTTGAAAGAGAACCCAGAAATTTTGAGGAGAAAATATGTTTTTGGATCCTCAATGGATGTATTATTTTCTATATTTGAATTGAAACAAGTGTTAGTGCGATTGAAACATACTCTCCTGGAAAGGATGCAGTATGTTACGAAATTATTAGAAACCTATCAGACATATCATTGAACATTATTTTAAGACTTTTTAATAGGATATGGACAGAAGGAAAGCTTCCGTCTACTTGGAAACATGGAGTCATTGTTCCAATAGTAAAGCCTGGTAAGGATCAATCTAAGGAAGGATGTATAACTGGGTAACAGATTTTATGATGGATCGTACTATTCAGGTTAGGGTGGGAGCATCATATTCGAATTGATAATGTACCATTGATAATGGTACTCAAGGCAGTGTTTGTAGTCCTATTTTATTTAATATTATGATCGATGATATTTTTTCAAAAGTTGAATCAGGAATAGGTAAATCTTTGTATGCGGATGACGGAGCATTGTGGAAAAGAGGAAGAAATGTTAAGAAATTTGAAGGTAAAATACAGGAGGCTATAAATGTAGTTGAAAAATGGGCTAACAGCTGGGGATGAAGATTCTCTATAAACCAAACTAATGTTTTTTAGTTTTTTTTCATGTTTAATAAACTGCTCTTGGATTCACTTCTACTACATTACACATATATTATAGACATGATTCATGGGTCTTTTTGTTACTATATATCTTTCTAGATCTTTTTTGTTGTTGTTCTCTTAATGTCTTAACTTTAAAATCTTTAAATTCTTAATTATAATTATAATTATTTTTTTGGGGGGGTGGGACAGGCAGTATCAAGATGCATGTTGACTAAATTCAAGCATTAAAGAGAAAACAGTGTCTTCACTTTTATCTTTTTACACATTAATTTCCCACATACACTCGCCTAAAGGATTATTAGGAACACCTGTTCAATTTCTCATTAATGCAATTATCTAATCAACTAATCACAGTTGCTTCAATGCATTTAGGGGTGTGGTCCAGGTCAAGACAATCTCCTGAACTCCAAACTGAATGTCAGAATGGGAAGGAAAGGTGATTTAAGCAATTTTGAATGTGGCATGGTTGTTGGTGCCAGACGGGCCAGTCTGAGTATTTCACAATCGGCTCAGTTACTGGGATTTTCACACACAACCATTTCTAGGGTTTCCAAAGAATGGTGTGAAAAGGAAAAAACATCCAGTATGCGGCAGTCCTGTGGGCGACAATGCCTTGTTGATGCTAGAGGTCAGAGGAGAATGGGCCGACTGATTCAAGCTGATAGAAGAGCAACTTTGACTGAACACTCTTAAAACAAATGTGTTGAAAACAACACAACATGTGTTGTTTTCAACACATGTTCTGAGTGTGCTCAGGGACAACACATGTTGTGTTAAATACAACACAGAAGATGTGTAGTGAAAATACACACACAAATGTGTTACTTTAGTAAACACATTAATGTGTACTTTTTGTACACATCTGACACAACTGTGTGTTATAGATGTATTTATTGTATTTATGTATATATATTACTATAAAATATTGAAAAAGCTAGATTAGAATACAATATGTACACTTATGAAATCACACTGAAGCATTGAATACTGTTCACATACTGTTTATTTAGAGTTTTTACTGGTTTTAACATGTAATTAACTGTAAAAAAAAGTACTGTTAATAGAAAAATAAGCATTTCAAAACAATCATCAGAAACCAGCTGCGGCTGAGTTGACTTTGGAGAGTTGTATGCCTTCTATAAGCAAAGACGTCACACTGGTACCAGCCTACAGAAATGAAAAAATGAAAAGCATCAGAAAATGTTGTTGCATGCAACATTGCAACTTTATTAAAAGCTAACACAATGCATGTTAAATGTATTCATCCCGTAATCAATAAAAGTTTCAATAACTTAGTGACAAGCCAGGTGGCAAAAAGTGGCGCGTTTTTTTAACTAAGTTACACAACACTCGTCGCCACAACGTCGTTTAAACTACCGCATAGTATTTGGTCAAATGACTATTACGAGTTCAAACTTAAGGTGCATATTAACCGTTAAGTTTTTATTTTATTTTTTACAATAAATACCAAGGTTAAACACCTTTGCAAAACGTGAGAGCTCGCTGGCTTATAGACGTTTAACACACTAAACATCCGGCTACGGAACATCAAAACTGCATAACAACGGTCAAAACAAACAAACTATGTTTCCTGGACAATTGACACAAATCTTTCTCATGTTAGGCGGAGAAATATTTACTATTTTACACATTTATTTAAATTCACTCACCTGAGGCAGACAGACGCACTGACGGCTGGCCAAGCTTCGGTTGGAAAAGAACGCCACTGCGCAGGCGCAGCAAGGAGATTCCCGTAGCACCAACAGTAGTTGTTTCTCCCCAGCGAGTTAAAATGCTTAATTCACATTTGCAACATGACAAATTAATCCAATTGTAAAAGTTGTCACAGCCTGTTGAATATTTGCAACAGAAAATATGCCTTTTATATAAACATGTACTACTAAATGTTTTACACAGTAATTGTGTAAACAGTTGAACACAATATTTACACATCATGTGTCTGTAGTAACACAACATGTGTTATGAATCCTTTTACACATATTTTGTGTTAATTTTTAACACATCATTTTTAAGAGTGAAATAACCACTCGTTACAACCGAGGTATGCAGCAAAGCATTTGTGAAGCCACAACACGCACAACCTTGAGGCGGATGCGCTACAACAACAGAAGACCCCACCGGGTACCACTACTATCTCCACTACAAATAGGAAAAAGAGGCTACAATTTGCACAAGCTCACCAAAATTGGACAGTTGAAGACTGGAAAAATGTTGCCTGGTCTGATGAGTCTCGATTTCTGCTGAGACATTCAGATGGTAGAGTCAGAATTTGGCGTAAACAGAATGAGAACATGGATCCATCATGCCTTGTTACCACTGTGCAGGCTAGTGGTGGTGGTGTAATGGTGTGGGGGATGTTTTCTTGGCACACTTTAGGCCCCTTAGTGCCAATTGGGCATCGTTTAAATGCCACGGCCTACCTGAGCATTGTTTCTGACCATGTCCATCCCTTTATGACCACTATGTACCCATCCTCTGATGGCTACTTCCAGCAGGATAATGCACCATGTCACAAAGCTCAAATCATTTCAAATTGGTTTCTTGAACATGACAATGAGTTCACTGTACTAAAATGGCCCCCACAGTCACCAGATCTCAACCCAAATAGAGCATCTTTGGGATGTGGTGGAACGGGAGCTTCATGCCCTGGATGTGCATCCCACAAATCTCCATCAACTGCAAGATTGCAAGATGCTATCCTATCAATATTAATTATTTAAATAAAAAGTACAATAAGAAATGCTCTCATAATTTACTCATCTTTTCGCATCCGATCAGCTGTTACCAGCGCTAAAGCTTCAAGCTTTCATGACGTTCTCGCGCAAGTTTCATCTGAAACACACACGAGAACTGGTGTCTCTGTCTTCTAGTCTTGTTTGTTTCTCATTGCTATTAACATATATTATGTTATTGTTTGTATATTGTTGTGAGCATTAGAAAAATAAAAACCGACAGCATCCAACATCCGCATGACCAGAGTTTCTCTGCGCGCTCACGTCATGCTTCAAGTAACGTCAAGCGTGAACTCAACCCTCTCATTCACGCAGATGACTGCTGGTCGGAAGCGATAGTCTACCGTTTAAAAAATGTAAAATATTGTTATTTTTCTTACAAACACTTATCGTTTCACTTCAGAAGACATTGATTCATCCATTGGGATCATATGGATTACTGTAGTTATTGCTTTATGTGCTGTTTGATGCTTGAACTTTTAGGAACCCAAATGAGTTTTCATTAACAGAGATTATTTATTTTTCTGTGTTCATATGAAGAAATAAAGTCGTATGTACATCTCGGATGGCATGAGGGTGAAAGACAAGTAAACGGTGAGGACATTTCTGCGTGCACTGTATTTTCAGTGTAGTTACATAATAGGATAGACATGAGATTCCTTCCTAAGTTTCATTTGTGGCAAGGACGAAAAAGTAGAGGAACAAGGCGAGGATAAAGCCAAGCAAGAGAAACGAATAAGTGTTGTAAAGCTGTTTTAAAAAACTTATTTTTAAAATAAAGGTTTCTGAGTGATATCAGATTGTGTACGTGTTTATATTGTACTTACCCTGTAACTACACGAAACAAGAAGGGAACAAACACCACTTTAATTTACAGCTCGCAGATTCATACTTACCCTGTAACTACACGAAACAAGAGGGGAACAAAGACCACTTTAATTTACAGCCCGCAGATTCATACTTACCCTGTAACTACATGGATAATTACCCCTTAATTAAAAAATACTTACAGTATAAATAATGTGTTAATTTTCCTGATAGTTACCCCTTTATTCCCTCAATATTACATATTGTTCCCTTATACCTACACGTACTTACTTTATAGTTACACTATAATTACAGAAAATTATGCTGTAAATTCTCTTTACTTACGCAGTACTTTCCGGGCCGTAATCTAAAGCGTTACCCAATTTTTATACTTTCGACCCCTACTATGTACTTACATCAATAAATAAGTACAATGTACTTACTGTGTTCAAATTGTATTTCAAAACACCTTTGCTGATATTGAGCTGGGATACGGGTAGGGTTAGGGACAGGTGTGGTGGTATGGGTAAGTTTAAGGGTAGGGTTTGGTGTAAGGGAAGTGTCAACTGTGTAATTACAAATGTAACTACAGAAATGAATTACAGATGTAATTACATGCAGGTATTTTTTCAAATGTAAGTACAATGTAAAAACATGTATGTACACAATAAGTGCATTGTATCAAATGATTAATTAAAATGTTAGTACATAGTAGTTAAGGCCACCTAATACGTGCTTCAAAACGTCCACCATTGTGCCTGTACCGAAGCAATCAAAAACACTCTGCTTAAACGACTGGCGTCCTGTTGCTCTGACCCCCATCATCAGCAAATGCTTTGAGAGAATAATCAGAAACCACATCTGCTCTGTTCTCCCCCCCTCACTGGACCCACTGCAGTTTGCATACCGCACAAACCGCTCCACTGATGATGCCATTTCATCTACAATTCACACTGCTCTCTCCCACCTGGAAAAGAGGAACACATATGTGAGAATGCTGTTTGTAGACTACAGCTCTGCATTCAACACCATTGTGCCCTCCATACTTGACATGAAACTCCGGGCTCTAGGCTTAAACAGCTCATGCAGCTGGATCCTGGACTTCCTGTCAAACAGACGCCAGGTGGTCAGAATGGGCAGTAACATCTCCTCATCACTGACTCTCAACACTGGAGCCCCTCAGGGCTGTGTTCTCAGCCCACTCCTGTACTCCTTGTACACACATGACTGTGTGGCAACCCACAGCTCCAATACCATCATCAAGTTTGCTGACGATACGACGGTGGTAGGTCTCATCACTGACAATGATGAAACGGCCTACAGAGAGGAGGTGCATACTCTGACACGATGGTGTCAGGAGCACAACCTCTCCCTCAACGTCAGCAAGACCAAGGAGCTGGTGGTCGACTTCAGGAGGAATGAGAGAGAACACCGCCCCATCACCATCAATGGAGCACCGGTGGAGAGAGTCAGCAGCTTCAAGTTCCTCGGTGTCCACATCACAGAGGAACTCTCATGGTCCGTCCACTCTGAGGCCGTTGTGAAGAAGGCTCATCAGCGCCTTTTCTTCCTGCGACGGCTGAGGAGGTTTGGAATGAACCGCCACATCCTCACACGCTTCTACAGCAGCACCATAGAGAGCCTGCTGACTGGCTGCATCACCACCTGGTATGGCAACAGTACCGCCCGCAACCGCAAAGCCCTGCAAAGGGTAGTGCGCACGGCCAGCTGCATCATCGGAGGTGAGCTTCCCTCCCTCCAGGACATTTATGCCAGGCGGTGTGTGAAGAGAGCTCAGAGGATCATCAGAGACTCTAGCCACCCGAACCATGGGCTGCTCTCACTGCTGCCATCAGGCAGACGGTACCGCAGCATCAGAACACGCACCAGCCGACTCCAGAACAACTTCTTCCCACAAACAATCAGACTCCTTAACTCCTGATCCATAACACACACTGGACAGAATATCACTCAGCACAACCCACTGTAGATACACACACATTATATACACATTTATTTATCATATAATACCTATTGTACATTGGATCTCTACTGTGAATAATATTGTATACTGTATACTGTACATTGTATATTATTATAGCTTAATGTATACTGTTTAATGTATGCTTAGTGTATATTGTTTAAAGTATATGTATATTGTAAGTATGTGTATATTGTTTAAGCTGTGAGAACTACACTCACATTGTGTAAATTATTTATTGTTTATTGTAGAGTTTACTGTGCTGTGAGTAATTGTGGGCGCATCAGATGTGTAATCTGATGCTGCTTTTAATGTTGTACATGTCATGTCATCATGACTGCTATGTTGCTCGGAACTGCACCTAAGAATTTCACCAACTGTTGCACTTGTGTATATGGTTGTGTGACAATAAAGTGATTTGATTTGATTTGATTTGATTTGATATAAAGTAGGTCCATACTTTCATTTTTTTCAGAGTACTTACATTTTAATTATGTATTGATATATAAAGAAAGTTTAAACACATTTGGAAAAAAAGTTTTTTTAACCAATTCTTACCTACCCTACCTTTAATTCGATAGGGAAAAATATAATCTTTTATGATTATTATGTCTTGTAAGGGCCAAAATATTGAGGACCCTTCATCCAGTTTGGAATGGATGCGTTTCATTCTAATCGGTCAAGGACCCTCATTCTTTTTATGACTAGTAGCTTACGATTCCATTATAATGTGGAAATTCAGACAAGTATTGAGTTTACATTTACATTATTATATGAAATCACCTACTACAGTTAGCCATTGAATACTATGGGAATATTTATTTATTTTTGTTATATATACTGTAGATGTAATTTTTTCGTCATTAATTAATTTTCATTTAACTTTTTGATACACAATGCCCTGTTAGGGCAACTTAATGGCTGCACTTGTTCTGCACTATGTTCCACCACTTTAAGACAAACGTATTTGTTGTTTGTTGTATTTTCATATTCAACAGATTATAAGATAGATGCAGATTTTTTGAGTTTGCATTGAATGTTCTTCGACTTTTATACATAATAAATGTGTTTGTGAATAAAGATTGGTCTGTTGAAAGCAGTTATTTTGAGTTAGATGCCAAATGTTCTCATCCTAGACAAATTTGGCATTGAAGGGCTGCATACAACATATTTGCGCACCGGCAACTATAGTTGCCGCACATTCAAATCCGATTTTCAAGAAAAAAACCCTAAAACCTGGGGAAAATAAATGCAGAACATTTTAAAGGTCCTGTTCTTTGTGATCCCATTTTTCAAACTTTAGTTAGTGTGTAATGTTGCTGTTAAAGCACAAATAATACCTGTAAAATTATAAAGCTCAAAGTTCAATGCCAAGCGAGATATTTTATTTACAACCCAGTCTCATATAAAAACGTACCCTGACTACATTGGTCCAAAGTGCAAAACGTAGAGCGGTTACAATAATGGCCCTTGAATTGTATCACTGTTACATTTTTTTTTGCCTATTCTTTTCCTCTTGTTTTGCGTCCAAGTCACGTGACTTTCAAGATTCCGGCCGTGAGAACAAAAAACATGGCGGACATTTCTCTCATTTTAGTGGAAAAAATCAGTATTTTGAGTTAGTTTCTGCATAAAAATAAGTTTTGATTACATTTCTAGCGAGAAATATGTATTTTATTTTCATAATATTCACTCAGTGAATGTACATAATCACTCGCTTGCTTGTTGTTGCGAAGATTTTTCAGATCTCTCCAGAAAAATGTGAAACTGTAACGTTTTGGTTGCTATGGACGCTGCTATCAACACATGTGAACGTTATCATGATGAAATTATTTATTGGGTTATCATTTTTCCATTATGACATGTTGGAGTATGATTCTCAATTTAATCAGCCATCATAGTTTTGTTTACATTTATTTATTTTTATTTACGCTATTCAGACACAAACAGTAGCCCAACCCCGCCCCTAAACCTGCCCATGTGCGTTATATGATATAAAACACAGAATATTACAGACAACGGGCACACTTTATTGAAAAAGTTCAAGTATTCCAACTGTTCCGAGGTCAAACGATTGATTTGTGTGAAGAAAAGATGCGCCCCGGTGTCACAATGAAGAAGACGCCACAGGCCGGCTGCAAGTTAAACCCATAGATATGTATACGTAGATGCCTCATTCGACCGCTCCAGGCACGTCGACGCGCCGCCATAGAAACAGTCGCTAAAGGGGTATCTACGTATACATCTCTATGGGCTTACCCCTCGGCGTCATGAAATCGCGCTGAAGAAGTCTCGTTCAGAACACATCGCGATGCTTGGCATCAGTTCACGTGTCCCACGTGTTGGTGAGTTAATAGTCATAAATTATGTCCTAATGTTTGATATAAAGTATTTTCTGCTTGTTGTTATTGATCAGATTATGTTCAGTCACTGCATTATATCTTTCATCTCCACTCAGGCTTCACATTTCTTTGCTTTCTAAATCAACACACCTTAAGGGTGATTAAACACTGTCACGTGACGTGCTATAGACCGTTAAACATATTTCATATTTTTAATATTTAATAATAACTACTAGTGTAGTTCCAACGTGGCATTTGTAGTAGAAGCACAATAAAAACAGCAATGCTTTTACCACAGTATTGGTAGTTTTAATGTGATTTTTGTTGTAAATAGACAGTAAACACAACACTTACCATGCTATAAATGCCTTTTAATGTTAAATCCAAATATTGTAATGTAATAGTACTTTTTACTGTATATAATATATGTATTATATATTATGACTTTTTTTCTCTCTTTCTTTTTTTTACCTGGAAAGAACAAAAGGGCCTTTCGGACTCAGTCAGCCCATTCTTGTTCATGGAGAAGTAACAGAGAAGACCGAAAGCAGCAACAGCAAATATTTGCAATGGTAAGTAAGTGTTGGTTTGAACTCTTTATCAAGCATTTGTGGTTACTTAAACATATTCTTACAAACCGCATGGCTCAATCAGTAAGAACATATTCTCTAAGTCTTAATAATTCACAAGATTTAACAAGTTGTCAAATTCATATGATACTCGTACATAATCCGGCAGCTTTTACTCCGACTCCTGCCATTGGCTACTGCCTCAATTCCTGTACATATTTATCATGATTTTTGTAAATCATTTGCTCCCCTTCTTGGAAAGTAGTCGGATGTCCCACACACTGTCAGAAAGTTTATATTAAGTCCAATGTTTTCTTTAAATTTATTACAAATTGGGCCCTGTCTGTTCATGTAATATTAGATGTCTCTTCAGACCTCATAACCTACCTCTGTTTGCAAGAGTAGAAATGCTCACATGACATCAGATATTCGATTATTTTGTCATAATAATCTATAATCAGATCAGTTGTACTGAAAAGTGTGAAGTGACGTGTGGCCAAATATGGTGACCCATACTTGGAATTTGTGCTCTGCATTTAACCCATCCAAGTGCACACACACAGTAGTGAACACACACACACACACCGTGAACACACACCCAGAGCGCTGGTATTCACTCCCCCCACCGACAATTCCTGCCGGACCTGAGACTCGAACCCGCAACCTTTGGGTTGCAAGTCCAACTCTCTAAACATTAGGCCACGACTGCCCCGTAGCGTACTGCTGATAATGTCCTGTTTGCATGTAAATCATTTACGTGATCAAAAGATCAAGTGAATAATCATGAATAATCAACATTTTTAAACAAATTCATATGTGCTATTAAAGATATACTTTCAATAATGGAAATGCACACATATCAGTGAACTGTATTTAACATTTAATTATGCAACACTTTTTACAGAAAGAAATCCTACAGTTATGTAAAGGGACAACATCATCATCATGTCCTGTCCTGGGCACACTGGGCAACATGTGTCCTCCAACATATTCGATCTGTGGCCACGTTCTTCACATCTTCTCATGGAACACCTGCATTCTTCAGGTCTTCGCGAAACATCTGTCTCATGTCTTCCTTGGTCTTCCCTGTCTCCTGCGTCTTCCTGGTGGTGTCCACTTCATAACTGTTTTGGGGTGTTGTTGTTTGGGCATGCGTAGGATATGTCCAGTGAGGTGCACCCTTTGCTATGTCACAGTTTCTCAAAGTCTTCACGTGGAGTACCACTCCTCCTCATGATCTCTTCGATATATGCAGAACCAATATTCATAAACTGTACTCGATGTCTGCCTATGCCTTTATCAAAAAAGCATCAGTGCTCATCAGGAGTTTTAGTAAAGGACAAATGTATTGCCATCCACTAGTTCTAGTCATGCAGCGACTTCATGATGCTATAGTCCAATGTATATATCTGCATTTGTATATAGCGGGTGTTTGTTCGAACAAATGAAGATAGTGAGAGTGAATACCTTTTGAAATCAATATTTATTCATTAAACCTTTTATTACAGTAGTCATTATAGTAAATGTCCACCATAACTACATCTATGGTATCATTATATCACTACCTTGTTAATGTAAATGTAATATGAATGTATTTTATAGAAGAATTTTCTTACTGAAAATTGTTAACATTTATAATAATCATTAACTATTTGAATTGGCCTTTCATTTAGTTACAATAAAAGTGAACAATAATCACAAGGAAATAGTATTAAAGTTGAGAATGTACATTTTTTTTGCCTATTTATTTTTTTAAGGGAAGAAACAAATATATTTTCAGATAATAAAGTCGCACCTCATGTCTTGGTTTGTACTTCATAATGGTTATTTTTTTGAAAAGTTATGTTTCAATATATTTCTCTCTCTCTCTCTCTCTCTCTCTCTCTCTCTCTCTCTCTCTGTGTATATATATATATATATATATATATATATATATATATATATATATATATATATATAACTGATCTTCTTTATACTGTTGTGGAGTAGTTTGGGCACTACATTTGTCTTTGAAATGTTTGACATTAAATATTGGAATATGCTTATAAAATTGTGTGCATTCATTATGCTTTTGTTACATTTATTTTAATTCAGTTCAGATGAAGAATGGCATAAAGAAGTGATTCAATATATATATATATATATATATATATATATATATATATATATATATATATATATATATATATATATATATATATATATATATATATATATATATATATATATAATCACTTCTTATTTATTCACATATAATACACACACACACACACACACACAATAAATGTATATTAGTAGATGCAATTATCTTTAGTTACAAAAACTGCAACTACCCGTGCTGTTGTAGCTTATAAATATTTAAGAAATAAATATTTAGCAGCCTAAATAGTAAATATTTAAGGAATCTAGCCCTTCAGTTGAAACCGGATGAGATCTGTCATCATTTACCATAAATGGACAAGTAAGTGTGACGCCTCTGTTCTGCTGCGTTGTCATTGGCTGTGACTTTATTGCAGAACTCGCTGTGATTGGGCTATCTTTTAACCCATATAAAACGGCATTTCACGTTACAAAGTATGTTTTGATGTTTTTATTACGTTAATAATGCGTTAAGTTAATTATAAAGTGTCGCTATGTTGTGAGAAATTACTCCTTTACCGAGATCCCAACCCTAACCCTAAGAATTCCTGCACACTTCAATGAACTACAGCGCCATGTTTCCCATTGCATTTGTAAAATGACAGAGATGTATGGGTAATGTAGTTTAAAACGTTTAATAATGAAACAATAAATGCTAAGTAAATTACATCTTTAATGGACAACTGAATATCTAAATATGTTCATTGTGTAAACATTTATGACATATATGAGGGGCAGGTTGAAATTTTATATTTTACTGTGAGCACTTTTAGAAAACCTTTATGCCAGCTTTCCATATCTGTCTGAAAACTGTGCCCAACATTATTTAGAAAACATAGCATAAGCAGTTGTCCTGCCAATTTCCTCTGTGATACGCTAACCAGACTTTGAGTAACAGCCATTTGAAATGTGCTTTTTTTTGCTCTTCCAGGGGCCTCTACTGGGTCCCTGAGGGCGGAAGGGCAGTACAACATTCACAGATCTATTCTCCTCATCATGGACAACAAACTTTGAGTCACATTTAAATATCAGAGTATTTTCTCTTTTCTATTCTAACATCATGCTTGTATTAGGTTTTGATGGGTATTGTGAGACCATCTGATGAAATGCAGAAATATTTGAAAGAAATGTTGTAATATAATTATTATTAATATTTATTTTTTCTTTTATGGATAAACACCAATAAATATAATGTATGAACCCGCAACAACTTGCAATTATCCAGTTTCCAGTGTAAACAAAAACTATTCATATGTACACTTCACTATTATTATTAAATATAGGACAATGCACCAATAGCAAAAGAGACATTGCCAAAATTTCATGTATTTTCACATACCTGACATCAGTAATGTGCATGCTTTAATTTTTATTGCAGTAGTAGATGTACCAGATTTATCAACATGGATCATCTTCAGTTAAGCTTGAAGTGTTTGTAACCCTGTCCTTTATTTCTGGCATTTAAAACTGGCATAATTGTCACAGCATGCAAGTATATGCAACTTTTTGGTGCATTGTACCAAATATAATATAACCAGATAAAAAAGGTTTATGTCTCAAGTAAAAGAATCTTGGTAATTACTTAGATAACCTAAATAAACTTGTGAAATGTGTATTTACTTTCCAAACACCATACACAATATTCACCATACTTTATCACTCAACACTTTATTGGAGGATACAGTATACAGTTGATTCAGTAGCATAAAGACAAATGAGATTCAAGATAAATAAAAATGGGTCTTCAAAAATACATTAACATCATATTAATCCATTCACAGCTGCTGAAGCCACACAAATGAGTGCCACAGAATCCCATCCAGTCAACTATGATACAGAAAACAGATTTGATATTGTGTTGAAAAATAATGATTCATTATCACAGCTAGACTGGTTTCTTGCTCTTCCCTCTATCATGTCCATGTTCTATCTTGTTCTTCTTCTTCTAAGCAATTAGCTTACTTGTACCCTACAGTGTATAATTGATAAACAGATGATGTGGTCACTGATGTGGTGTAGCCTTTTCTCAACCAGAGGAAGAAGTTCTAACATCCCATAGTCAGGCATTCTCCAGTCCTGGTCTAAAAGTAAAACAAAAACACAATTCAAAATAAGTTTAATGTACAGTCAGGTTAGCATATATTCTGCATGATTTAAGCAATGGTTGGCTACTCTGGGCCTCAGCATCCATTGTCCTGCAGATTTAGCTCCAACCTCAAACCCACCTGCCTATAATTATCTATAAGTAAACCTGAAGACTTTAGTTAAAATTTTCAGGCGTGCTCGATTAGGCTTGGAGGTAAACTCTCCATTTCAAAAGGGCCAGAGTTGCCCATTCCTGATTTAAATTTACAAAGCCGCAGTCAGTACATTATATAATACACACTGAAGCATTATGTATATAATATTGCAGCACATAATATTAGCCAAGTACTGAACAAAAACTATTTTACCCATATCTACAGCAACCTTTTAAACAGCAGATCTTTAAAAATATATTTTTAGAAAGGCATGGTCTCTACTTAGCCTTTGCCAGTGATGCTAGATTTCTTTTAAGACAACATACTCTTCTGTCACTTGTTTCAAGAGCATCCCTTGTGATAGCCTGGACATTGTAAAATTGTTAAAATATGGCAATACAAATTTCATGGAAAAATTAAGAAATAGGTACAGAGGCACAAGACTTACCATGCTTGTTATGAAGCACCCATGGCCATGCATAGTTCTCAGAGACTGGAGTTTTTGCCTCTTGTATTCCTCCTTGGCTGCACATTAGTCTTTTCCTGTAGAATCTTCTGAAGTGTGTGCCTTCTCTTGCTATCCATCTTAAAACATAAATGCAATGTGTTTTAATCTGTGGAGTATAAGAAATAAGTATAAAAAAATTAACCAGATATTTCACATAATTCAAAGAACATCTACTATTTGATTCCTAATATATGCCACAACTCAATATCTCCCAAAGCTACCCAGAACCATCCATGGTCTACAAAACAGAGAAAAACCTGGAGTTTATATCAACTAAATGCTTTTTATCACACTTTAAGAATTGAAGGCCAAAAGTCCAGTTCCAGCCTTTATGCTAAAAGGCAATCATTGTAATAATAATTGTATCAAAAAGGGAAACAGATATTTACCATTTTAGATAAATCCAAGATACAGAACCTCATTTGCTCATTTTAGGGTTTATAAAAAGATTTACACATGAATAATGGTGCATATTTTATCAGAGTAGAAAGAATGATCACTGCTGAAATGAATAGTTCTTTAAGAAATCAACATCAAATTCTGTACTACATATTACAGCATTGCTTCAATACAGGACATACCAATGGACTTGCGCACTTTTCTGTCGTCTTTGGGCACAAGATGGCCATGTTCCTTCCTCACCCTAAACAAAGGCCTTATTCGATTAGCTTCCTTCGATATAAGGTCTGGTCTTTCTTCTCTGCTGTAAAACAAGAAAGCCTTACTTACTCTATGTGCAATTACTATTGTTTTTGAAACATATCAATTAAGACAGTTACAATACGATTCAGGGGAGCATTTGATTAGTAAATACTGATATAGTAAAATATTCTAGAAACTTTACCTGAAGGGCTGATTCGCTGCGACTCACTAGTAGCTCTTGTGAGGGTTGGCTCTTAAAAGAACTGTTGAGTTTGATATTGTAGAGATCTAAAAAAAATAAAAAAAAGTAATCTGCAAGTATTCCTGCAAGACAGAAAGAAAGGAAATTTCATTACATTGCATGCAAGTTGTGAGTTCATGCATAACTCTTTCATAACTGTTTCTTTCTGTAAAAAGTGTTGCATAATAATGTTAAATACATTTATATAATAAGTTCACTGATATGTGTGCATTTCCATTTTTGAAAGTGTATCTTTAATAGCACACATGAATTTGTTTAAAAATGTTGATTATTCTCTTGATTTTTTTGATCACATAAATGATTTACATGCAAACGGGACGTTATCAGCAGTACAACTGATCTGATTATGACAAAATAATCGAATATCTGATGTCATGTGAGCATTTCTACTCTTGCAAACAGAGGTAGGTTATGAGGTCTGAAGAGACATCTAATATTACATGAACAGACAGGGCCCAATTTGTAATAAATTTAAAGAAAACATTGGACTTAATATAAACTTTCTGACAGTGTGTGGGACATCCGACTACTTTCCAAGAAGGGGAGCAAATGATTTACAAAAATCATGATAAATATGTACAGGAATTGAGGCAGTAGCCAATGGCAGGAGTCGGAGTAAAAGCTGCCGGATTATGTACGAGTATCATATGAATTTGACAACTTGTTAAATCTTGTGAATTATTAAGACTTAGAGAATATGTTCTTACTGATTGAGCCATGCGGTTTGTAAGAATATGTTTAAGTAACCACAAATGCTTGATAAAGAGTTCAAACCAACACTTACTTACCATTGCAAATATTTGCTGTTGCTGCTTTCGGTCTTCTCTGTTACTTCTCCATGAACAAGAATGGGCTGACTGAGTCCGAAAGGCCCTTTTGTTCTTTCCAGGTAAAAAAAAGAAAGAGAGAAAAAAAGTCATAATATATAATACATATATTATATACAGTAAAAAGTACTATTACATTACAATATTTGGATTTAACATTAAAAGGCATTTATAGCATGGTAAGTGTTGTGTTTACTGTCTATTTACAACAAAAATCACATTAAAACTACCAATACTGTGGTAAAAGCATTGCTGTTTTTATTGTGCTTCTACTACAAATGCCACGTTGGAACTACACTAGTAGTTATTATTAAATATTAAAAATATGAAATATGTTTAACGGTCTATAGCACGTCACGTGACAGTGTTTAATCACCCTTAAGGTGTGTTGATTTAGAAAGCAAAGAAATGTGAAGCCTGAGTGGAGATGAAAGATATAATGCAGTGACTGAACATAATCTGATCAATAACAACAAGCAGAAAATACTTTATATCAAACATTAGGACATAATTTATGACTATTAACTCACCAACACGTGGGACACGTGAACTGATGCCAAGCATCGCGATGTGTTCTGAACGAGACTTCTTCAGCGCGATTTCATGACGCCGAGGGGTAAGCCCATAGAGATGTATACGTAGATACCCCTTTAGCGACTGTTTCTATGGCGGCGCGTCGACGTGCCTGGAGCGGTCGAATGAGGCATCTACGTATACATATCTATGGGTTTAACTTGCAGCCGGCCTGTGGCGTCTTCTTCATTGTGACACCGGGGCGCATCTTTTCTTCACACAAATCAATCGTTTGACCTCGGAACAGTTGGAATACTTGAACTTTTTCAATAAAGTGTGCCCGTTGTCTGTAATATTCTGTGTTTTATATCATATAACGCACATGGGCAGGTTTAGGGGCGGGGTTGGGCTACTGTTTGTGTCTGAATAGCGTAAATAAAAATAAATAAATGTAAACAAAACTATGATGGCTGATTAAATTGAGAATCATACTCCAACATGTCATAATGGAAAAATGATAACCCAATAAATAATTTCATCATGATAACGTTCACATGTGTTGATAGCAGCGTCCATAGCAACCAAAACGTTACAGTTTCACATTTTTCTGGAGAGATCTGAAAAATCTTCGCAACAACAAGCAAGCGAGTGATTATGTACATTCACTGAGTGAATATTATGAAAATAAAATACATATTTCTCGCTAGAAATGTAATCAAAACTTATTTTTATGCAGAAACTAACTCAAAATACTGATTTTTTCCACTAAAATGAGAGAAATGTCCGCCATGTTTTTTGTTCTCATGGCCGGAATCTTGAAAGTCACGTGACTTGGACGCAAAACAAGAGGAAAAGAATAGGCAAAAAAAAATGTAACAGTGATACAATTCAAGGGCCATTATTGTAACCCCTCTACGTTTTGCACTTTGGACCAATGTAGTCAGGGTACGTTTTTATATGAGACTGGGTTGTTTATTTAACAGAAGTCCCCTTTCAAAGCCTACAGCGAACAGCCGATTAGGACTACATCCCTCTACTTCCTTCTTTAATCACTAGAACATTGAGCGCATGCATCTCTGGTACCGGGCAACGTGCGCTAAGCTGCTGTCGAATCACAACACAGGAACCGGGCAACGTGCGCTAAGCTGCTGTCGAATCACAACACAGGAACCGGGCAACGTGCGCTAAGCTGCTGTCGAATCACAACACAGGAACCGCTTGCACAATCAGACCTCGTTACGTATTTCTGAAGGAGGGACTTTATAGAACAAGGAACTCATCAGCCGTTTTTAGGACAGTGAAAACAGCGGTAAATTGTAAATTGTGCGAAAAATGCTGTGTTTTTTTACACGCGAAACATGAACACATGTTATATTGCACATTGTAAACACAATCAAAGCTAAAAAAAAACAGGAAAAACGGGACCTTTAATAAAGGACACCATACCCCTATTAACATGACTATATGCATGAAACCATTCAGAAAAAATTGGGCTCAAATGGGTTAATTGGTTCTTGTTTTAGGTTCGTCTGTTTAAGGTGCTTTCATACAATGAGTGTCATATTATATACAAAAATATTAAGTGAGTGAAACTTAAATTTTTCATAATCTTAGAACAACATTACGTTTTGAATAACGTTCTTGTAACCAAGCAAAAACGTTAATACAACATTTATATAACAAGAAAATTTAACGTTCTAATAATGTTTTAAATAACGTTCTTATAACCAAACAAGAACGTTAATACACTTTTAACGTTCCTAGAACATTTAGAAATAATGTTTTTATAACTTAATGGGAACGTTCTTATAACATAAAAATGTTAGCTGGGAAAGACCCGAATAATGATTGTCAAAACATTCATGCATTTAAAGGTTAATTTATTTATTGAATTACAATTTTCTATATGTGTTTGTAGCCTACATGAGGGATATCAGAAATCTAGGTAAGTTTATTTTTTGTCCTAAATTACAATCAAATCAACTGACTAACCCAAATCTACTTCCTGGATTGTGAAAAGCAATTTGTATGCAACATATGCAAAGCTCGATCTAACCATTGATCCATGATTTTAAAGTGGCACGTCGAGCCGTAATACATTTTCTCTGTGCAAGTCTGATCTAACTAATAGTGACATGTCCTGGGGATTTATCCGACCAGGGATTCGTGTACAAAATTAATCCAGAGAGAGAGCAAGAATGACTATTAAGTATCAACCAACTGCAAATTGCCAAACAGCTGTTGGCTTCTCATGTCACTTCTAATTCACTGTGGAATAGCCTATAAAAAGCCTGCACACACTGTTAGTAAGATGTTTATTATAAGTGGTCAGTAACCTGGTTTCCCATAATCTTAATTTGGTTTGTTATAGTCTTATTCAGCTTTTGCTCTATACTTTTAATAATCCATTAGCAAGACGGCAATCAAGGTTGGGCGCAGTGTGGATGATGATGACCCCCACAGACAGATATTCTTCTCAATACTGTCTCTGACAACCACATCAAATAATAAATCAAAGACGAAAATATATGTCTATAGTATATCAGAAGCAGAATCAGAAAGAGCTTTATTGCCAAGTGTGCTTGCACACACAAGGAATATTTCTTGGTGCTGAAGCTTCCAGTGCACATATACAATACAAACACAACAAGAACATAGTAATACAAATTCTAAGAATAAAAATATGAAAAGTAGTATAAAAAATATAAGGTCACAGTTACGGTTAGTCAGAATAAACATTTACATATTATGAACATATTTACAGTATTTGAGTAGTATGATTATATAAACATAAATAATCTCCTGAGTTTCAAAGATGGCACTAAACAGTCAGAGTATTGCACTGTGGGAAGAAACTGTTCCTGTGCCTAGATGTTCTAGTGGCCAGTGATCGGAGTCACCGTCCTGATGGTAACAGTTCAAACAGGCGGTGTCCAGGGTGAGCGGAGTCTGTGATGATTTTCCCTGCTCTCTTCCTCACTCTGGAAGAGCACAGGTCCTGGAGGGTTGGCAGGGGAGCACCAATAATCCTCTCCGCAGTCCGAATTGTGCGTTGTAGTCTCTTGATGTCAGATTTGGTAGCTGAACCAAACCAGACAGTGATGGAAGTGCATAAAACAGACTCAGTGACAGCCGAGTAGAACTGAATCAGCAGCTCCTGTGGGAGGTTGAACTTCCTCAGCTGAAGAAGGAAGTACAGTCTCTGCTGGGCCTTTTTCACAATAGAGTCAATGTGATTGTCCCACTTCAGGTCTTGAGAGATGGTAGTGCCCAGGAACCTGAATGACTCCACTGCTTCCACAGTGCTGTTCATGCAGGTGAGTGGGGGGAGAGCTGGGCTGTTCCTCCTGAAGTCCACTATCATCTCCACCGTTTTGAGCGTGTTGAGCTCAAGGTTGTTATAACTGCACCAGACAGCCAGCTGTTCAACCTCCAGTTTGTAGGCAGACTCGTCAACGTTTTGGATGAGGCCGATGACAGTGGTGTCGTCTGCAAATTTCAGGAGCTTCACAGAGGGGTCTTTAGAAGTGCAGCCATTGGTGTACAGGGAGAAGAGCAGTGGGGAGAGAACACACCCCTGGGGGGTGCCAGTGCTGGTAGTGGGAGTCCTGGATGTGAGTTTCCCCAGTCTCACAAGCTGCTGCCGGTCTGTCAGGAAGCTGGAGATCCACTGACAGATTGAGGATGGCATGGAGAGCTGGGTCAGTTTAGCTGAGAGAAGATCAGGCATGATGGTATTGAAGGCCGTATTGAAGGCCGTACTGAAGTCCACGATTAAGATCCTTGCATAAGTCCCAGGTCTGTCGAGATGTTGCAGGATATAATGCAGTCCAATGTTGACTGCATCATCCACAGACCTGTTTGCTCTGTAGGCAAATTGAAGAGGATCCAGCAAGGGTCCAGTGATGTCCTTCAGGTGGGCCAGAACCAGTCTTTCAAACGATTTCATGACCACAGACGTGAGAGAGCGACAGGTCTGTAGTCATTAAGTCCAGTGATTTTGGGTTTTTTGGGGACGGGAATGATAGTGGAGCGTTGGAAGCAGCAGGGAACTTCACACTGCTCCAATGATCTGTTGAAGATCTGCGTGAAGACTGGGGCCAGTTGGTCAGCGCAGGCTTTCAAACAGGCAGATGAGATGCCATCTGGGCCTGAAGCTTTCCTAGTCTTCTGTTTTTTGATGACTCGGCTCACATCCTCCACACAGACCTTAAGCTTGGGTTGGATGACAGGAGGGGGGGGGGGGGGGGGGGGGGTGCAGGAGGTGATGGTGAATGTGTGAATTGCAGAATAGAGCGGGTGTGTGGTGTGCGACTGGGCTTTTCAAATCTGCAGTAAAAAGCATTCAGCTCATTGGCCAGTTGTTGATTCTCAGCAGATGGTGACTTGTAATTGGTGATATTCTTCAAGCCTGTCCAAACTGAAGCTGGGTCGTTGGAAGAAAACTGGTTTCTCAACTTTTCAGAGTAGCTTCTTTTAGCAACTCTGATCTCCTTTGTCAGTCTGTTTCTGGCCTGTTTACGTATACAATATTTTATCCCCACTTATGTAAGCATCCTCTTTGGCATGACAAAGCTGTTTGAGTTTCCCAGTAAACCATGGTTTATCATTAGTGAATGATAAGAATGTCCTGGTAGGAATGCATGTATCCTCACAGAAACTGATGTATGATGTTATAGTCTCTGTTAGCTCGTCCAGATCAGTGGTAGCAGCTTCAAAAACAGTCCAATCAGTGCAATCGAAGCAGGCTTCTAAGTCCAGCTCTGCTTCATTAGTCCATCTTTTTACAGTCTGTATTACAGGTTTAGCTGATTTCAGTTTCTGCCTGTAGGTTGGTATAAGATGAACCACACAGTGATCAGAGAGCCCCAAAGCTGCCCGTGGGACGGAGTGATATGCATTCCTTATTGTGGTGTAACAGTGGTCCAGTATATTACTGTCTCTGGTGGGACATGTAATGTGCTGTCTGTATTTTGGCAGTTCACAGGAGAGATTTTGCCAAATTTGCCCATTGGCCCCTGTCCATCATGGCCTCCTAATCATCCCCATATATATACGATTGGCATCATCCCTCAGTCTCCTCTCCACCAATCAGCTGGTGTGTGGTGGGCGTACTGGCGCAAAATGGCTGCCGTCGCATCATCCAGGTGGATGCTGCACATTGGTGGTGGTTGAGGAGATCCCCCCCCCCCCCTTCTATGTAAAGCACTTTGAGTGCCTTGAAAAGTGCTATATAAATGTAACAAATTATTATTATTATTTATTAAAATCCCCAAGAATGATTAAAAGAGAGTCTGGGTACCTTTGTTCAGTCTCAGCTATTTGTTCAGCCAGCTGTTGTAGTACCGCACTCACACACGTGTCTGGAGGGATGTACACACCCACGAGAATATCTGAGGTCTCATTATAATCAGACATCATTTTTTTGAAGATGTGGTTCAGCTGAACAATGGCCCAAATGAGTCACTGGCCCTTAGGATGTCAATCAAATCACAGAATAATCCAGATATATTTGACATCTGGTCCAGTGTGAAGACCCAAGAGCTTAAAATCAAAATTAAATGCATATTTAAAGGGATAGACCACCGAAAAATGCTTCAGTGTTCTGACTTTCACTGCATGGACAAAAACATTTTTCAAAATATCATCTTTTACTTTCTACAAAAGAAAGAAAGCCAAGCAGATTTTAAACAGCATGGGGATGAGTAAACGATAAAAAAAATAAAAAAAATCTGTAATAAAAATTAACAACTGACTATAGCCTACCTCAAATAATAATTTACTGTTACACTTTATTGTTGGACATGTCATGTATGTACACAAAAATTATAATATTTCAAACTCAGTTCATAATACGTTATTTGGAAAGCATACACCGATATGCTGGAGTCTATCCCAGTGTCTGGGAAACACCCTGGACAGATGGCGAGCCCAACACAGTTTGTTATACAGTACATGTAAATTCTAAAATAATCAGTAAATGGCAATCAGTTTCAAATATTTGTATTTGCTGCATACAATTAAAATTAGTGCAATCTATTTGAGTGGAATTACTGGTAAGGTTAAAAGTGGCCCATGTCTAAACACCTTAGAAGAAAAACTAACACCTTTTTTTTTTTTTTTAGCTTTATTTGTTTATTTTAAAAGGGACCACGTACACTCTATACTCTAAATTGTGCTAAATAGTACTAAAAGTGGTTAAATTGGCTTGTAATCATAGGAACCACAATACAGCACCTGGTGCTATGTAGAACCATAAGAGGTACATTCATTCAAAGACTATAGCCAATCACCATGTCTTAGCCTTCGTCCTCCAATTGTATTCCTCCTTCCATATAATTTAAACTGCGACTGACAGCTCTCAGTATCCGAACTGTCTTGTTGCTTGTTGCACCACCCCATTCTCCTCAGATATAGATATGTTACTCATATGCTACTCATATGTTTGTTTTTAATGGGAATTTACTACAATGGCAAAAGCTGTTTTTAATCACTTTTATGCTTGTGGTCCCCTTGGGGGCAAAAAGGTTGAGAACCACATTATCTTCAAGAAACACATTGAATTTTAATATTGTTTTTTAATCCTTTCCCCAACTAAAGGCTTAGATTAAGCCAAGATTATGCCTTAATTCAATTAGCACAATTAAGCAGCTTTTATAAACATGCCTTAGAAAAAAAATAACTTTACTGCTGTACATCTTGAGACAAAACAGTGACATATTTTAAGATATGCCAGTGCAATATTGCTGGGCAATGTTCCCATCAACGGGCAGCTAGGTGAGACACAGGGCCCACGACTGATCTAAAGTATCCAGATAGAAATTTTCTGCCCATTCTCAATAGAAAATTTCCAAGCAACATTACTCAAAAAGTTACCCCATGTATCATCACCTTAAGAGAGAGTTGGAGAACCTTTAAAGAACATGGGGCTTAGCAGGTTCTTCTCCTCCTAGCGGTGCAATTAGAAAAAAATATATATATATCCGATTTTATATCCTCTGGTAAGGCATTCCACCAATGAGTAGTAGCTTTCACTGAGAAAGACAATAGTCCAAAAGCAGAATGACAGCAAAGGAACAGCACAATTACAACACAACTACAATCTAGTAGATCTCACAGAGTTTTTAGAATGAAAATGAACACAATCACAGAGTACAGAAGGAGCCAAACCATTTAAAATACACAAATTTGAAAAAAGTCTAAAATTATGTTTCTCCAAGATCCTACAGTGATGATAATGGTCTGGTCTGTTTATATAGGGATTATAAGGGTTTTTAAGGGTTTAAGGGATTTTAATGGGTTAATCCCAACATGTCAGACAGTATGAGAAAGGATTGTAGCAACACATCAATGGAGAGACATTGTCTCTTTTTTTGCATTTTGTTACCTGCAGTAAAAAAAAAGGCGTCACAATAATATTTGTTCATATTTAGTGTCATATTGCATCAGCTAAAATGATTTTATACTTTAAATAAACAGTTACTTTCATTCAAGACCATGTGCTCTGACGGCATACTGAGGGGGGTCACTGGAGTTCCACAGGGCTCAGTGCTTGGACCACTTCTCTTCTCCATCTACATGTCATCACTGGGATCTGTCATTCAGAAACATGGCGTTTCCTATCACTGCTATGCCGACGACACTCAACTCTACTTCTCATTTCAACCAGATGATCCCACGGTTGGTGTTCGTATCGCCGCCTGCCTAACAGACATTTCTGCCTGGATGAAGGAACATCACCTGCAACTCAACCTTGCAAAGACAGAACTGCTTGTGGTCTCAGCCAACCCAGCACTTCATCACAATCTCTCCATTCAGCTAGGATCATCAACCATAACTCCGTCCAGGACAGCCAGGAATCTTGGAGTTGTGATTGATGATCAGCTAAAATTCACTGACCACATTACTGCAACAACCCGGTCCTGCAGATTTGCGTTATACAACATTAGGAAGATTAGACCCTTCCTATCAGAGCATGCCACACAACTCCTGGTCCAAGCTCTTGTTCTCTCCAGACTGGACTACTGTAATGCTCTTCTAGCGGGCCTTCCGGCATGTACTGTCAAACCCTTGCAACTGATCCAGAATGCAGCGGCAAGGGTGGTCTTTAACGAGCCGAAGAGAGCACACGTCACGCCTCTCTTCATCAGTCTCCACTGGCTCCCAATAGCAGCTCGCATCAAATTCAAGACACTGGTGCTCGCCTTCAAAACAACCACTGGCTCTGCACCAAGATACCTAAACTCGCTTGTTCAGACTTACACACCCTCCAGGAGCTTACGTTCTGCCAGTGAACGACGCCTTGTAGTGCCATCCCAAAGAGGCATGAAATTACTCTCACGGACCTTTTCCTGGACCGCACCCACCCTGTGGAATGACCTGCCCATCTCAATTCGAGCAGCCGAGTCTGTAGCCATTTTCAAAAAACGGCTAAAGACACATCTCTTCCAGCGGTACCTTACCAATCAAGATTAGCACTTAACATTCTATTCATTTTCTGTCTGTCTGTCTGTCTATTTAAAAAAAAAAAAAAAAAAAAAAAAAAAAAAAAAAAAAAAAACCTTCTGTCCTATGTGTTCTTTGCTAGATTAACTGAGACTTGTTACAGCACTTACATACTGTTACATACTGTTGCCCTTGACTGTTCTAGCTGCTTCTATTGCTCTCATTTGTAAGTCGCTTTGGATAAAAGCGTCTGCTAAATGACTAAATGTAAATGTAAATGTAAATGGGTTTTGTATAGTGATGCAATAGAAGAGCCATGTTGGTTCCCCAAAGAAACTTTCAGTAAACAGTTCTTAAAATATATATATTTTTTTCTTTTTTAGAACATTTTAATAATCAGAAAAACCTATTTTCACAAAAATTACTTATGGTTTATTTTCAATAAAAAAGGTTTCATGGATGTTAAAGCTGTACTATGTAACTTTTCCGTTCACTAGTGGTCGCCTATTCAAAACAAATGTGTAGTTTGATGACACCAAGTTTGAGCGCAGAATCTTGGGACATGTGGTCTTCACCTCACAGCCGGGAGAAAAGAACCGGGATAGGACTCAGGCAGAAATCATGTTCATGGACGCGATTATTAACGTCACTATAGTATGAAGCAGAGCAGGACCGAGTGTTGTGGAGCTGAGCAAGGCCGCTGGAGCGATTGTTAATAAGAAGAGTGGAACACACACCTCGTAAGCAGCGGGACTGTTATTATGGCATAGTCGCCGGAGGGACTTTTATTATGCCACAGTCGCCGGCGCCACTTCCACTTTTCTGGTCATGTGTATGAGGTAACGCAGCTCTGTTTATCATATCAGATACATCTGAGTGTGTTGAAAATTATGTTATGACGTTACTCTGTGCGTTCGCTTGGCGGCTGCTATGACATTTGTTGCACACTGCAGTAAGAGTAAAGCGTTTCTGCAAAATAAAACCAGAAACCAAGGGTAACGCAGATATGACGCAATTGACAGGCGACTTCCTCACATGTCCTGGTTTCTTGGTTAAAATTGCAATTTTCTCACGATTTACAAATAGTTGGAAACATTTAGGATATTGTGAGTACTCAACTGAACAAAATATATAACACTGGCCTAGTGGTTTTTGAATATTTTACTGAAATTTTTTTACAAAGTGCACCTTTAAAGGTTCTTCATGCATGGAACCACCAATGCAAATAAAGAAACTGATATACATGTATGTATATTAATAATGTAAAGAATGTTTGCTTTTATATGTCAGGATATTCACACTGAGCAAGAGAGGAAGTTAATCCAAAAAATACTTTATTGGTCACACAGCGGGTGCAGAAACAAACCGGTGATTAAATACTGTTTATTGCAGTTGATGGATGATGGAATATACACCGATCAGGCATAGCATTATAACAGGTGAAGTGAATAGCATATCTCTCCATCACGGCACCTGTTAGTGGATGGAATATATTAGCCAGCAAGTGAACATTTCGTCCTCAAAGTTGATGTGTTAGAAGCAGGAAAAAGGGCAAGCGTAAGGATTTGAGCGAGTTTGACAAGGGCCAAATTGTAATGGTTAGACGACTGAGTCAGAACATCTCCAAAACTGCAGCTCTTGTGGGGTGTTCCTGGTCTGCAGTGGTCTATCAAAAGTGGTCCAAGGAAGGAACAGTGGTGAACCGGCGACCTCAGAGCAATGGAAGAAGGTCTGATGAATCACATTTTTTTTTATATCACGCTGATGGTTGGGTGCATGTGCGTTGCTTACCTGGGGAACACATGGCACCAGGATACACTAAGGGAAGAAGGCAAGCCAGTGGAGGCAGTGTGATATATACTTTTGGCCATCTCTTAAAGCTCTCCTAAATCCTAAATTGTCACGCAGATAAACCATCTCTTTGATTCCTGTTTATATATTCTGACACATTTCTGTATCTCACCTGAACAAGCAAGTAAATCATTTGATTGGTGGATAAAGTTTATCTTGACACATCTGTAGAAGCATCAGGCAGAAGATTATTCAAAACTGACACGGTGCTGCAGCCCTGGGTGTGAATTAGTTCAGCATAATCACTCTATTCTGCCTGATAGACTTGTGACCCATCACAGTTTATGCAAATCAGAGATTCTTTGGCGCAAGACTGGGAGATTCATATCAGCGTGTGGTTCTCCAATAACACGTCTGAAGTGTTGAGAGAAGAGTTCAGTATGCCGTGCCAAAAAATGTTAAATATTAGCTGTATACAGTGAGGCAGAAGCTTCCTCATATATTTATTTGTGAGAGAAGTTGGCCAGAAGAATGATCTTTTTGGCCTTTTTAGTTGTTACCACTAGCAAACCCAAAACTTCAGCATGTAAAGTGCATGTCCCGACACTGTTATGTTATGGAATTGAACGAAACCTCAAATGAAAAAAAGGAAAAATTTCAATTTGGTCATTGTGTGTGTTTTTTCCAAGGCCAGGCTTGACTTATGCCATGTGGTGTGAAACAGACACCTATTTGAATGATCCACCTCAGCTAACTGGAGCAAAAATACTTCAGTCATTAATTTGTTAAAGGACAAAAACAACGATAGTCTTTTCTTCCCTATTGTGATGTATATCCGAGAGAAAAAAATGTACTTGATTTTGTTCATCTCCTTATTGGATTGTTGTTGTGGTTTGCTATTGCTGTAATCTCATGTGAGTGACAGGTTGAGCAATTAGAGAATTGAAATGCCCTTCAAGATGGCTGAGTTCGGTCGGTTTTCAGGTAACGGGCTGGAGGACAGAGGAGGAAGCATCGATTTGAGTATTGAGAAGCACCCAATGTGTTTACTGGCACAAGAGCGGGACAGCTCTGTCCTCCAGCCCGTTACCTGAAAACCGACCGAACTCAGCCATCTTGAAGGGCATTTCAATTCTCTAATTGCACTGCTAGGAGGAGAAGAACGAGGTGATTCATAGTGCTATGTTTATAGTTTGTTGTACTTTTTTCTGTTGATTAGTATGGTGTTCTTTGTTACATTGTTAAGCTTGTTACCCTCTAACTAGGGGTGTAACGGTACATGTATTCATCCCGAACCGTCACAATACGGATGTCACAGTTCGGTGCATACAGTCAGATGACGAATACAGTCAAGCCACACTCCAATCCAGAAGGGGGTGTGCACGGTAATGCAACACTGTTTGTTAACCACCACAGCAGTAAAAAGAGCAGAAGAAGAGACGGTTTATGCACCAACCCAAAACAAGGGCTGTTTCTCGATATTCATTCTTCAGCAATCTTGTGTCCTTCTTGTGTCCTTGTGTTCTCGCTCTACGTAATCATCAACCTTCACAGTTATATTCCAATACTCAAGAACGCAAGTACAGAGGACCCATGAAAGTGTCCGGATGTGTTCTTGGTATCGAGGACGTATCGACTTGAGAGAATCGAACCGTTAGAAATCCTAGAACACGCTGCGTGTGGTCGATGTACTGTAAACTTTAAACTTCTCGTTCTCACATAAGAGATTCTCACTGTAAGTTGGCAAATACGTGACAGCTCGTAAAAGTGAACATTTGTCCGTTTGTTTTGCTTAATTTTTAGAAAGCCTGCAGTATTTGTATTGGCATATTAAAAAGAATCAAAGCTAACTTAATAGGCTAAATTGTTTGTGATGTTATGGTGTATTTATTGTGCATTATAATATGGTCAATATCGCAGCACATCTCAATTCTCACAAGGATGCGTTTTGTGTCCTCGCGTCCTTCTGAGTTCGTTCTTACGAGGCCGCCTTGCAGGACCGGTCTCCACGAGAATTGAATTATACTACAGTAGTAATTTCTCACTAGAAATGACATCAGAAGTGGAAAACATTGGTCAAAAACTTACATTTAACTCAAGCTGACCAGCAACTGCAACTTTCAGACACAATCTTTTTCTAGCTGTCACACAGGATTGTGGGATATCAAAGGCATTGAAGGATACATATATGCTTCCTTCAAAAATCGATCAGAAAGTATCTCAGGAGGCAGGAAGTGAAGCTAACATTGGATTCGGACATGCCTTGATGCCTTCCTACCTTGAAATATGTCCTACAAAGGCAACATTTTCCAGTTTTCTGACGCAGCCAGAAGTTCAGATGGCACGCAGGAGCTTGCTCATAGCCTATATGCTGAGTTTCAATAAAATCTTTCTGACGTGCTCCACAAACTTTGCAGAAAATATATCCAGGAAGGCAGAAGGCGGCATCCTGTTTGTTTTCTTTACTTTACAAACACACGATGATTTGTTTTTATTGTGTGTACACAAATAAAAACAGACCCTTTACATTGCACAGATAATTCATTTATAATAAATACTGCCATATTCCATAAAAATATGGGTCACATTTCATATTAGGAGTCTTTAACAATGTACTAACATAAAAAGTACAATGTCCATATGAAGACTTCAGATGCAAAAGCCTTTAAATCCGTCTGACATTTTTCTTTAAAATAAGCATTTTTGTCAGGCTTCTATGTATAGGTTTCTACCTAAGTACCGGTACTTCTGAATGGGCTGAGGCTGGGATTTAGTGGGTTTGAAGTGAAAGTATTTTATGAACGTATTCTATATGCAGAGAGCATTCACTCAGTATCGTTATCTCATTTTTGACCAAAGGCTTTTGCATCTGAACTCTTCATATGTCATTATAATTGTTAATAAAAAAAATATTATTAATTTAATTTACAATTAGGAAATAACACATTTATCATGTGTGTTTATTTTCACACATCACATTTCATATTTCAAATTTAAAAAAAACTCACATAGCAACACTTACAATATTCAAAACCATAAACTGAAAAATGTATTCGATCTATGTTCTTTTGACTTGATTTATCAGCACACTGGTTAATGCTTAATCTTTAGTGATTAGATAAATCTTGACTAATAAACGGGTGTGAACTGGTTACACTTTATTTTAAGGTGTCCATGTTACTGTCACAATTATATTTGTATTGTCTTCACCTGTTCTCGTTTATCCATGATTAGTTTATCAACTCCACCATAGGCGTAATTTACGGGTGGGACGGGTGGGACATGTCCCCACCACTTTTTGCCAGGCTCGATATTGTCCCCACCACTTTTTAAAAGTAATTGAAAAATAGATTGCGGAAGGTGTGTATTAAAGCAAAAGCACGATCTACAAACCATAATACATTAATTTAACACATTTTTCCGCTGGTCAGAAGCTTTTTTTCCATTACAGATTTGCACAAAACTTTTGCCATATTTCCTAATAGTCGATAAAAAAAATATTGCGAAATGACAGTGTTTCCATTAACTGATGTTATGCGACTAAAACATTTTTTTTTCCTCACGTGATATGTCATTCCAAAAATTATGCCACGTATGTTTTTAGGTTTATGTATATCCCAGCCACCGCACGCCATTATTTTTACTGGAAGGAGACGCGTGTGTTATTCAAGCACCTATGGCAAGGAAAGCCCCTTATACTTGAGCGGCACATACGAGGTGTTTCTCTCTCTTATCTGCTTCAAGGTCTTGATAAATTGTGGCATTTTATATTCTATTGTTTTTTTTATGAGTTTAATAAAGAACTCGTCTTCTTTCCAAACATACCGCGCCATCTGTAAAGAATAATCGACTTTTATGCCAGGTTATTGTGACGCATTGCTGCCAGCTGCCACATACAGAGACGAGCAAAATGTTTGAAATTGCATGATGGTAACTCAAAGTTTTACCACTTCGTTACGGGTAACAGGTGCCATGGACCGCTCATGTTAGCATCAGTGGCATAACCGGTGCACAAATATCATAACTCTATAATAGGCCTACAGTAATATATTGTATGCTACACTGCAATAGCTACATATATTCTAGAAATGTATTAAAAAGAAAGATGCTTTCAGCCTTACTCAAAGGTCGCGGAAACAGGCCAGTGGGTTCGTTACGCACGTCAATCCCGTTCTTATTTTGCTTCTTATGTATTAAATATACAGGCCATTCATTTATGAAACCTTGATCAAAATTAAAATACAATTTATAGAAAACGAAATTCACTTTAAAGAAATGATTTCTGCAAAACAACACTCAATAGAAATCATGTCTGACCCCACTCCATGCCGACGAAAGCACCCGCGAATTATTTAATATTTTTCATTGTTGCAGTTTTTTTTAACCACTTTGTTATTTTGGCTCGGAATTTCGTTTGCTGGAAATATGAACTGAATTTAGAAATTAAATTTGAAATTAAAAACTTTTTGTTTAATAAACAAAATATTTTTTTTAAGCGTTTGGAGTGGAGTAGGCTAGATACAAAACGTAGCCTATTTAGATTCATAGTTATGTTTAAATATTAGCCTATTATATTATTGTTTTAATTTTTATATGTTGATGATGAAAAGTGAATTGTATTTTAATTTTGATCAAGGTTTCATAAACTAATTGCCTGTATATTTAATAGGCTACATCGGAAGCAAAAAACGAACGCCGGGAATGCATTGAACCCACTGGCCTGTTTCCGCGGTCTTTGAGTAAGGCTGAAAGCGTCTTTTGTTTTTAATACATTTCTAGAATGTCTTAATTACAGTAGGCCTTATAGATAATTATGATATTTGTGGCTGCACCGGGGTCCGTCATTACAAGGTTAAAGTTACGCCACATGAGCGGTCCATGGCCACCTGCTCTGTTAAGAACTATAGGCTACATCAATAAATTAGGCTACAACAATTTCGTGCTATGGGCATTGCCACCGATACAGGCAGCGGATGAGATATTTTACGCTGAGCTTGCTTCTGCTTTTCAAACAAGTGTGACAAAGGCATGGGCTAAATAAATTCTCTAATAGGCAGGGGCGTAGCCAGAACATTTTTTCAGGGGTGGCCAGGTAAGACCCAGTGATTTTATTGGGGTGGCCAAAAAAATTACTACTGACTATGACATGCTGTACCAAAGCAAATTCTACAGAAAATATAGATCACAAACGAACAAAAATAATAAAAAATTATAATTTTATTTACAATGTCATACAAAATAAGTCAAATATGTACTGTATGTTGATAATTTTAGGGAAAAAGACAAAAAGCTTAAAGTCAGAAAAAAAATCCTAAACAAAATTAACAAGTCGTTCACACATGAACAAAATTCTCAAACTTTTTATGCTTACTGCTTTGTCCTTTGCCAAACAAAATGTTGCCCTAAGAAAACAGATAAAGTATCATTACAAAAAGAGAAAAGTTACTGAATCTCTGCTTCCTCATCGCCTCTCTTAGCACCAGACATTTCCACTGCTACTGTCCTCTCTGTATCAGTATTTCCCCCTGCCTCTTTGTCATTTTCAATTCTGATGGTACTAGTCCTTTTTGTAAAAAAGGAATGTATCCCCCTATCTTCCTTTGCTTTCCTTTTCATGCTCTCTACAGTTCAGACAAACAGACAAAGAAACGATTGTATTATTATTAATATAAACAGCTACTTATACAACAGTGACAGTCATAATGTAAGTGTATATGTAATGTTTGTGGTACCTTTTTTTAATTAACTTGCTAACATTTGCAGTAACTTTAGCTAACATTAGCTAATTTATATGATTAATAGAGAGTATGCGCATCTGGGTATTCGCTTTGGTGAGTAATGAAGCCAATCACAGTCACAGACATGTTTGTTGATTTCTAAAACGCAATGGCCAATCACAGGTGTTGAAGTTAGAATCCACTCACCACCTGAGTTTTTGTCCAGCGACGAGGTCTGTACATGCACTAATAGACCTAATAGACCTTATTCACAGCAGCGCCTTCTTTATGAAAGAAATTAGTATGAAAGTGAGGCTGTGGGGATAGACATACATCTCTTCAGTGGGTTGTACTGTTATTTAATGTATTTTTGGATTGTTCTGCTTATAAAACACTGAAAATATATATTTCAAAGATGTTTCAGTAGACAAAAAAGCTGTGGAAAATGATAAGTGATTTAGGAGCTTTATACAGCCTTTTACAGCGGATGCCATTGAAATGGTACGTCTTACCCTCATAGCCTCACTTTCAAACCTGGAAATTTTCCAATTTTCCATTTTCCAGATGTTCAAGCCTGTCATGGCTCTGCTCTGAATAAGGTCTACACAAGTGTAGACATGTAAGAAATTAATTGATTAATATAACAGAACTTGAGATCACGTTCATTGAATGACTGACAGCTTTTAGTGATTATAAAGGGAATGCTCTTTGCACACTATCTAGGCGATATAACATATCTGATATATGATATATATGATATATTCAGAATTTGAATAAAACTTTTATTTTCCATTCATGACAATATTTATGTATCGAAATCAGGCTCATATAAATGTCAGGAAAACATGATTCCTGGCTGCATGTCAATATCCATGGATCGCTGGATCTTTGTTAAGTTGTAAGGAACACTATATCGAGTCCAAAACCTTTAGTTTAAACTGATAACTGTTTTTTTTACTTGCGTTTCCCAAATCAATATCCATTCATGCAGCAGTCCCACTGAGTCCCGACTAACGACGATGCATACCCTAACGTGTTTCTGCTAAGGAAACATTCGCAGTACCTAAACTTTAACATCGCTGATACACAGCGGATCTTTGAAACTACACTAGGAAAAGCTTTTTTAGCCAAAGCTTCTAAAGAGTTAACAGAGAGGTGGGGGGATAGCTGCCCTTTCTTCAAGGAGAAAGATAACGCCATTCTTCTGTCACCGTATCCTCTTGCGTAAGGCGTTGCTCACTCGGCTTGTGCTGAACTTGAAATATTACCGCTCGCTTATACCGTCACACAGAGACAGAACCTCAGACAGTGCGCAAGCGAACCCCTTCACCAGAAACCCCGCCCTGCAGCTAATTTCATTGGTTAAGGTACTAGTGACAGGTGGTTTAGGAATCAGTGTTTGGTCAGTACTGTGATTGTCGTGACCAATAAAATCGTAAGAATCCGCTGCAGGGCAAAGTTACCGTCAAACTGGTTTTGGGGGGAAGCTGTTCAGAATAGCGCACTTTGCGCAGACTGTTTGTGTGAGAGCGGCGATTTTAACGTCAACTCTTAGTCATTGTCAAGTGCTTTTCAGCTTGCACAACAGGGGTGGCCAGAGGGGTGGCCAAGCTTCAAACAGGGGTGGCACTGGCCACCCATGGCCACCCCTTAGCTACGCCCCTGCTAATAGGCCTACAGACATAGGCTATACACACATCACTATACAACACATGTCCTTATTAGGTGAAAATTATGTAGTTTTAACAACATACAATCTCGTTATTACGAGAAAATGATGTCGTTTTTATGACATAAGATCTCGTTATTACTACATAATTGAGTGGAAAAATAATATGTATGTGGCAGAAATGCGTCTCCGTATTAAATAAACACGTGTGTTTTAAATAAACACATAGCAAAACGAGTTGTGCGGTGTCCCGGTGTCCCCACCACTTTTCAAAGCAAAGTTACGCCACAGTCTCCACCTGTGTCTAACTAGTTCCCTCCTTTACCTTGTGTATTTATACTCCCTGTTCTGTTCAGTCCTTTGTCGGTTATTGTTTGTCAACACAAGTCTGTGTTGACGTGTCCTGAACGCTCTCTGCCTGTTATTGAGATTAAAGATGTTTTTGTAACCCTCATCTCCTTCGTCGAGTGCTTTCTACAGCCAGATTGTAACAGAATAACCGACCACTCTATGTGAGTATAAAGATGGACTCACCTGTACTGTGCCTGCTCCTTCGCCCCGAGAGCCATCCATATCTGGGATACCTGGCAATGATGCTCTCTTACGTCACCGACAAGCCTGAGGCACCTACCAGGAAAGTCCCAGAGCCGGAGATCTTCAGAGCCCCGGAGGTGATGCAGGCAGAACAGTCCAACACAGAGCCAGGAGCGGACTGTAACCTGATCGATCTGTGGACGCGGATCCTTTTCCCACCCTAGTCCCCACCGACTCTTCGACACCTTCTTCGCCAGTCCCGTCTGGTAATCTTCTGCACGTATCCATGCCTCTCCTGAACCCGTCTCCATTGCTGTTCACGGCCAGTCCCCTGGATCCGTCAGCACCACTGGTGTTGTCCAGCTCCTCGGCTCTACCCCCGCCGCTCACTCCGTGCGGCCCATCATCTGCCACCAGCTCAGCGAGAGGCCGAGTCCCCGGCTACACCTCAGGCCTCCAGGCCCATATCTCCACCTCGGCCTGTCACGCCGCATTCACACGGGGCTTCGGCGTCAACGCTTGACGGAGGGCGTGGCTGAAGCTTGGTGCTGACGCTACCGTCATAGTGACAACAGCTAATCACATACTTGCCGCTTGGACCACAACGCAAACCAAAAAGGCGCCTTTTTTGACAGCTAGTCTGTGAGACTATTTTGTGTATGAAAACTGATTACTTTAATATTTGATTCCTCATTTGGCTGGGGGATAGCGCCTATTTGAACCACACATGATATGATATGCTGCCTGTCATTCAATGATAAACAGAGCACGGACGGAATACAAGCATGATACATTCCAGATTCTCCAACCGTCTCTGCCACCTCCTTCCAGGCCTGGTCTCTCCAGTTTGTGTCCCGGTATGTAAATAATGATTGGTAGTAAAGGACCGGGTGATTACCCACCGCAATTATTAGCTTTTCCTCCATTTTAGATCGTTCTTCACTCTTCATTCACTCTTCATTCACCGGTGTTTTAAACGAACGCGATTGGCTAGCGTCTGCTCTAGGATATTTGCATAGGGTGATCTGATTGGATGACGCCTGCGTTGGCGCTTGAAAAGTTGAGAAATCTTCAACTTTTGCCGCTTGCAACGCGAGTGAAGCGCCGCGACGGAACCCACAATTCAGTTCGGCAACGCATGACGTCACCCATTCAAAGTAAACGAGAAGCGTTGACGCCGACGCCCCGTGTGAATGCGGCGTCAGTCCGTCACCATCGCCTCGGCTCACCACCGTTCCGGAGCATCATCGCCAGGTATCCCAGATATGGACAGCTCTCTGAGCGAAGGAGCAGGCGCAGTACAGGTGAGTCCATCTTTATACTCGCATAGAGTGGTCGGTTATTCTGTTACAATCTGGCTGTAGAAAGCACTCGACAAAGGAGATGAGGGTTACAAAAACATCTTTAATCTCAATAACAGGCAGCGAGAGTTCAGGACACGTCAACACAGACTTGTGTTGACAAACAATAACCGACAAAGGACTGAACAGAACAGGGAGTATAAATACACAAGGCAATGGAGGGAACTAGTTAGACACAGGTGGAGTTGATAAACTAATCAGGGATAAATGAGAACAGGTGAAGACAATACAAATATAATTGTGACAGTAACATGGACACCTTAAAATAAAGTGTAACCAGTTCACACCCGTTTATTAGTCAAGATTTATCTAATCACTAAAGATTAAGCAATAACCAGTGTGCTGATAAATCAAGTCAAAAGAACATAGATCGAATACATTTTTCAGTTTATGGTTTTGAATATTGTAAGTGTTGCTATGAGTTTTTTTCAAAAGTGCACTTATTAATGAGGCCATCACTGGAGATCTTGTAATTTGAAATATGAAATGTGACGTTTGAAAATAAACGCACATGAAAATGTGTTTGTAGCAAATCTCGTTCATACGGGAAGAAGGAGGCGGGAACCGGCGAACATTAAAAATAACTTTTAATAAATAAACACAAAATACAATGGCGGCGACAGCCCCTCGCGGACGACTGTCGCCTACACACAAACAAACACAAAATGAAAATAAAAAGCTGCAGCCCCTCGTGGACGACTGCAGCGTGCACATAACAAAAACGTCCAGGCCTGGTCCTCTCTCGTCCCTCACTGTCGTCGCTCCTCCTTTATACTCCCGTCACTCCTCCGCAAGAGCCGAGATCGCTGCGGCGCACAGCTGGCGCTCATCCTCTCTGATGAGCGCCGCCTCGTCCCGCTCTCACGTTCCCTCGGCCTCGCTGCCCGCCACAGTGTTATTTCCTAATTGTAAATTAATAACAATATATATATATTTTTTTTTATTAACAAGGTTTATTGGCTGCCCACTGCATTTCCAAGGGGGGCGTAATGTCACAATTACGTTTGTCTTGTTTTCACCTGTTCTCGTTTATCCCTGATTAGTTTATCACCTCCACCTGTGTCTAACTAGTTCCCTCCATTACCTTGTGTATTTATACTCCCTGTTCTGTTCAGTCCTTTGTCGGTTATTGTTTGTCCACACTTGTCTGTATTAACGTGTCCTGAACTCTCTCTGCCTGTTATTGAGATTAAAGACGTTTTTGTAACCCTCATCTCCTTCATCAAGCACTTTCTACAGCTAGATTGTAACAGTTACAGTGTACTGTAGTTATAATTTAAGTCCTGAATAATAGCAATTAACTACATGTATTTCCTATAGGGTTAGGATAAGGGTTTGGTTGAGGGTTAGTTGCTTGTAATTATGCATCATTTATAGTTATTATTACAATAACTATATGTAACATGGAATAAGGACACTGTAAAATAAAGTGTTACCCTTTTTTTCTGAGAGTGCAAGGCTTTTCATGCAGCAAACCTCTGACTGCAGCTCATCTGCATTAGGGCTGCATTACCACTGCTGATGTGATAACTCACTCCGCTGTGTTGTGGAAGCAAAGCTGAGTGACAGCAGAGAAGTATGAAAAAAAAAAACTGAAATCACCTCATTCGCCATTGTGATTTCCCAGCAAGACCTCTGCCTAATTTATGGAGAGCCCTGCTCTCTCAGTGTGGGCTCGTGGCTTTGAAAGAGGGGGATGAGAAATGGTGCTTTGCATCTCAATTTCAAACCTCAGAAGAATAAAACACCCACTGTGTTGATGACAGATGTTAACATCTTGAGTCATCAGAGATAATGTCAATGACTTGTTTTCTTTTGATCAAATATAAAGTCAAAACAGAAAACATGCAGCTCAGGCAATAGCTGTCCTGTGTTAAATTTCCAGTGAGGCTGTTTTAGATCTCCTTTTGTTGGTTTTTCATTGTTTGTCCTGGAAGGCATTTAATGAATAAGCACCCTACTTCCAGTCAATACTGATATCTACAAGAAAGTACAGGTAAAAGAACATAAAGGGCTACTGTGTGCTTAGTTGTATTGAATGTGTTTTTGTTGTGTGCTTTATAAATGTATTCTTTAAAACTGTCCTTTCAGATACTATAATACTAATGAAAGATGACTTCTCAGTCATGTATAGTCAGACTGGTAACCCGAAAGTTGCGGGTTCGATTCTCAATACCAGCAGGAAATGACTGAGGTTCTAACCTAACCCCCTAACCTAACCCCCAATCGCTCGCTGGATGCCACAGCAAAAATGGCTGCCCACTGCTCCGCGTGTGCGTGTGCGTGCGCGTGCGTGTACTACTCATTACTCCTAACTTGGATGGGTTAAATGCAGAGGACAAATTCTGAGCATGTATTATTTAGACGTCAAAGTACACAGGCTTTATTTTACTAATAAATTGAAAAACTCTATTATAAAACCCCATAAAAATATCTCAAAGGAACCAACTGTGAATTAGACTTTCAGGTTCGGACGTCATACCTGCACTGCTCTATTGAAAATTTACTGAAAATTCTATCGCACTAAAAGTTTGCTAAAAAAGTGTTTCCTACCAAAGCATGGCAGTCTTTGACTCTTGTCAAGTCGATCCATAGCAGACTGGTGGGAGTGGCCTTGGGCGGCAACATGCCCATTGCATTGTGGGTATTGCAGTTTTCCTATTGGCAAATGGGAATACAGCCTTATTTCTCAGGTTTCTCTAACATAATTTATTGCAGATATCATTAATGTTATTTATACAATATTTAATGTACAAAATAATTTGGGAATTTAGTCTGATTCAAGGGGAATCAGAATACCAGGTCCTGACAGGACGAGAGGAGGAGCTGGGGATGGAGAAGGGTAAATGAGCTCTGGAGAAACGTGATAGCTGCTGATAGTACTGAAGGAGCTTATATATGTATGCTGTGATAGACATCGTGATAGACGTGATCAGCTGACAGTCAGCTGATGCGAGCTTGACTAACGTGGCCTGCCAGAACTCACGCTACACTTGATTTCTGTCATTCCAAACCTATAATATATTTTGTAAAACATTGGGAAGAAAACAACATTAGAGCCTACTGACTTTCATTCTATGAACTAAAAAAACAGACATTTCAGTAGACATTTCTTTCTTCATTACAGAAGAAAGGATGTCACGCACGTTTGGAACAATATGAGGTTAAGTAAATGACAGAATTTTCTTTTCTTTTGGTGAACTAACCTGTTAATGTGGTAATATCTTAACTAAATTGTATTTTTTTTAAGCCAGAAATTTTATTTAATATTACCGAATCAAGCTGACTACACCACTTAGATTAAACCAACAGAATATATCAAGCTAGTTCTGGCAGGTCATGTTAGACAAACTTGCATCAGCTGACTCTCAACTGATTCACTCTTACCTGTAGGAATACAACGCCTATCACAGCATATATATATATATATATATATATATATATATATATATATATATATATATATATATATATATATATATATATATATATATATATATATGGTCCATTCAGTATTATCAGCAGCTTTAACACATTGCTCAGGAGCTAATTACCCTCCTCCATCCCCAGCTCCTCCTGTCGTCCAGTCAGGATTTGGCCTTCTGATATTCCTCTTCAATCAGACTAATTTCTCAAATGATGTTGTTACATTAAATCAGTGGTCTCCAACATGGTGCCCGCGGGCACCTGGTAGCCCGCGTGGAGTCTCTGAGTCGCCCGCGCAGCACGTTCTATAAATAGCCTGAATTGTAATCTTTCTTCTTCTTTTTTTTATGATAATGGCATAAAATGAGAAAATAACTATTGGTGACATTTCATATACCATTAAAACATAATAAAATAATTAAATAATTTAAAATATTTTGAATCTGCACGTCGAGTCAACATAAGTTGCCATAGGCAATTACGTTGTGCAAAAAAAAAAAAAAAAAAACGTCACTTCTGTGAGTTGAGTTGGTCGCGGGCAGACGGTACATACTCTACATGAGATAAATTGAACTATAAAAAAGAAAAAAAAAAAGATTAATTATGGCTGATAAAGCAAGTCATGCAAAAAAGAAGACATTATTTCAACGAGGAGTGGCAGTGACAGGGCTGTAGCAACGTTGTTGCGCGACATTCAGCAACTGAGACGACGTTTTGACAATATTTTTATATGGTGTATTTTGTTAGATAATTATATACTTTTTATCGTTTATTATTTATCTATATTATTATCTATATTATTATTTAATGGGGCTATCAACACCTGCAAGTGTAGCCTACACTTTGAAGAGTAAAAATGACAGAAGCTTTCATTAATTCAACTTTATTAAAACTGCATACACAGCAAAAATCAGAGTGTTCAATGTACTCTATAGGAGTTCACTGAACACTGGTTTCAGTGTATATATAGGTCCAAGAGTTCGGTGTTCAGTGAACACTGTAAAAAGTGTAAAATATATACTCTCAAAATAGAGTTAAATTTAAACACCTGGAGAGTTAAAATGAACTCTTATAACTAGCACTTTTTGACACCGTTTCAGTGCTTTTGAACACCTGCAGTGTAAACCTAGAACCTTTGCAGAGCTCATTATTTAACACTTTAAGAGTACAAATGTACTCTAAAGCTGGTACTTTTTTATTTACATTGTTTCAATAGTTTACGACACCTGCAGTGTGAACCTAGAACCATCAGTGAATGAAAAATACTCCAAGTCAGTGCTTATACAGTATGTCTGTTTTATTTAACAGTTCATGGATGCACAAAAACCACAAACTCATACAAACACATGTACAGGAACAACATATTGATAATCCCTATCAAAACCATAAGTAGTTTGCAGATCAAACGGCTTAAAGAAGTGCAATTTATCAACTTTAAGCATGGAAACATTATGATCATTTCCCTGTGTCACATGAAAGGAATGAAAATGCTCTGCAAAACAAAGTGTCTGAAAGTCCTCTGTTACAAGAAAATATTCTCGATTAAATGCAATGATGTCTTTTATCTGACTAAATACAGGCAAATCGTCCTCTTTGTCCGTGCAAACTAAAAGGCCTGGACGATACTCAGTTCCAAAACAAGTGATCCAAGAAGTCAGATCAACTTCACAGTCTAAGTCAACCTGCAGTTCTTCTGCAATCATCTCACCATGTGGCAATTCAATGAGCTGAACACTTTTTACTGGCCCACAGTCAATACTTTTAAATGGCATTGATTCCCAATGGTATGCTATAGCCATCTGATGTTTTTGGGCCAATGACTTTGTTATATTTTTGAAATTTTTGATAGTGTTCTTGAAAAACCTATGTTTGGCTTCGAATCTCATTGACCAAACATGTAGAATTGGACCTATTTTTCGAATTACTCTGGGGTAATGAATCATGAAGTGATGTTTAGGGATCATTCTGCGATGTGGGTAAAGCTCTTTGAAAAGTTGGTGATGGTCAACAATGAGATGCTTCAGACATACTGTCATTCCATCAGTAACAACTGGAGAAAATATAATGTTCATAATTTGCAACAGAAGCAACAAGAGTCTATAGTGGGCATTTCCTTCTTGTAAAACATCTCCAAATATCAAGGGCATATTCCGGATTAAGCAAAAAGTTTGAATGGCATTGAGACCAATTCCGTTTCCAGTCTGCTCCAAGTTTATTCTGGTTGGACGATTTTTTCGTTCAACAAAGCCATAATTGTATGAGTATATTCGGTTACAAACATCTGTCTTGGATATGATTTTGTTGTCTGAGAGGTAAGCAAACAGCAACTTCAGCTCAAATTGCCCCACTCCTTCCAATATGTCATGCATAATGTCTACAGCATAATTTTCAGAAACATGAAAGTACTGTAGATCATTGAATAAACATTGTCGCTTAACTCCAAATGTGGATGGCAGTGTAGGATCTACCATGAGGTCATTGCAATGCTGATCATGCAGTGCTTTATTACGCAATGTTATTCTTGGATCATCATCCCTGAAAACTGTTTGTGAGGTCCGTTTGTCCACTAGACAAAAACGACAGAAATTGTTTGCACTGAATGATTCAACATACCCGAGTAATGTGTGCAATCCCAAATTGTCTCCAGTAACTTGTGCAATTGTTCCGTAAACTGGTTCATCAGAGAAAGGAACTTCAATTCCTGTACACTCAAGGATTTTCAGATCACGTACGAGGGGCTGTAAGATTAAATCAAATCCATACTTCTTCACATCCTCAGTATGAAAAAGGGCTAAAAGATGAATATTCATAAGAGCGGAGTTAATCTTTGGAGATAGGTTTCGTAAAACAAAGTATATACTTCCAACCTTATGGATACCATGCTTGGATCCGAGAGGATTTGCCATTTCAAAATCATCGTAGAATATCTGTATTTGGAGAGAGTTTGGTTTTTCAGAGAAGAGGGGGTGATTTCTAAAATAGTTACCATCACAGAAGTCTTTGTAAAACCCAGTTTTCTCACAAGGCTGCACAAAATGATCACAGATCTCTTGGTTGGTGAATATGAACTTCAAAGTTTGCAATAGAGGAATATAAACAAATTTGTCTGTTATGGGAACTTGATCATATGTGCCAGTAGTTCGATTCCTTCTAGCGTCATACCTCACTCCTAGGGCTACCTCAACAGGTTCTACAATACCCCATTTCTCACTGAAATGTTTTTTCCTTTTTGCCTCAGTGTTCAATTTGCTAAATGGATTTTCAAGGTTGTCAAAATAATCGTCAAACTTTGTTCTGATCTCCTCATCGTTAGAGAGTAATTTTACAACATCATCTTTAACATTTGAATGCAATTCCTCTACAAGTTCCTCCATATTTTCAACAACAGTCGTTATGACATTAGTAGCCACACCACAGCTTTGGAGATTTGCAATAAGGGATGCACACATTTCTTGGGTATGTTGCCTGGTCTCATTACAGCTTTGAGAATTCTCTGGTTGCTCTGGAATTAAATTAACATCATCAGATACGTCAACTATGACGGGTTCGTTCTCAACTATGACGGGATCGTTCTCAAATTGATCTAGATTTTTAGCGCTATGTTTGTTATGGAGATGTTTTCTAAAGCCTGAAAAAGTCCAAAATCTCTGGTGGCATCCAGCCTGGTCACACATTAACTGAAACTTTTTACCAGGATAAAAGGCATGGAAAACTTTGAGATGACGGATCAACATTTGAACGGTAACAAAACTAGACTTGCAAACAAAGCATCTAAACATCATAACTCTTTAGTTGAGGAGCTTAGCTCTTAGGTCCTTGACTCTGGGAGTTTCGTGAGAATGACCTACATCAATGTTGTAGATGGTGGTCTGCACAAATGTGTACATGCCATTTAAGGCCTGGTCATAGGAGATGCCGAAAACATAATGTGCTTTGAAAAGTTCATCAAAGGCTGACAGGGAAGACTTGCCCTTGCAGGGAAGGAGATCACCATCCAATGCAATGTAGAACTCGTGGATGTGCTTTCTTGTCGTCCCAACTGCCAGGATGTAGGGCTGCCTCCGCTGGTTTGGACCAGAGTGCTCCTGAAGGCTGCGACATGACTGTAAGATAACAATAAACTGAAATGAATCTACACTGAACATCACATTTTGATGGATAAGTCACACTCTGATAAAAACCTGTCTGTGACTTCCTAAAGTCACACTCTGATGGAACGAGCACAAGACTGCAGTCAAAAGAGGTGAACGCCACTCTCTATTTGCTATACTTCAAGGAGGCAAAACATAAATTATCAGATTTAAAATTCTGTGGAGGTGGCATTGAAAAGAAACAGATTAATAATCTGGGGGGTTACACAATTGCCTTTTGACAATGGCTATTGCCATTGGAGATTAGGACACACTGACCTTATGAAATTTGACTACATGGTCCACAGCTTCCCGGGTACTGATCTTTACAGCTCCCTTCTTTCCACTTGGAGGTGGTGGCAGTAGGTAGACCAGCAGTAGCAGTGAGGCCATGTCACTATCCCAACCTGAGAAGGCAGAAGCACCTGCTTTAAGCATGATATACACCTGACCAAAACCTTTGATACTACATCAATATTAAAACTCAAAACTCTTTTCAATAACAATACTAGTTATGCAATTAACAATTTTTTTTGATAATCGATTAACCTGTCAATTATTAATCAATTGGTTGGATTAAAAGGCCAATTTATCGAGGAAATTTTATTCTGCACAATGCTCTCCTTCAAACATTGTGCCAATTGAAGCCTATGAAAACGGTAAATTAATCTACGTGGGCTTCAGTCAAGGGTTATTGCGCTTCCATTCCGACCGCCGTTTGATTGATGTACTGACTTGCGCTCATTCAGTGAAGTTTACGAAGACTCAATTACTGACAGGACTTTGTGTAAAATGCTGAGGAAAACACATCTTGAAACGCATTAAACATCACACACATTTGCCGCAGCATCTGACAAGACAGGCCACGTTAATACAATTAAAAGTCAGTTTGAAGAACTTAATATAAAACATTCTCATGTGTTGTATTGTGCAATTTTCTCGCAGCAGCTAACTTTGCGACCTCTGCTCTGTTTTTCAGATGCGTTATGCATAGAAATGCGTTTTACACCATTGTGAAGTGACAATGAATTGATAATGAAATTCTTTCTTGATTATTTTTGATTATCGATTAGTTGTTGCAGCCCTAAAAAATATATTATTTGTCTACACAACTATTTGTCATGGTAAATAAATTAAGTAAGTCGACATTTGAAAGATACACACCAGATTCAGTTAAATTATTTACCTGGGACCTCGTCATCCTCATCAGTGTTCTCCTCTGCAGACTGGATGAGATGGTCAAGCAGGGGTGTCTTGCTGATGTCCTTGGCTTGCTCTATTACTTTGGCCTTCAGGAAATCCCATTTCTCAAGGAGTTTTGACGAAGTCTCAGCTCCAAACAACAGGTCAAAGTCTTGCGCCACCTAAAGGGGAGGAAGCAAGCATGTGTATTTGATGATGGTGGTATAGTGGTAGGTGACCGTTTTCATCTTTGAACAGCTGTTCTTGACATTGCTAAAACATAATAAATGTGCTTACAAAAAAAAAAAAAAAACTTACCAGGCCTTTTGTGTCAAGAAACCTTGGGAACACAGTAAGCACTGTGCTGCATTGCTCAGGATCATGGATCAACTTTTGCCTGTGCTGGAAGGTTTCTCTCATTTTCATGAAGATCTGTTTGTTGTCTGTGCTGTGTTTCAGTAGAGATATGGCCTCACGACACTGGTCTCCCTCCAACTGCTGCACTTTAGTCACTTCTCTCTCCAAGTTTGGTCCGCTGCTGCCTGTAGTTTGAGAGCTCCTTCTCCTACCCCCATTGGTACCGCCATTGCTGAGTTCTCGCTGTGTGTTTTTAATCTTCCAGGCAATGTAGCCCTCATTGCTGTCTATGTCAAAAAAGTGTTCCTAAAGACAGTATCAACAAAGATGGAAATGTATAAAAAAAATGGTTTCAACATGAATCAATAGAGATCTTTAGAAAAGAAGTGTTAGACTTCTAAAATGCACCAGAACATTATTCATCTGTTTATTAAGATTAACCTTACTTTTAAATATGTACTCACATAGCCTTTTTTGGAGTAGGGATCTTTTAGAGAGGGGAACAGTGTTACTATCCCCAATGCATATTGTGCTCTTTTATCCATAGGGGGAGCACGTCTGTGGAATAAATGTTGTGTATTAAAACCAACACACTGGAAAACCTATGATCTGCGCAAGGCCACAGCTCATTGGCCACGGTTGTTATTTAATGATAATCACCTATTTGATTACAACTACCAAATCTGCAATTGAATACTATGAATATACACACATTCAATATAAACACTTTACAAAATCATGCACCATAAAGTATTTTACTTACCCATACTTTTCAAACATTTCAGCAACAACAATGCTGACAAGATCACGGCGTGCTCGGTCCTTCATCTCTCCTGTCATTGCATATTTTGCAAGGATTTTCTCCCCTCCAGGCTTTTGTTCCAGAATTCTTTTGACAAGCTGGACAACAGGGGAAAATGTTATGGTAACAGTAACAGGTAAATGTAATGTTTACAACATAAAGAGAAATGTTCTGAAAAAACATCACCTCTTTGGCTTGTGAAGAACTGTCATCAGTATGTAGACTTTTTGGGGACATCACAAAGGCGTCATCAATGCGCTGTCTTTTTGGGGACATCAGAGAAGCATCACTGTCCGATGAGGGTGATGATAGTGACAAGGTGTCTGTGCACGAGGACTGGATGGGAGAGTCTGAAAAGGGCAAAAAGATCATTATTTTAAAAAAATATATTTCAGTCAATGTTTCCACTGGTTTAAGTGAGGAGAGGTTCAAAAAAGGCTGGGTGAGACTGCTTCCAAGAATTACATGAGTTTTGGTAGTTAATGTGGCCAGACTTTAAGCAGTTTAGGCCTTGATACATTAACTACTAGATGGCAAGACTGACTGTTTTTTGAGAAGTACTCAAGTCAACAGTCTTACCGGCTAATCCATTTTATCTCAAATGTAGTTTTTCACATCCTTATGTGAACACTGACAGATAAGAGATAAGGTTGGAAATATGCAAAGTAGACCTTTAACAGAGAAAGCACAAATCGGACATTGGTGAGAAGTACATTGCAATGTACTTTGTAATTGTACAATCATTTACCAGAAACTGAAAGAACATTAACAATGGTCCACAGGATGTCTGCTTTTTCCTCCAAGATGTCGCTGAAGACCTCTTCATCAACCTCTGTTCCACTGTCATCCAGCACATACATGTTTGTCTCAGGGGGTATGCTGAACTTCTCTTTAGCTTTGAATACAGAAAAAACATAAGTTGTTGTGTTAGGGTTAGAAATTGGGAGAACAATAATGTTTTTAGCACAATTTCTATCTTAATGGGCAAAGCTAAGGTAGACTAGCATGGTGCTAAGAATAAAATTTCATATAAACGTACATCTAAACCAGTGGTTGCGTAAGACTTTCACACTGTCCTTTATTTTGATGGATATGGTCGTTAAAATTGCACCATAATATATTACTCTATTTTAATTTTAATTAAATTTGTTTTAATTCACATTTTCATTTTTAATCATGAATTTACAGGATATAGGAGCATATAGGCTAGATTATGCATTTTTTAATATATGAAGAGTCACTTTTCATAGTCAGGGTTTGTACAGATTTTGAAGTTTAATTTAAGCACTTTTCAAGCATTTTTAAGGTCCCTAAATCCATTTTTCAAGCAGCAACAAAATGAAAGAATATAAATAGTATAAACCGCGCCCCTTTAGAAAACTACAAGCTAAAATATTAGAATCTTCAATATAAATACAACTTATATTAAATCACTCTTTGGATACTTTTTAAAAATGTGGTTATATGTTTGAATATGTGTTGTCAACTGTAGGTTAGGTTGAGTTTTTTGTAGATGGTTGGAATAATAATAATGATAATGAGTATATAATACATGAATATCTTCCTTAAATACCTTAAAATATTATTTTAATAAATAAGCATTGTTTTAAAAAGGACACGTGAAAAAAGAGTGTTTAAGTGTTATCAATAGACTATTTAACTGAATCTAAACATATTCAGCCAACACTGATTTGTTTTATTTATTCTTGACAGTGGCATCTCTATTAGTCTGTATTTACACAGTAAGACATGATGCACAGATCTCTGGTAAAAGCGGTGGTCACTCCGAAAGTTTAGTCCTCTAAGCATCATAAAAAAAACTAACTTTCGACTGGCTACAATACAATGCTGCAGACGTTAAAATTTAAACTTTCGCTTTTGTGAATAGAAACCAGAGTGCTCACACAAACGTGCACGACGGAAAGAACAACCCCCCTTCCCTCCCTACATTACAGTTATATATTGATTCGATATTAATTTAATAATGTTTTTAAATAAGTATTCAGTCAAATTCATTTGTCTCCGATTACCTTGAAGGCTTATTCTCCCATAGCGCTCACAGTGTGTGCCTTTCAGTCTGTTGATCGTCGACGCAATCAGTTTTTATTTATCATCTTCTAGGCAGTTATCGACAAAATTACAGCAAGCAACATTTCTTAGATGTTTGCGCGCCAGGCGAATACACGAGGCGCCAACTAGCTGCTACATGGAATTACACGAGACGTGATTCGTAAAAGAGGCTGCCTCGCGATATTTATTTAAAAAAAAAAAAAAAAAAACGATTTCCAGCCGGTTTTATTTATATTTTTAGTTACATCTGCCGGCCTGAAGAAATAAATTAAAACCAAGCATTTTCCAAACTTTCGAGACTTTGTAGGAACCCTGATTCGACATTCAGATGTTTCCATCACTGCTCAAATTAACGTAGTCGGAAAATATTCGGTTAACACGACCTCTGATCTAAACTTCAATTATAAAGAGAACGAAGAGAAGAATTATTAATAAAGAACTTACCCTCCATGAGAAATGCTGGATATGATGCTCCATTGAGTTTGATGTACTTCTTCTTTCCTTGGTACTGTACTTTGAAAAGCATTGCTGTAGTTTTCCTCACATATTACTACAACATAAAAATACAATTGGTTTATTGAACACGCACAATACCAAATGTAGTGCAAATAAAGTCAGACTCAATCACTTCAGATGTGAATCTGTAACGTTAGCTTTCCAGGCTAGCTAGTCAATTTAGCCTGCACAAGGCGCGAAATTGGGCGCGGCAGCTAACGTTAACAAATGATTGCTGCATTTTCATTTTGAAATTTCATTTAATGGTCAACGATCAACGTTAGCGTTACCACTAAAAACAGTTTTACCAGATTTAACATTCACAATCACTTTAGCTACCATTGATATACTAAGTTAGCTATAGTTAAACTAAATTACTAAACGTCACACCTCTTCTAACGTTACTTCTACATTAGCGTTTTTGGTGTTTTAGTTATGAGAATTAAAACAAGAAGACAAACAGGAATATTCGGCATGATTCACTTGGTGGTTTCTTACCTACGGTCCCGCGGAATCAAAATGTCGACGACGTCTTCGGATGTCAGTTGGAAACTGGTGTCCACGAGGCTGCATCTTGATTCAACCAATGACAGCGTAGTCGATCTGATGACGTATCGAAACCTAAACTCATGTGCGGACGGGACAGCAACAGATTGACTCTAAAAAAGAGTTCATCATCCCACTATTTACACTACAACAGCTCCACATCAACACTGAACCAACACACTAACACTTGAGAGAGTTTATGGTGAAACCTGACAAGTGTACTTTAAGCCCAGTTAACTCCAAAGTGTATAAATTATACTCTGGTCATCAAAACTCTGGGATTTTAACACTCTGACATTTGCTGTGTATAATCAAATTACACTTCCAAGTCATAAATTTAACAGTGTGAGCGATGCTACATTAATTACAATAGAAATTAACGTTGTAGGTTGTGTTTGATAGCTGGTAGGCTAAACGCAATACTCACGTATCCTTGCTCGATGATGAATATAACACAACGAACCCAACAGGTGGTTGGAATTTAATGCTGATTTTCCCGCTTCAGGGTAGTGAGGAGTACATTATGTAGTCCAGTGGTTGTCACCGTTGGCACAACCTTAAGCAATGGCCCTGAACGGTGGTTTAATGTCAACATTGTGACAACGCTGTAACAACCTTCACCACACAACATAGTTATAGCAACTTTTTGGCCATGTTGTTAAAACGTTGTTAGAAGGTTGGCTACGTTGTGCCAACGTTCTGTGTTTGCTGGGGTGTCACTACTGTATCGTATTGAATTTTGTGAACCGTTACACCCCAGATACCCGACTATAAGACGACCCTGAATATAAGATAAGAATCTCTCTCCTCTCACTCACTCACACACACACACACACACACACACACACACACACACACACACACACACACACACACACACACACACACACACACACACACACACACACACACACACACACACACACGCCTCCTCTCTCTCTCTCTCTCTCTCTCTCTCTCTCTCTCTCTCTCTCTCTCTCTCTCTCTCTCGCTCGCCCTGCGTCTCGTGCGCGCACCTCTCTTGTTCTCTCTGCGTCTCGCACGGCAGAGGAGCAGCGTTTTAATTTAGTTAAACACAGATATTATGTTGCTTTTCTAATTTTACATGCAAGTATAGCTAAAATCATGCAGTCACTATTTCATATTATGCCGTTGTTCTTTCTCCCTTTCCCCCCGTGATTTTGTCTATATCGCAAATATAAGACGACCCCCCATTTTTCAGCCTATTTTTAGGACAAAAAAACTCCTCTTATATTCGGGTATATACGGTAATTATAAATTCAATTGTCATAATATTTAACAATATTACTGTTTGTTGTTGTATTTTTCAAAACTTAAAACTTTGTGTGTGTGTGTGTGTGTGTGTGTGTGTGTGTGTGTGTGTGTGTGTGTGTGTGTGAGCGCGTGTGTCTGTCAAACAAGTAGCCCTCAAGACTTTTTTATCCCTTCAGGGAGCCCTCACTCACAAAAAGGTTGGAGACCCCTGCATTCAATTATTGTCATTAAGAACATGAATGACATTGCCATACCTTATATTATTGGTTATGTGCTTTTTACCCTAAGGGGAGTTATCGCTGCTTTCCCTGCTCTTATTCATGCTAGGCTGCATGGATGGGCAGGAAGTTCTTGCCCAGAACAGAACCATACCGCCAATCCAAACTGTATGCTAATTGCCAGTCATCTTTGACAACAGTGATCCTGACAGAATTATATATTTAAGCAATAGCACAGCCATTGTACTTTTATGATGCAGTTTTTCCTTCCAGTTTGGAGCATGATTTACTTCCATTATGAAAACAGTGGACAGAAGAATATTATTAAAAAAAAAAACATCAAAAAGGTTTGGAACAACATGAATCTGTTTAAGAGTTACTGTACATTAGGGTGAAATAGCCCCATTACTGCATATTGAATGGCTCCAACTTCAAGTGTTTAGGCACAGACTCAAGATTCACCTTGAGTTGATGACTGAATGTTTATATTTTATTTGTGTATTTTTCTGTGAAAAATACTTTCTGATTTACATGCTTGCAATGCAAGAGTTTTCTCATGTGAAGCAAAAGCACTTTTGTAAGTTAGAATATTTTTTTTGTTTTGTTTTTTTTTATTGAAAGAAACTTTATCCAGACAAGGATGCAGTAAATTGATAGAAGTTGAAATTGAAAAGTGACAATAAAGATATTTATAATGTTACAGCATATTTATATTTCAAATGAATGCTGTTATTTTTTAACTCTCTATTATCAAAGAATGGATGTATCACAAAGGGTAAAAACATCACCGTTTTCTCAAATATGTTAAGCAGCAGAGGCGTTTTCAACAATGAAAATAATATATTTTTCTTGAGAATCAAATCAGAATATTAGAATGATTTATGAAGGGCACTGAAAAAGTAAAAATGCTGACAATGCAGCTTTATCATCACCGGAATAAAATACATTTTAAAATATATTAACATAGGAAACGGGTATTTTAAATAGTAAAATTTCTAGTGCTGGGGAAAAATGTATTGTGATTAATCGCATCCAAAATAAAAGTTTGTGTTTACATAATATGTGTGTGTACTGTGTATAATTATTCTGTGTATATATAAATACACACATGCATGTATATATTTAAGAAATATTTGCATGTATATACTGTATACATAATTTTTCTTATAGAAATATAACATGTAATATAACATTTTTATTATACTTACATTTATTTAATATTATTATTATTAGTCCCCCTACCAAAACAAATCAATTTCCTAATACCTTTTTTTTTTTTTTTTTTTTTTTTTTTGAGTCAGTTTCAGAAATTGAGTCTCAAGTTCAGTTTTGATCCCATCAAACAGCAGAATGTTTCTTTTAAATTGTGAAATATCTCACGTTTTGGACAAACACAAGCAGAGATGTGTTTCGATAATTAGCCTACTGCAACAAAAGCATTCATCTGTCCCCACATTTATGAAGTGCATGCACAATTGTTATCTCATACACCGCTTCTCTCATCTCTGTCATGGACGATTGTAACTCTCAGATTTGTATAAGGCTCTGGGCAAATCCAGAGTTGTTCCAGATTTTCATGTTCAAGTGTCATGAACAAAAACAAATACAACAAATACAGTTGACTACTTCTCAGGGAACTAGCCTTTACTTCTGATTAGTGTTTAACACTTTGCTTTTGTAAGGTATGCTGATATGCAAAGAAATTATATTCTGTTCCAAATGAATCACCCAAACTGGAATACAATCAAATAATCGTGAGAGTTAGAAAGAAAGTTGGTGGCATCAGAGAAAATCTGTGTCAAAGTTTTATTTTTAATCTAAGAAAATGTCAGAATTGTTTATTGTGATATTATATAATCCTTTAAACCATTAATCCCAAACATGCTGTAACGCAGAGAATGAGACAGAAAATTGTAGAATGGCGCCATCTACTGGTAATGAATATAAGCACAACTGCACAGTAACTATATGATTTATACATTGTAAAAAAAAGTAGGAATAGGAATCTTTATTGATCTGCTGTGAATCTGTATGAATTTCTACACTTTCATTCAAACAACATTCAACAAGGTGTTGGCAAAACAAAGCGGGCTGTTAACAACCGAGATACTATTAAAATAATTAATTTTAAATATCTCCTATACTTGCAAATGTCTAATTATTAAAAACAAAAAAGCCAAATAAAAAAAATAAAAGGCTCAATATTTACAATGTTGCATTTTATATTACACAAATATTTGTCACTTTTCAATATATTGCCCACTCCCACTGTAAAAAAAAAGAAAAAAAAAAGAATTACACAGTAGGCCCAGAGATACAAAATATAATTTACGCAAAATTGGATATTTTGAGACTGTTCATCGGTGCATCTATAGTTCATAGGCAGTATAGCTATCCTAAAATATTATTCTTACCAAATCACCAATTAATCATAAATGTCAAGCAAGTAATTGATTGATAGGCTAATGAGAATCAAATCCCCATGGTCAGAATCTGATGGGTGAACCAAGTGAGGACATTTCTGAGCCATTTCCAGGTCCATCTGGAATAGATTCATCATGTGAGTTGGAATCACACAGAAACCGGGGCACGTTCAAAGATCAAACCGGTGCGCAACGTTTTGCTACGGTTTCCGGTTGAACGTCATGTTTCCTGGTAACGGTGTGCAACAGGTTTGAGATGCGTCTTATCTCGTTTGGTGGGTGTGTCAAAAATGTCAGCCCAATCAGCAGCAACATGTAAATAAAACACGCGGTATTAAAGAGACAGCTAACACAATGGGTCCAAGTAAAGCTCGTATATGCAACAATTGAAGATATTAGAAGACTTGTCGTAAAAAAAATATACAGTATCAACATGATGATGTATTTATTTATAATTTTAGCTTCATTGCAAGGCAAATTTCATAAATGGTAAATTAAGTGCTTTACATAACAATGAGAAAGCAAATACAAGCTATTAAAAAAGTAAGAACTAGAAATAAAACAAAATAAGAATTGATTACCAGGAGATAAAAAAAAAGGTTCATTAAATGGGATTGGGATATGTTGTCTTTTATTCTGGATGGCAAGGGCAGTGATTGCATGTATTTTGCAGTATTAAACACATATTTATATCGATTTCATCAGGCTCCGAAAATTATTCAAAAAGAACACAAAGAATGGCCTTCTCAGCTGCCATAGTTGCAACTCTTGCGTCATCAGAACAGGGGCTGTTTCTCAATACCAAGTACGCGAACTTCTGACTTGCGTCCTTGGTAGTTCAGACTTGCAAGTTCGACTTTGGAGAACGAACTCCAGAGGATGGGGGGAATCGCCATCAGTCGTCAATTGTGAAACGTCATCAGTTGCTGCCAAGTCCTATTCCAATTCAAAGTTCACATTTAGCCAAGTACAGTTCAAATCCCCGGATGTGTCCTTGATCCGCCCCTTTTATTGAGGATGCATCGAGAGGAGACTTGTGGACTTCAGACAGACTGGTATCCCAGAATGCATCTCGCACCAACCAGCAAACGTCAATAGCGGATGAGAAACCCCTCATAATTTAAAAATACTGTTAATGTTTCACAAAATGTAGTTTTAGGACTTTTTCAGGCGAGAATGTACTTGTTTAAAGCTCAAATCTGTGGTTTATTTATAAAGAGAGCGCCTTATAGAAAATGTGATCTGGCGTTTTCGGAGTTGTGAGCTCCAGTGGATCAGCGGCGCTCAGCGGGAACTCTCCCCGCCCAGAGCAGACTTAACACGGCTAGTCCTTCTGACGCCGGCCGCTGGCCCTGATGTCTTCAGATATAATCCGTCTTCTAACGGGCGATCTTTGGTCTCATGAATCTATAATTTGTTCCCTGGTAAATCGTTTTGACTGAGGGCAAAGTGAAGTTTCATAACTTTATATTTTTAGGCTATTAAACACATAAACTGACATTTAACAAAAATAGACTGGCTTGTGTTTTATGTCATAATTAATTTTATTACAGTGATAATCACTTGTCTGAACCACATATTAATGTTTTTTTTTTTTTTTTTTTAAACGAAAGTTTAAAGTTAATATTTTGTTTTGTTATAAATATACATGCAATAACATTGGCTGCTTTACATTTGTGTGGCTATAATATGTTATATTATATATATGTTATAATATATTTTTAATGAAAATGAAAAGAGGCAGAGTGGTGTTTTATCATATATTTCATTTTATTGTAGCCTAAAATATACATATATACACTGAATAACACTATCAAGACGCTGCTGTTCCATTAGCAGAGTACTGGACTATTGTCCTCCCGTCCTCGGGAGTTCGTTCTCCGGAGTTGAACTTGGCGAGACTGAATTAACTACCACGGACGCGAAGTCAGAAGTTCGCGAATAGAGAAACGTATATTGTAGGCTACAATAAAACGAAATATGTCATAAAACACCACTGCCTCTTTTCATTATTTTTACAAAAAAAGCCACACAAATGTCGTTCAGACAGCTACATTGATTATCTTATATATTTATAACAAAACACAACCCTGCCTCTTTTCGTTTGGATTTTAAAAAACAATAGGCCTATATTAAACATTAGCCTATGTAGTTTAGGGTAACCAGATTTCTGAAATGGAAACCGGGGACATTTCCTCTTTGAGTGGTCAAAATATCACTAAAATCTAATTTGTTATTATCTTTTAATTAAAAAACGGGACAATATATTTTTAAATGTTTTTGTTTGTTTATTTGTTGTTGTGGGCTCTCTATATTATTATTAACAATAATAATTATTCTGATTTAGTTTGATTATTAGGATTTTTATGTGGTTTTAATACAATTCAACGCACCCGCAAAAAAAAAAAAAAAAATTAAACAGTTAATAGTTGCCATTGTAAATAACAAGCAGTTCAAAACAATATTATAATGACTTAACAAAAACACATTACAAAAATAAAACATAAATATGATAAATAAAACTATTTAACAAATATTTTAACATTTTATAATTGTATTTAATATTTTAATTTTCACAAGTTTATACTACTATATAAGTAATACATTTAAAAAAATGTTTTTTACTTCAAATGTTTTATTAGGCTTGTGCTTAAAAATAAGTCTTAATATCCTAAATTGGTCTTGTTTTGCATTTTAGGCTTATTTTAAGCAGAAATTATGTGTATTCTGGATGTGTTGCAAGTGACAAAACAATGTATGTATGTAATACATGCAAGCGACATAACAATGTCGCTTGCATGTATATCTGCCGGCGTAACAAAGAATTGTGGGTTATCTGCAGCAGCGAGGGATACACCTCATGCACATTCCAAATTCCTGTCCTACTTACTTTTCTGAAATGAGAAAGCTTTGATGACGCATGCAGCCTTCGAATGTGACCTCTGGAGGACGCAGCCTTTCGAAATGAGACACAGCTATCGTCATGCAGAGTTTAGCTCCAACCCTGATTAACACTAGAACCGCCACGGGGTAAAATTTACCCATGGCTGTTTTTCAAATGTACATAACAGATTTCCAATAAAATATCCAAGTCTCCCAGTCACTGACGTTTACTAAAACTGTGTTATTTACAATCCTCTGTTGTTAAAAATTGTTTAGATAAAACCAGATTTAAAAACGGGGCATTTATACCTATAAGCGCCAGCTGGTCAAATTTACCCCTATATAATTTCTCTATTTTCGCTGTGTTTGAGCAACGCGTCGGCTTACTGTAAACAGTCACACAACGCATGGCCAAATAAAAATGTTTTAGCCTATTTATAGATGTTCAAACTTTGGATTAATTAGACATTTTTGTTTTGCAATTTTGTATTGAGTATTGTTTGCTACAGTGTAGCTATTTATTCAAGTCTGCCCGTCTCCTGAAAAAAAAAAAAATCCGATATGATGGAATGAATAAAATGAAAAACAAATTATGATTAAGTTTATTGGTGTTGTTCTCTTATTCAAATTATAAATGATATAACAATATAAATGAATAATTAATTAGGTCAAACTGTGCACTTGAATTCGTATGTTATCCTTATCGTAAGTTGTCATACATCTTATGCAGTGCTGTGAATTATTATTGCCCTTCATTGTCTATTTAGGGTATTTTAGTCATTTAAATAACATGGGTTATCTCAATATGGGATTAATGACATTTTATTATAATATTACACTACCCAAATATGTATTTATTTCCATCTAATTCTTGTTGTCATTGCAGGCTGGTTTAGCCTATAGTCACCAAAAAGTGATTAGTGTAGCCTGCTTAAAATAGCATAAAACAACAGTACCAAAACATAGTTGATGGCTAAAAATAATAATTTCATGACTCTATACATTACTTTGTGAAGACAGTGGCATAATACAGTGACATATTACATTTTTTAGCCGTATCAATACGTTAAGTTATAATCTGCATGGGTAAATTTTACCCGCTGGCGGTTTTAGGTAAATAGCGACCCCTGGCGGTTCTAGTGTTAAACTCACCTGTCTGTAGCCTTCTAGTAATCCTGAAGACATTGCTTAGCTGGTTCAGGTGTGTTTGATTAGGGTTGGAAGACTGGAAGTGGTTACCTCTGCTCTAAGGCATTATTGACTGGGGTTTCCCTTCAAGAGGTCTGTGGTGAGACAGGATTGTCCTCTTTGCACACCTTCATTAGATTCTGGATATGGAGTTGACCCCAGGCTCTCTTAAGCTTTGTGCTTTTGGGTAGGCATTTGTTCAGTATGGCAAAGTGGGTATTGACGTTCCCATAGCGTCAACATTCTGATGCAGCGTTGAGTTCCCTTGAAAGAGAACACTTTGGTTACACTGGAAGCTGGCATTGCCCAATCCCTGAAAAAGAGCCCATATCCCTCCTCCACCAAACCTTACCACACTCTAAAAAAAATGGTGCTATATTGCACTAAAAGTGGTTCTTGGCTCGTAATCATAGGGGAACCTCTTTGTAGTAGCACCAATCTTGGTGCTTCAGTGGTTCTTTAGCGGTTCTTCACTGGTTCACTGGCTATATAGCACCGCTGACTGAGGTGCTATATAGCACTGCTACCATATACAGAACATGTTAAGATATGGTGCTATATTGCACCAAAAGTGGTTCCCCTATGATTATGACCAAGAACCACTTTTAGTGCCATATAGCACCATTTTCCTTTTTAGAGTGCATTTGTACAATGCAGTCAGGCAGGTAACATTTTCCTGGCATCCGCCAAACCCATATTCACCTAATAGACTGTCACACAGAGAAGCGTGATTTGCCAATATTTCAACTGCTCCTGTGGCGGTGTGCTTTACATTACTACATCTAACGCTTTCCATTGTACTTGCATGCAGTTGCTCGGCCATGGAAACCTATTACATAAAGCTCCTGCCGCATAGTTTTTGTGCTGATATTATGCCAGTGGAAGTTTGGAACTCTACAGCTATGGATTCAGCAGAGTATTGGTGACTTTTACACACTATATGCCTCAGCACTCGATGACCCCTCTCTGTGACTTTACGTATGGCTGAATTGCTGCTATTCCTAAATGCTTCCACTTACCAATGATCCCACTTACAGTTGACCGAATATCTAGCAGGGATGAAATTTCCTGGACTTTTTGCGAAGGTGGCATCCAATCACAGTACCACACTTGAATTCACTGAGATTTTCAAAACCTATTGTCTTTACAAATGCATTTCAGGGTTACGGACCTAGATGAATGATCACAGTGTCAATGATTTGAGTTCACAAACTCAGTGGCATGAGTGAACATCAGTGCTTTCTTTTCTTCTAAGATGCAGTGACCCAGGCAGCATCTACAATCTGCTCTCTACCAGATTAATTTAAATGACAGACTCTTCATACTAAATGGAAGTCATGAGTGTGACCTTTTTTACAGTCGCTGCATTTCAGGGTGAGGTGAGCAAAGGGGTGGAGGAACATACACCATCAGAATAGCTAGTTATTATTTTAGAATGAGTGAATTTGCCCTGTTGCACTGCAATATTAACAATATTGCAGTGCAGCAAGCTGAATAAAAATATCCTGCTCAAAAGTTATATTTAAATATGTAAATAGTCAATGTTTATTGTATATTAATGTATATAAATATATAAAATAATTAATGCTGGGCATTCAATTAATCACATCCAAAATAAAGGTTTGTGTTTACATAATGTATGTGTACTGTGTATAATTATTATGTATAAATACACACACATGCATGTGTGTATATATATATATATATATACGTATATATATATATATATTTTATATATATAAGATAAATTATATAAATATACAGTATATACATGCAAATATTTCTTAAATATATACATGGAGTGTGTATTTATATATACACATAATAATTATACACAGTATGCACACATATATTATGTAAACATAAACTTTTATTTTGTGATTAATCACGATTAATCGATTGCCCAGCACTAAAAATAATATAAAAAAAATATACATTACCGTTCAAAAGTCTGCACATTTATTGTTTTAAAGAAATCAATACTTTTATTCATCAAGGATGCATTTAATCGATCAAAAGTGACAGTAATGATGTGTAATGCTCCAAAAGATTTCTATTTAGAACAAATGTTCTTTGGGGGGTAAAAGGTATTCCAGTTTCCACACGATTATTAAACAGCACAACTGTATTTAACGTTGATAATAATAAATGTTTCTTGAGCATCAAATCAGCATATTAGAAGGATCATGTGACATTGAAGACTGAAAATTCAGCTTACATTTAAAAATATATGAATAGAAAACTTGAAACGTCTCGGTTACGTATGTACCTGAGGAGGGAACGGAGACGTACGTTAGTGACTAACGAATGGGGGTTTCGCTTAGAAGCCAATTACCTTCGAGAATTCAACAGCGCCCAATGGCAGTGCCAATGCCATGGGCATGTGGAATTTGCACGCGTAACTCCGCCCCACCTCGTGAGTATATAAGGAAGTACGCTGGCAACATCACATTATGTTACTGCTGCAGGAGCCAAGACTGAACTCCGCGTTCCAAGCAGCACAGCTGATGTGGCAGAGGAAATGTACGTCTCGGTTCCCTCCTCAGGGAACGAGGGTTACATACGTAACCGAGACGTTCCCTTTCGTTCAGTCACTACGACGTACATTAGTGACTAACGAATGGGGGTTCCAATACAACAACGCCACTCAGCTGTCATCCAGTGCCCTGCGTAAGTGTGAGTACCCTGTCGTAAGACTAGTACGGACGAAGGACTCCCACTTATCACAGGAATACCAAGGTACACTGGGAAGCATATTCCAGTGTGGATATGCCAAGATGCCTACCCGTGGGGAGGACTTAGAGAATACACATATGACCCGCTAAGGGCTGCATATGGAAGAACTCTAGGGTAGCCGAAGGTGGATTTTTAACCCTAGGGGCAGCAGGGACTTGCCAAGGGAAAGACACCTGCTCGCTAGGAGGCTTACGGTGGAAATACTCGTGTGGGTCTCCTCGCCCCCCTCAGGAACCTGATGATCAGGTCGTGCTGACTTACCTTTTTGTCTCCCAGGAGATCGTGGTAGGCAGATATTGCGGCCACGTACACTTTAAGGGTGGAAGGAGACAGCCTTCATTCCACCCCCTCCTGGATAAACGATAGCACGGACCCGATCGGGCATTTCCAGGGGGCTTCTTGGCGGGAAGAACACCATGTGACGAAGAGGTTCCACTTCAATGCATAGAGGTGTCGTGTAGACTATGCCCTAGCGGAAGTGATGGTAGCGACCACCGCAGGTGGAAGGCTACTCAACCCTGCCGGGTGCCAAAGGGTGTCCCGTCTCTGAGTGAGGAGGTCCGGTCTCAGAGGAATAGGCCAGGGAGGGGCTGTCGCAAGGAGTAGTAGTTCTGAGAACCAGGTCTGGCTGTGCCAATACGGGGCGACCAACATGACCTGCTCCTTGTCCTCCCTGATCTTGCACAGTACCCGTGCAAGAAGGCTCACTGGGGGAAACGCATACTTGCGTAACCCCGACGGCTAGCTGTGCGCCAGTGCATCCGTGCCGAGGGTGCCCTCGGTCAGAGAATAAAACAGGGAGCAATGGGAAGAGTCCTGGGAGGCAAACAGGTCTACCTGTGCGTCGCCGAACCGTTTCCATATCAGCTGGACCGTCTGGGGATGGAGTCTCCACTCTCCAGGGAGAGGCTGAATCTGTGAGAGCTCGTCGGCTGCACGGTTCAGGTCTCCCGGGATGTGGACAGCACGAAGGGACCTCAGGTGCTTCTGACTCCATAGAATGAGATGGCGGGCGAGTTGAGACATACGGCGGGAGCGTAGACCGCCCTGGTGGTTGATGTACGCTACTACGGCCGTGTTGTCTGTCCTGACTAGTACATGTTGACCCCTCAGCAACGCTCGGAAGCGGTGCAGGGCGAACCGTACTGCCAGTAACTCGAGGCAATTGACATGCAGAAGGCACTGGGGTCCTGTCCTGTTGGGAGTCCCGGTGCGGGGGCACGGTTAACTGCTGCGTCCTGACAGAGGAGACCAGGGAAGGACGCACGTTCCACTGGGGTCTGCTCTGCCAGGTGGCAGGCGACAGAGAGGGATGCGAGTGGCGGGACCTGAGGGTGGCGCGCACCGTCATCACCGATCTCTGGGGGCTCAGGGATGAGAGTATTAATTCTTTCTTTGACCAAAATAGGGTGCTGCTGACCCGGGGGCCAGCAGCTGAACAAAGGATTCTCCCCCGAGACATCCTGAAAAGGACACGTCACGTGTAAGCTCTTTTAGGAGAGGAAACTTCGCAGAGAACGCCGAAGCGCCCAGGGACCACACACCAGCTGTCTAGTGGACCACTGCGCAGATCAGCAGGCAGGCAGTATGCGATCACTGGAACGCGCCGTAACACCAACGACTCTGGAAAGCTGCTCGTCTCGAAGGCTGACAAAGACTCAGATCAGGCTTGAAGGAGTGAAGAGGTCCTCTTGGCTCCAAAGCAGAAACATAATGCGATGTTGCCAGCGTACTTCCTTATATAACCACGAGGTGGGGCGGAATTACGCATGCAAATTCCGCATGCCCGTGGCATTGGCACTGCCATTGGGCGCTGTTGAATTCTCGAAGGTAATTTTTTACTGTAATTTTGATCAAATACATGCAGCTTTGGTGAGCAGAAGAGACTAAAAAACATCATAAAATGTACCGACCCCAAGATCTTACTGAAGTCCCCCCCTTACAATATAAAGTTGTGATATTAGAGAGACAAAATTTTCATGAGTCAACAATATTATTTAATATATAATTGTTTAATTATATCATCCAAACAACCTTTCATCAATCTCAGTGATAAATTACATGTTAATGTCTTATGGTTGCCTGGTACATTTTGTTAACTTCTTCATTAGAGTTCACAAGAATGATTCACACGCCACATCTTAGATAATATCTTATTATTGATGTACTGCATAATTTGCCTTTCATATCCGTAACAAAGACACTACATGAGATATATATACAGCATGTTCAGATACACATCCAATACTCAGTGACCTCAAAGTTAGAATGGGGCATATTCTTGAGATGTTCTTCTGTTAACAATGAAAACAATAGCTCACACATGGAAATTCATGTGTCCATCTCAGTATTGTGCAACTGGAAGGCTGATGCTGATGGCATGGTGAGAAACACCATAGTCCATTATAGATCCATTCATAAAACGAAAGATAAAACAAGACATATGACAATTTTCACCATTTCCAAGAAACACTCAAAAGGAATATCAAATGGCAACATTTGATGTGTTCAGTCACAGATATGCTCTGAGAATGATCATGCTAACAAATATTACCACATAATCAGCATTTTTTTAAACAGAAAGAAGCAGTTAAGCTAGTTCTCTGAATGTAGTGTCTTAGTTCACTTTGGCTGTGCAACCAATGCTATTTTACTCAAACCCACGCCTGAAAAGAGCATTTTACGACACTCAAGCGTCGACTTTATCAGGTAAACATTGGGTGTTTGCAAGGCAGCACTGTAACAAACTTCTCTTTTTATTCTTCTTTTCTGATGGGTGAATCACAGCATTCGTAGTCAGATATTTCCTAATATTCAGTATGACTGTTTTCTTAGCAGAAGCTACAGGATAATATAAAGGTAAATTTATAAAATAATTTAAACTCAAATCAATATTTTTCTGTCCACATATTTATTTCATGTTTCTTTATTTTAGCTGTGAAAAAGTGGGATAATATACAGTCAGCCATTTATTATCACTGACTATACATTACTCTTACTTATTTTTATAAGCTTTACAGAATCAAAATATTAATATTTAAAAACGAATGTTTGTCTGACAGTGATTTGTGTAGTAAAATGGATTGGTCTGTTTTCTGCATTAATAGGCATCCTGCATCCTGATTGACTTGTTCTTGCCATCTATTTAACATTATATACCTTAGTCAGGATAATATGAAGGCAAATTTATTTTGACCTGAAAAAAAAACAAAAAAAGACATAACTTAAAAAAAATTATTATTTCTTTCCAAATGTCTTGAACATATTTTAACGGCTGAATGATCAACAGTAAGCATTAATCTTTTTGCTTTGTGTCAAATTAAATATGGATCCATTATTGTTAAGCCTAAAATATACTTAAATTAAGTTATACGTACACTGTAAAAAAAAATTCAGGTCTCCAATTGAAAAATTTCAAGTGACCGATCACATCTACATTTTTAGTTGGCCAAATTGAATTTCTGTGAATTAAATTGCATCAATTCACAGAAATTCAATTTGGCCAACTGAAAAATTTAGATGTGATCGGTCACTTGAAAATTTTCAATTGGAGACCTGAATTGTTTTTACAGTGTACAGTGTGCATGACTTAAAATTAATCATCGGGATTGTATGTGCATACTGTACGCCAGTGTTGGGGAACGTTACTTTTAAAAGTAATGTTACAATATTGCTTTACTCCCTAAAAAAGTAATTAATTGCATTACTTACATGTTTATATTTTGTTACAATGTTTATAATTTTGGCAAAAGTGAAATGAATTAGCCTCAGGTTGAAGGAAATGCAAATTCACGGCTGTACTGTAGATGGCGCAGCTCAAACAAACCTTTCAGCTGTGCTGCCATTTTAGATTGAGGAAGGATGCAGTAACACTTTTTTTAAGTGACTAAGTACACGTTACTAAATGTACTTGCTATAGTAATATCAGTAATTACAAGTAACTAAACCAAACCCTAATTGTAACTTTATAGTAAGTAAATGTAGCTTATTAATATTAGTCAGTACTTCTTTGAGTAAGTACAACGTAACTACATCATCTTAAATATATTGAAAAAGTAACTCAGATATTTTGTTGTAAATTTAAGTGTTACTTGTTACTTGAAAAAGAAATCTGATTATGTAATTCACATTACTTGTAATCCGTTACCCACAACACTGCTGTACACATGCTCTATTTTTCTAATTGTGTGTCCTCGGTATGCTCACCTCGCACATGTGCCTTGACATTTTTGCACTAATTAGATGGTGTACAAGGTGGCAACACTGTCTGAAAAAGAATCAGAAGAAACAAAACAACAACAGCAAACAAACCACAAAGAAGCACTAATGTGAGTGAGTTAAGAGATACAAAGATATGTAATCAGTCATAACTTAGAAATAGCACAGCACACAACAAAGACCTTTAGCGTCTCGAATCGCCTTGCTATCAAATGGAATATAGCTATACGATCAGCTGTTCACATATGCTAAGCACTACTGAACTGAAGTGGACTTTTCACTGCTAAAACGATCTAACGTTGAGGGGTGTTTTTCAGACAAGGCCAACAGAAGATTCATAAGAGGCTCTGATGCAGCATTTCATTCTCTGAACCAAATCCCAAAGCTAAACTTACCTTAGCACTATTCTCTTGCTGCCTTGCAAGCACAAGTATTTCAAATATAGCAAACTTAGCTTATGTCAGTGGTTTTTATGTAGCTTTAACATTTCCATGGTGTTTTGTTGATAATCTATTGATTCTTAAGAGCATCAGGAAGGTTCATTTAGGAATTTCTGCTAAACGGCATCCTTCCGCTTAATAAATTCTCTATGATTTGATTGGAAGCACTTAACCAAAAGTCTAATTATCTATGCCGCAGCTAGAAGTCTGGAAAAAAAGGCAGCAGTACAGAACATGGACAGTAGCCATACACTCGTTTGCAATTAATCTTTTCAACAGTCAGCGGCACTTTAAATCGTACTGCATGTTTTCCATCGGTCAGCAGTGCTTCAAAAGAACGGTGATGAACAAGGGAAGAAATGGAAAGGGATCACATTCACACAGGCACATGCACACTAACATACAGAAAAATAAACTCAATATGTGATTAAGGCATTCGACGAAATATTGCATGTAGCCCCAATGTTATATGTCAAGGTCTTTCTGATTTCCAAGCAAACAGATCCCATATACTCTGCAGATGAATGGAACTCAAATAATGATCTATAATCCAGTCATCTCAGGATAGCCCATGTGAATGAAGCAATCCTCTTTGGACACTAAGGGCATATTTGGTTTGGGTATCAGTTTTTCAACACAAGCAAGTATTTCGGGATGACAGGTGAGTTCGCATGTTATGGAGTATCGAGATCAGCAGTCTGAAGATAAATAATTCTTGAGTCAATTGAAAAGTTGATTATGGTTTGTTGTAGAGTAACAGTTTACTCCAGCATAGGACTCCGGGAACCACCCACACAGAGTTCCAAAACCACACAAAAACAACACATTGCCACCTTGGGTGACAGTGGGAGAAGGAAGTTGGCATGCTGTTCATTTATGTCGTCCTTCACTTCTGCCAATTACTTTGACCTTTGAGGGTATTTCTAAGACGGAAATAGTTTTAGCAGTGGGAGTGGGACCTTCATTTCTCAGACCCATTCCTGCATGGATCGCTTGCAGTACAGTATGTGGCGCTGCGTGTCCTTCCTCTTGAAGCGGAACACGGTATAAAGCAGCACCATCATGCACAGGGCCAGAACGCAGGGAATGGCAATGGCCACAGCCTTCTCTGCTCCACCGCTGCTCTCCAGCTTGAGCACTATATCAACGTCGTCATCATGGTCATATTGCGGCGGTTCCTCTTCTTGTGGGGAGCTCCAGTCCCAGTCAGGGTCGGCGGGCAAACCGTCGCAACCCATAAAATCCCGCAGGATAGACCTAGGGTAGCCTGGCTCCACTCTTAGCCGCTGGTTGTTGAACTTCCAATACTCCTTCCCCTTGTAGAAGTATGTGTATCCTTAGGGAAGAAGGAAGACAGCTCATATTGAACCACAAATAATGAAAAATATAACCATGTTATTCTAAGAAATTTCACCCAATTCAATCATTCCGTGTACAGTGATTTTGGGTAATTAGAAGTCAATTATTTGTCACTATAATAAAGCCTTTTCCAGCCTTGTGATATTCCTCCAGCACTGGGACCATTTCACCGCTTGTATCACACCGCTTGTGGTGACTGTCATGGCGGTCGAGCAAATCCACCATCTTTTTAAAAAAATACTACTGTTGTTGTGTCACGAAAATTTAGTTTTAGGAGTTTTTTTTAGGCAAGAATGTAGTTATTCAGACCTCAAATATGCAACATATATAAATAGAGCCTGTTTTACAGTTTGTTTAGACGCTTTCACAGATGTGAGCTCCAGGCCATCAGTGGCCATTCAGTGCTCATGTACATGCAGAGAACAACTTTATCTCAGACAGTCCTTCGGGAATTTGTCGCTGGCTCTTATGTAGTTAGTGTTCAAACATGAGGTATAATTCATTTGGGGTATATCAAGCAGGCAAGACCTTTTCGACGGATGGCTGATGCTAGATAAGACCCTATTCCGCGTCTGGGATCGCGTAGAGCCTCTGAAGCAACTTTGAAGCCCTTTGAAACTGCATTGATTTGGACCTTCAACATTTTGGTTGCCATGGAAGTCTATGATGTGGAGAAAAATCATGGAATATTTCTTCAAAAAAATTAATTTATTTCCGACTGAAGAAAGAAAGACACAAACATCTTGGATGAGATGGGGTGAGTAAAATATTAGGACATTTCCATTTTGAAGTGAACTAATCCTTTAAGTATTACTTTATTTACATTATTTTGTCAGTGGTTCATAAGATCATTTAGAAAGTGTAAGTCAATGATTAATAAACAATCTAAATGTACATTTATACATTTTATTATATAGAAATAGTTACTTTGTGTGTTAATAAATGCTTTAATAATATGTATTCCTACTGTAATCATGATTAATTCAGGTAGTTATAAAACATTTAGTAGTTGTCAGTGAACTATTTATGTGAGCTCATCTAAAGTGAGGACTATTTATGCCTCGTAAATCTTTTACAAAGGAGATTTAAAGGCTCCATTATCTTCTGCACTGCTTTTCTCTAATGCTTTAAAGTTAGTACTGAGGTAGTTTTGACACTGCAAAATATTTTATTATATTATTATTGTTTTATACAATTTGTATTTGTTGTATTTTGGCCTTCCTGTAATCCAGTGGTATTTTTTTTTTGCAATGTTTACACTTTACAGAAATTTATTTTTATATCAGATTGCAGATGCTTAGTTTCATTTTACTGCAATTATGTTTTGGAGATGTACAGGAATTTTATTTTCGATGACATCGAAGAGGTATCTTTTAATTTTATATCAAGTTACCAGTTGTGCAGTAAAATTTTTGCTGGTCATATAATTAGAATATCATCAAAAAGTGGATTTATTTCACTAATTCCATTCAAAAAGTGAAACTTGTATATTATATTCATTCATTACACACAGATTGATATATTTTAAATGTTTTTTTCTTTTAATTTTGATGATTATAACAGACAACTAAGGAAAATCCTAAATTCAGAATCTCATAAAATTAGAATATTATTTAAGACCAATACAAAGATTTTTAGAAATCTTGGCCAACTGAAAAGTATGAACATGAAAAGTATGAGCATGTACAGCACTCAATACTTAGTTGGGGCTCCTTTTGCCTGAGTCGATCAGTCTGTGGCACTGCTCAGGTGTTATGAGAGCCCAGGTTGCTCTGACAGTGGCCTTCAGCTCTTCTGCATTGTTGGGTCTGGCATATTCACAATACCCCATAGATGTTCTATGGAGTTAAGGTCAGGCGAGTTTGCTGGCCAATTAAGAACAGGGATACCTTGGTCCTTAAACCAGGTACTGGTTGCTTTGGCACTGTGTGCAGGTGCCAAGTCCTGTTGGAAAATGAAATCTGCATCTCCATAAAGTTGGTCAGCAGCAGGAAGCATGAAGTGCTCTAAAACTTCCTGGCATACGGCTGTGTTGACCTTGGACCTCAGAAAACACAGTGGACCAACACCAGCTGATAACATGGCACCCAAACCATCACTGACTGTGGAAACTTTACACTGGACCTCAAGCAACTTGGATTGTGTGCCTCTCCTCTCTTCCTCCAGACTCTAGGACCCTGATTGACCCTGAAATAGTGAATTTACTTTCATCACAGAACATAACTTTGGACCACTTTTTTTCCTTTTTGTCTTTAGCACAGGCGAGACGCTTCTGATGCTGTCTGTTGTTCAAGAGTGGCTTGACACAAGGAATGCGACACCTGAAACCCATGTCTTGCGTACGTCTGTGCGTATTGGTTCTTGAAGCACTGACTCCAGCTCCAGTCCACTCTTTGTGAATCTCCCCCACATTTTTGAATGGGTTTTGTTTCACAATTCTCTCCAGGGTGCGGTTATCCCTATTGCTTGTACACTTTTTTTCTACCACATCTTTTCCTTCCCTTCGCCTCTCTATTAATGTGCTTGGACACAGAGCTCTGTGAACAGCCAGTCTTTTTTGCAATGACATTTTGTGTCTTGCCCTCCTTGTGCAAGGTGTCAATTGTCATCTTTTGGACAACTGTCAAGTCAGCAGTCTTCCCCATGATTGTGTAGCCTACAGAACTAGACTGAGAGACCATTTAAAGGCCTTTGCAGGTGTTTTGAGTTCATTAGCTGATTAGAGTGTGGCACCAGGTGTCTTCAATATTGAACCTTTTCACAATATTCTAATTTTCTGAGATACTGAATTTGGGATTTTCCTTAGTTGTCTGTTATAATCATCAAAATTAAAATACATAAACGTTTGAAATATATCAGTCTGTGTGTAATGAATGAATATGATATACAAGTTTGACTTTTTGAATGGAATTAGTGAAATAAATCAACTTTTTGATGATTTTCTAATTATATGACCATCACCTGTATATGTCTAAATAATATGTATAAATGCACATTTAGATTATTTATTAATCATTTACACTTTCTAAATGATCTTATGAACCACTGACAACTCCTAAATAACTGGTTTGTAAATAATGTAATTAGGGCTGTCGATTTAACGCGTTAACGCACTTGCTCCGCCCCAGACCTACTTAGGTCACATCTTACATTTCATACAGTTGATTGATGAAGAATATGATGCTTTTGGTTTTAGTCTGTTTTTCTCAGTTTTGCAAATGAAAATATAAAGACAAAGCAGAACTGTTTGTCTCCGATTCCAAGCAATAAACAGCGTTTCATTTCTGAATCCGCATTTTGAACGAATCAGGTTAACCAATGATTCAACGGACCATAAAGAGAACCATTTACATTTGCCATTTTCATAAAGAGAGCCATTTATTTAACTCCTGAATGAATCCATCGAATTAATGAATGACTCAACTAGACATTTACCTCCACCTACTGGCAGTTTCTTATTTAGAGTATAATTTCATATTTCCATATTAATAAAAACAAACATTTAAAGTATAGTTTACCTAAAAATATTTATGTAATGCTTTTTGTAATGTCTGTTTGATTTTTTACACAATAATGACTTTAAATTATCTTTTGGGAGAAATTTCTCAGCCAAATTTGATGTGCGATTAATTAGATTAATTAATCGCCACATTGTGTAATTAATAAAAAAAAAAAAAAGTAATCACTTGACAGCCCTAAATGTAATTTATAATTTAGAAATGATAAATTGTTCATTCATTATTAAACACATTATAAATATGCTTATAATTCAAGCATAACGCATTTACTGTATTTATAAACTGCTTCTTAATGTCTACTAATGCTTTATAAATGATTAATTAACTATTTACTAATGCTTAACTAATGCTTCATAGCGTGCAGTTATTATAGTGTTACTGAGGTTTTTTTAGGCAAGAATGTAGTTATTTAGACCTCAAATATGTGACTCATAAATAATGTTTAGAAGCTTTCGCAGATGCAAGCTCCAGACCACCAGCAGCCGCTCAGTGCTCAAGTACCCACTGAGAACAGCTTCATCTCGGCCAGTCCTTTGGGAATTTGCCCCAGGCTTTTACTATATGTAGATAGTGGTTAAACATGACATATCATTCCTTAGGGGTATATCAAACCATTCCAAATAAAGTAAAACAAAGGTATAAACTAGGAAAAAGCTACAAAACAATGTTTGAAGGTCCCATTTGGCACTATTGGTTCAATTATGAGGAAGTAGAAGTAGAAGTTATAAATCACCTAATGCTGCCTAGAACGGGTTGTTCCTCAAAAACTCAAAGAGATTGTTGAGAGAAGCCACAGTGAGGCCAATTATCACACTGAAGGAGCTCAGAGATCAGGTGAGGACGCAATACACAGAGTACAGACATCATACACAAGTTTTGAGAAACGTATTTTCTTCTGCCAGCTGACACCAACACAAACTCTGAAGTTCAGCACCTCAGAGTGAGCCAATTACGTAAACCCTGCATCTCTGAGGGGATTCTAAGATGGAAAGTGTTGTATAGCATTTCCAAAAGACAAGGCTACATTCAGGTGGCTCAACTAAATATTTATATCTGGGGTAAGGTGACCAGACTTTGTGGGTACTGTCCCAGTTTTCTTGAACACTGCTTTAGCATGAAGAACTGAACCCTGGATGAGAGTACTACTCGCATACTAACTATGGCTGTTTGTATAAAACTTTTAAATGTTTAAAAGTTCCACATTCAAGATGCAGTAACTGCCACACACACACACAAATATAAAATAACATTTGAAAAGTTAAAAAGCTGTAATTACTGTAGTATATGGTTAGTATTTGGTATTTATTATTGAGTGATTTTTGGTGAATTGTATTAAAACCAGTTAGGGTCAGTTTGACCTGCAATCATCATAATAATTAATAATTATAATAATAATTATTGAACTATGAAATGTCCCCGGTTTTAGAAATCTTAATGTGTGGATTTAGATATGCAAGACAAAAATATTTATGTACTGTATATAAAGCACACTCAAACTTTCATCAACTACATAAAAAGTTACAGCTCAGTTTATCTGAGCATGTGTAACCCGCCAGGACCATGGCACCACTGAAAACACAAATATGGCTCTTAAAATGATTAATTTCGATTTCCAGTACTATTACAATGCACTGCACAGTTAGCTGGGATCATTTCGATGTCTTACCATTGGCTTTGTCCACAAAGGCTCCCTGCGGCGAGTCTGGGATGCCTTTCCACACAGTAATAGGTTTTGGATATCCAGGGTCCATGGTCCTCATGTCCTCATTGTACCTCCAATACCTGTAACAGCAGACAGAGAAAGAAGAATCGGTCTCGGATGTAATGGAACAATCTACTGGGTCTCATTGTGCACTGTGACTGGAAGCTATAAAACTAACCTATCCCCTTTGAAGAAGTATGTTTTGGCCACATCTTCCCACCAAACAGCTGTTTCAATGCTCTGCGTAGGCATTCCATTGCCAAAAAGAGAAATGTCCTGAGGATATGTGGGCTGCAGAGTCGTATCCTTAAACACCCAGAACCGGTTGCCTTCAGAAATACGGAGAAATGGAAAAGTGTTTAAAAAAATAGCATCTTCTTCATATAATAATAATAATAATTGTAATAATAATAAAACTGTTGATAATTGACCCTTCGCAAAGACCCGCCCCCGTTTTGTCCGACAAGCCATGGCGCTCTCATTTTCTCACACAGTGAAAAATACATTGTGGAAAAACATGAATACACACCATTTTTAAAGTTCAAGTCCACCAACATTGATCTGCTAACTCTCCTGTCTGTTTTGTCGGACAAAATGGCGGATTCTGAGATATGATTGGTCAGATTGCCTGTCAATCAAACTCCCAACTAAGGGTGAATTATTGCTGCTTTATAAGAAAGCTTTATACCATGGAATAAAAAAGTAAAACACTTTTATTTCTCTCAATTATGAGTTTATATCTCAGATTTCTTGCAATTGTGAGAAAAAGTCAGATTTTGGTGAATTGTATTAAAACCAGTTAGGGTCAGTTAGACCTGCAATCATCATAATAATGAATAATTATAATAATAATTATTGAACTATGAAATGTCCCCGGTTTTAGAAATCTTAATGAGTGGATTTAGTTATGCAAGACAAAAATATTTACGTACTGTACATAAAGCACTCAAACTTTCATCAACTACATAAAAAGTTACAGCTCAGTTTTTCTGAGCATGTGTAACCCGCCAGGACCATGGCACCACTGAAAACACAATTATGGCTCTTAAAATGATTCATTTTGATTTCCAGTATTATTACAAGGCACTGCACAGTTAGATTTTTTTTCTGACTTTTCAGAATTTTCGACATTATTTCTTAGAATTGCAGTTTTTTTCTCAGAATTATGGGATCTAAACTCGCAACTGTTATAAATTCTGAATTGCAAGATATAAACCGAACTCTGAGAAAAAAGTAAAACTGCGAGAAAAAAATGTAAATAAATAAATGAAATAAAAAGTCGCAAATACCTTAGCAGAAACAAGCTTCTATAGTTTCAAAGGGACAGTTCACCCAAAAATGAAAATTCTGCCATCATTTACATAATTTGCTCTCAAGTTGTTCCAAACCTGTATGAGTTTCTTTCTTCTGTTGAAGACAAAAGAAGGTATTTTGAATGTTGGTATCCAGACAGTTGACGGTACCCATTGACTGCCATACTAGGAAAAAAAATACTATGGAAGTCAATGGGGACAATCAATTGTCTGGATACCAACATTCAAAATATCTTCTTTTGTGTTCTCCAGAACATAGAAACTCATGCAGGTTTGGAACAACTTGAGTAAATGATGGCAGAATTTTCATTTTTGGGCGAACTATCCCTTTAATAGATCCTGGAAACTGAGGCCTCACATATTCATGTCTACATTTAGGGTGTAAGATTTAAAAGTCAGAAGGAAAAACGTCTTACCTTTGAAGAAGACAAACTTCCCCTCGCTGTTTTCGTAGACAGCATCGATCTTGGGAGGCAGACCTCTCCAGAAGTAGCTAATTTGCATCGGGTATCCAGGCACCACAGAATTATCTCGCACCCTCCAGAACCACTGATCCTAATAAGAGCACACTGGTGTTAGAAAACGCACTATTTATACGGCACTAATTCTCAGTGAAGCTGTTCATTATTTATACCTTGAAGACAAACAGCTCCTGCCGTAGGATTGCCAGAGTGTTGAAACCTCCGTCACAGATGTTGGGTTTGGAGTTGGGATGGGCCGGTTTGGACTTCTGCGGAGGACGATGAGGGCGACCCTGGCGGTCGTGCTTTCGAGGGTCAGTTGGTGGGTGCAGGCGGGGAGGCGTAGCAGTTGTGAGCAATCGTGTTGGCTGAGGGTTTTTGTCTGGAGGACCTGCAGAAGTAATGAAGAATTCAAATCATAATACATGGTAAACAATAAGCTTTCAATACATGTGAGTGTTCACATCTTAATCTTTAGCAGTGTTTGAAATCACCCCCTATACACTCATTCACTATTCCCCACATTACTCCATTAATATAGTCCACTTGAGAGAGTAAATGAAAACAAGTGAGTGGATTCGGACACTGAGTGCACCAGAAGGGCTGTAGATTTTGCATGGTTGCATAGTTTTTGCATAAAATCATTTAAAATGTAGCAAATTAGCAGAACCAGTTGTAATGAAAAGATTTACCTTAAACTCTGTAATGGAAACCAGCATGTATAAACCGTAATTAAACAATTTAATAAATTAAAAAAGGAATGTATACCTGTATGATATTACACTGTAGCCACATTTTACCAGCAGTTTGTAAAATGGATGGATGATTCAGCTGCAGGCACCATCTTCTAGCAAGATGCAGGAATTAATTTGGCATGACCCTCACAATGTATTATGGGTATTCTCTAGCCGTTGAGCGTACATCAGTTGTATACTCGTTATTTAAGGGTATAGGGGGCAATTTCAGACAGCCATTGTTTTAAAAAAAGATTGTGTGACAAGCAGGCGGGGCCGAGAGCCGTGGGAGTGGAGCCAATATTAAAAAACATCACCTGTGCTTATTGTGCTACACACAGGTCTCGAGTCCCATGTACGAGCTCAGGAACAATTAAAGAATGAGTGATGACAGCGAAGGTCGAGATAGGACCAGGCCTGGGACATTATGTTTTTGTTTTACTATGTTTACATGCGACATTCAGCCGTGAGGCAACTGAAACTTACTTTCGTTTTGTTGTTTAAGTTTATTTGTCATTAAAGTTTACATTTAAGATCTGTTGGTTCCTGCCTCCTTCCTTGAACATGAACTGTGTAACAGTTTGGTTATTATAAAATACATATTTTAAAATATATTTTTCTAGGTAAAAAGTATTACTACATTCTTTTTGACAATTATCATAAATGATTCATTTTTAAATATCTCAAGTATTAGGGCACTTTCGCCACATAGAATTTTACAGTCTTAACTAACATTGCCTTACCTGGTCAAATTTCAGATATTTTAATAGATTTATTGACCTTGATACAATCATGGGGGTCTGCAAAAGCTGTGATATCATTATTTTGGATTTTACGACAAAATAATAACAAGTAGTGAATAAGTTTGTTAAAATGTTATTTTTTCTAAGAAATAATAATACAACAAAAGCTACATAAGATACATATTTTTTCGTCAGTATGACATCAGAATGGTGAAACATGGTTATCATAGAAAAAGGTATGTCTTTGTATGTATACATTCCTTTTTTAATAATTATTTGAATAAATCAAAATATAACAAATAGGGCATAATTGTCATTGTCCCTTATTTACCATGTTTCTATAATAACCAGGGTAACAAGATATAGCTCGGCTTTATTGTTGTCCGTTTTACCACCAGCAAAGTCAACATTCAAATATTGCTTGCTTAGAAAGCTAATTTCATTAAATTTTTAGGGGTAGAGTTTTATTCAAATCCTTAACCCTAAGTATGACCAATGTTATTGTTGTTGTTTAAGTATTGAGACTTAAGTATTGAGAAATGTGTTCTAGTAATTGTAAAAGAAAAAAAAAACTGTAATAGTAATACAGTTTTGTAAACGCACCATATATTTTCTGGATACCCTGGAGATCATCATGAGGCAGTTTGAAGCTCTCAGTGTCCATATACTGATAGAATGGAGCCATTATAGCCGTAGGATCATTAGAATGTTCTAGTCCCAAAGCATGACCAAGCTCATGGACCGCCACAAGGAACAGGTCATTACCTAAGGAGTACAAAACAACAGTGAGAATACAACACACATGATTTGCTTTGTTTATTTTGTTGTGCTTGTGTTCTTATTTATGAAAAGCATCTGGCATTATGACTCACTACTCAAGTGCTTGACCTGAGATCCATCTTATTGTTGTAATGTGCAAGTGTACGGTGAGTGGGCATGACAGAAACAGTAGCTTTTGAAACAGAACGCAAAACAGATCCCACATTGCTTTATATCATACAACAAAACTGGAAATATCTTCCTTCCTCAACTAATGATGAATGAAAATGTTATGCAAGATATCCTTCTCAGCAAAAGTAGTGTCTTGAATTTTCACTTGTAGTGTATGTCAAATATTAAAAGTATTTAAAAAACTGTACTAGCAGAAAATATAATATAAATAAAATAAAAGGCTTTTTAAGTGTACTTAAAGAAACACACTTTGTAATAATATCAAACATTTATGCTAAAGTACACTTTTCTTGATGTGTTGCCTAACGTACTAAAGCGCATGCAAAGTATTATAATTATAATTTCAACTTTAGTGTGTTATTCAATATTACATAAGTTAATATATTTTAAATGTACTAAATTGCAACTTCATCATTACAAATGTGTAATTACAAATACATTTAAATGCATGACTCAAGTTTCAATCGAAATTACATTAAAGGAAATTTAAAATTTTGGCAGTACAAAGACAATAAGTAAATATAAAATTACATAAATTCATCTTTATAAGTCCTTCTTACAGTAAGTGGGTTAAAAAACACTTTTAAGTTCATCTAATTACATTTAATATGAATCTGAATTATAATAAATGGATTTAATTGCACTTAAAGGGGTCATGAACTGAGAAATCAAATTTCCCTTGAGCTTTTGACATACAACAGGTCATCATACTATAAGAATATCCTGTAAGTTTCAGAACTGAAAACTTCCTTGTTAGTCCAATAAAAGCTTTTACTGTGCGTTCACACCGCCGCCGGCGAGAGCGTCAAACTTCGCTCTGGCCGCCCTGCACTCGACGCTGTAGAAAGATTCACGGACGTGCTGCCGCTCTGACGTAGATCGAATGCTTGGTCTTTTTTAAAACTGCATTTAAAGGGGCCGCAAAGCAAACAATCATGTTCGCATTTTTAAAATCGGCATTTGTGCTGACTGACCACAGTAGGGTATACCCGTATAAGATAACATCATGAAATAATTTAAATGTGAAAGTTAACTTAATTATAGTTGCATGTTTGCTAATGAAATAAACCATTTAAAAGCCATTTGTGTGGTGTGGCTTTTGTGTTCTTGGAAGTGCTAGTCTAATGTCAACATGCAGTTTATAGGTGCTAGCCTTGGTCTTTAACATTAACATTAATTTGTGTGCAACCTACTTTACAATAACTGTCCTGGTTTAAGTGCAGCATTCAAATCGGTGTTTTTTTTTGAGCAAATGAATTGCATTCCCGCTGAAAAAAACGCTTTCTAGCGCGAAAATGTTGCATATAAAAGGTGTTGCGCGGAATATATATATATATATATATATATATATATATATATATATATATATATATATATATATATATATATATATATATATATATATATATATATATATATATATTATAGGGAAACCCGCTACCGCAAAGATCAACCTCTCCTCTATTTTGCTTGGGAACTAATGTTGTCGGAACCAAAGTTTACAGAACTGCGTTCTCTGGAATCATTTCAAGCGGAGCACTACTACATTCCCATTGGTTGCCGCCGGTTGCCGCCGAACCGCGTCATAGCTCATTACCATAAAGTTGACCTGATTCCAACTTTCCTCGACGCCCAAATCGTCCAAGACGCGCCGCGCCGCTCTCGCCGGAGCTCGCCGCCGGGCTCCCATTGAAAATGAATGACTTCCGGCCACTTTGACGCTCTCGCCGGCGGCGGTGTGAACACACCATTATTGACACCAGGCCCAGCAAATGACAGGTTTTTCAAAGTGGGGATCTATGACATCAAAGGGAGGCAAGCACCGCCTCTGCAGAAAAAGATCAATGCCTACTTCATCACTGCCTGTTTAGCCCCGCCCATCGATTCGCATATGACATGCAATATAATAGGTAGCCTAAGTAACATAGGCCTGCGTGGTGTTAAACCAGATCGACCTACCAAGCAATAAACACGATTGATGGATTACAAAATATTGTGCAGTGCCTGGGCTTGACAGTAATGCAAAATGTAAGTATGATTCATGTACAGGCAGATGTCTTTGTCTGTGTGTCAGTAAATCAAACCAGTGACTAAACTTCAACTTGCGTTGTTTCTCTTAGTAGGATGAAAATAATGTTATTTAACAGTGATTAAATTCTATAAAGAAAGCGATCAAAGAAAGCTCCCTTTGCAATCGTTGGAGCAGCAAGCGCTGCAGCTGTCAATCAAACAGAGAGTTTATCAGTGACACGTTTATCAGTGACTCTATCAGTTTATCAGTTAACTATAGCACTGTTAGTGAAGATGAAAGCATTCGTTAGTGTACAGAAACTGAATTGCAATGATGATTGAAATCCAGGATTCGGATTCGGACGAATATTGGGCTTTTTGACGGGGTTCGGTTTCTGATGAACCTCCGAATTTTTTTTCCACCGAACCGAACCCTATGCACGCTCCACTGGTCGAACGTAATGACGCCACCGTTGATTAGGCTACGGGAAGGTGTTTTACTAGGTGGACCGTTCAAATCCAGTAGGCTGTGAGAAAGTGAAAATGGAACTCATGTACAGAAAACATGCCAGTACTCTAAGTCAAAAGAAAGGCGATTCAAGTCGAGCTACATGTTTAATTTGCAGTGCCCATTTGTCTCGTGGTGGCAAGGACCCTAAACAATAGCTGCTGTTAAAACATTTGAATATGAAACATCCGAAAGAATACGAGTTGTGCATGAGGGAATACAGACAGCAGCCAAAATGCAGAAACTTCAGGTAGCTGGCCTACCTCAATCCACAACTTGTATGTTTGTTTGTTTTTTTAAGTAACATTTCTAAATGATGTGGGTTAGTCTGGAGAACAGTTTGTTGAGAGTTAAACCCGCGGCAGAAAACAACCTCTCAATCCTTCTGTCTCCGCAGCGTGAGCCTCTGACTGCACGTGCGCATCCTGCACTCCCCGTTGTGTTGTTCTTTGAAACGACAGAGGGCGACTCGGAGTAACTGTTCTACAAACCACCAGGAAACAGCTGCGAGTAGAACATACGTGACAATGTTTACTTTAGTAAACTTGACCAAAACCACACTACGAAGAGCCTTTAACAAGGCTTCAGATGGCATTGATGCCCCGGGAATACTGAGATAACGCTTCGCTAGAGTGGCCAGCCTCGGGAAGCGCCGGTCATTTGCTTTCCACCAGTCAGGAGCATATACTACTGCTGTATTTTTCTGTCGAAATAGTCCCACACAGTAAGCATTTTCATTGCTTCATTATGCTAAATATGTCTGGATTGTGGTTGCACATGTCGACGTGCTCCATGAGTGAACAAATAATGCTATACAGAATATTTTTCTTTAACCATGCAGCAAAAAAAAAACATTTAAACTTTTTAACTGATTAGTATTAATCGGTCAAAGTTCTTACTTTCGGTTAATGGTTAAGCAGTCAATAGCATCCCTTCACTGCTGTGGAAGTTGTTTACTTCATTGATGTGTTTCCTGTGATAATGGACTGAGGATGGGAGTAGGATTCGGTTTCGGATTCGGCCGAATCTTAACCAGTGGATTCGGTATTCGGCATTCGGTGAATCCCTAATCTTAATATAATGCCATAGATCTAAATGTAATTAATGAACCTAATTACATTTAAATGTAATTAGTTAACACTTTTCACGATTAGTTAACTATGAGAGCTGTAATAGTAAAAACAAGCTAAAAGAGAGAGTAATACTTAGCTATTTAAAATGGAAATACGTTAGCCAATCACAGCAGTGGGCGTTTACACTGAACTCTCACAGCAGACACAGCCCTTCAAACAGAGCGTTCAGAGCAGAGGGCTAAAATCAGGGTAGTAAAATTGCCTTTTATTTATAAATTATGACAATTTTTGATGTAAAAAGCATTCTAACATTATAAGTTAACCCCAGGAAACATCATAAAACAATAAAACAATGCAGTTCATGACCCCTTTAACAAGCAATTAATCTGTCCGAAAACATTACACTCAATTGGCACTTAAAGGGTTAGTTCACCACAAAATGAAAATTCTATCATTAAAGGATTAGTTCACTTCAAATTGAAAATGTCCTGATAATTTATTCACCCCCATCCCATCCAATATGTTTTTTTGATTCTTTCTTTCTTCTGTCCAAAAGAAATTACGTTTTTTAAGGAAAACATTCCAGGATTTTTTTTTCCATATAATGGACTTCTATGGCAACAACGGGTTGAAGGTCTAAATCAATGCAGTTTCAAAGGACTTCAAAAGCTCTGCGTGATCCCAGCTGACAAATAGGGTCTTATCTAGCAAAACCATCTGTCATTTTCAAAAAAAAAATAAAAATGTATATACTTTTTAACCTAAATTGCTCATCGTGCACAGCTTTGCAGTGCACCACGGATTACGTAATTACGTCGGAAAGGTCACGCTAGACGTAGGCAGAAGTACCGCCCACGTGTTTACAAAGCGCACGTGCGAAGACTAATACATACGCCCTTAAGCAAAAAAACTAACGAAATTTAGTTTTTTTGGATAAAGGGTGTTTTTATTAGTCTTCGCACATTCGTTTGGGGCAATACTTCAGCCTACGTCTAGCGTGACATTGGCACACCACAGAACAATGCAGGATGAGCAATTTTAGGTTAAAAACCCTATTCCTCGGCTGGGATCATGCAGGGTCTCTGAAGCCCTTTGAAATTGCATTGATTTGGACCTTCAACCTGTTGGTTGCCGTCAAAGTCCATAATGTGGAGAAAAATCCTGCAATGTTTTTCTCAAAAAACGTAATTTCTTTTCGACTGAAGAAAGAAAGACACAAACACCTTGGATGAGATGGGGGTGAGTAAAATATCAGGAAATTTTCGTTTTGAAGTGAACTAATCCTTTAATTACTCACCCTCATGTCGTTCCAAACCCGTAAGACCTTCATTCATCTTCGGAACACATATTAAGATATTTTTGATGAAATCTGAGAGCTTTCTGACCCCACATGGACAGTAACATAACCACTTTCAAGGCCCAGAAAGGTAGTAAAGACATCATCAAAATAGTCCATCTGACTACAGTGGTTCAGCCTTAATGTTAAATTATGTTCTGAAGATGCAAGTCTTACAGGTTTGGAACAACATGAGGGTGAGTCATTAATGACAGTAATTTCATTTTTGGGTGAACTAATCCTTTAAGTATAATTTTCTAAAGTATTTATTCTCCTAACAACTATTCTAATTGTGCAATAAAGAAACAACATATCTGAACAGACTAAAATGCCGGATCTGTTCCTCACACAAAACTGTCGATTGGTTTCTGAACAATATAGAACCACACGTCATATGGTACTTGATACTTTTATTGTGCATTTTTGAAATTTTTGAAGCTTGATGCTCCAATTAATTCACCAATTGATACAATTTACTTATTATGTGCATACATGTTGGTCCATTGAAATTACATTTAAAGTACTCGCATTTAATTACCAATATGTAGTTACACTGTTAACTTTACCTCTAACCGTAACCCAAACCCTTACCCCAAAACTTAACTCTAACCCCTAATCCTAAACCTAACATTCCTCAAACTATATGTGGGAATTTTTCAGAACAGTATGCTATAAAGTAAATACATAAGCTGCATTTCCACTGCAGGAAATTTCTCCAGGAACTAGGGACTTTGGGGTGGTACTCTGTGTTTAGGTAAGGTCTAAATGAAGTTCTGGGTAAAAATGTCCCCCTCAGAAAGTCTGTGCTCGCGAGGTAGTACTTTTTCAAAGTTCAGGAAATTTCGGGGGTTCGACTTGGGTGCTGAACATGCTGATTAGTTGAGTTCAGGCAACATTTTGATTGGCTGACTCCATGCAGAATTTTATTTCAACCACCCTTTTTAAAAGTCTGCAGTAAGAGTTGTTTGCTATTTGAATCAACAATGGAGTTTAAAAAATACCACAGTTGGACCGACAACGAGGTTTAGGCTTTATTAAGCTTATATGCGGAGGACAAAATCCAGCGGGAACTGTAAGGTCATGCGCAGTCCAATGTCCCCGGACTAATTTGCCTAATCATCATGGTACTTCCGCGATGGAAACGCAGACAGCAACAGGTCCAGGGGGACCTGGCTATAGGCGTTTAATGTTAGTAGTTAAGGACACCTAATATAAAGTGTGACCAATAAAGTAGTTGGCTACTTTTTTGCACTTTAGTGTGAAGGGTCATCTGTGGACTTCTCACAAAACAGATCTGGTAAGTGAGTGAATGTTGTGGAGGCTTTCTAAATGATTCATCAAAAATAATCCCCTAATTGCTGTTTATTCAATATGACATGCTGATGGCAATCAGTCTTAACATAAAGAAAACCACACAGTGTTGTCCATATAGACTGTGGTGACTCTAATGAAGCCTGAAACCACGGGAAGCTATTATGCCAGGCGCGTGTAACATCAGAGACGGCAGCAGAACAAACAGCCGAAGAGTGCAGACGGCAGTAAAAATGCCAGTAGCGAATGTATTTGCAGCCATTCATTACTGTCTCGACCGAGACATTTTGTGAAAGGAGATGAGCATCTTAAAAGCTCTCTGCATCCAGTCGGCCCAGGTAATTAAAGCTGAGTGCCTCTAAGTGCGGCTCGCAGTGAAGAGATGGATCTGATTACCTCTCATTTAATGGGCACAACCGTAACGCAAATACTACATATCAAACAAAGCTGACACCTGACATGCACACAAACATGAACAGGCACACACACAGACTTATTCAGGGAAGAATCCCTTGAGAATCAATTGCGACCAATGATAGCATTGTTTACTTGCTTTGTTTTAGCAACTGATTCACTAAAGGAAATATGTAAATCATACAATGGCTCAAAAATGTGCTGAACACTATTTGCATGGCATCATTCCCCTTCACGCAGGCCAGTTTTAGGTTTTAGGACTGTGCAACTCCATTCCACAACTGCTAGAATAGACTCTATAAGTGTCAAAGCTACATCACATGGATGTACACTGATCAGGCATAACATTATGACCTAATACTGTGTTGGTCCCCCTTTTGCTGAAAAACAGCCCTGACCTGTCGAGGCATGAACTCCACTAGACCCCTGAAGGTGTGCTGTGGTACCTGTAAGTTGTGAGGTGGGGCCTCCATGGATCAGACTTGTTTGTTCAGCACATCCCACAGATGCTCGATTGGATTGAGATCTGGGAAATTTGGAGGCCAAGTCAACACCTCAAACTCGTTGTTGTGCTCCTTTGTGGCAGGGTGCATTATCCTGCTGAAAGAATACAGTTTCCGTGAAAGGGTGTATACGGTCTGCAAAGTAACATCCACATGGATGGCAGGACCCAAGCAGAACATTGCCCAAAGAATCACACTGCCTCCGCCAGCTTGCCTTCTTCCCAATAGTGCATCCTGGTGCCATGTGTCCAGGTAAGCGATGCACACGCACCCGGCCATCCACGTGATGTAAAAGAAAATGTGATTCATCAGACCAGGACACCTTCTTCCATTACTCCGTGGTCCAGTTCTGATGCTCACGTGCCCACTGTTGGCACTTTCGGTGGTGGACAGAGGTCAGCATGGATACCCTGACTGGTCTATGGCTATGCAGCCCCATACGCAACAAACTGCAATACACTGTGTATTCTGACACCTTTCTATCAGAACCAGCATTAACTTCTTGGGCAATTTGAGCTACAGTAGCTCGTCTGTTTGATCGGACCACACAGGCCAGCCTTCGCATCCCACATGCATCAATGATCCTTGGTCGGCCAGTTCACCACTATTCCTTCCTTAGACCACTTTTGATAGATACTGACCACTGCAGACCAGGAACACCCCACAATAGCTGCAGTTGTGGATCCTCATGATTACATTTTTCCTGTATCAACTTTGAGGACAAAATTTTTACTTGTAGCTTAATATATCCCACCCACTAACAGGTGCCGTGATGAAGAGATAATCAGTGTTATTCACTTCACCTGTCATGATGTTATGCCTGATCGCTGTATGTCTGGATATGACCAACATTTACTGCCACGATCACTAGAAAAGTTATTAGAAACCCATCATTTCAGTAGAATCTAGTTTACCATTTCCCTGCCAATCACCATAAATATGGCTATGTTATAACCTTTATTTTACCAGGAAAAGAAGCACATTGAGATTAAAGGCCCTTTCACACCGGACGCGTAACGAAAAAGCGAAGCGGAAAAGCGAATATTTCGTGTGCGAATAGTTTGCGTCAAAACCATTCACATTAGCCGCGACGCGAGTTTGCGACGTTTCACAGCTCCAACATTCCAAAACATTCCAAAACATTTGCAGCGACAGCTGAGAAAACGTCTCAGGTTACAAATGTAACCATTGTTCCCTGAGAACAGGGAACGAGACGCTGTGTCAGCTTTGCTTACGCTACGGGGAACGCCTCCAGCGTGACAGGTGCCTGAAATCACAATCAAATCACGTCAATCCTATTGACCGGCGACAGCCTCTGTCGTCATCTAGGCGCAACCAGGAAGTATAAATGGGGCGCCTTGCCAACATGACAGCATCCGATCGTCTGAAGGGACTGTTTTCGGCAGGTAGGCCCTGCGGCATGGCACAGCGACGCAGTGTCTCGTTCCCTGTTCTCAGGGAACAATGGTTACATTTGTAACCTGAGACGTTCCCTTTCGAAAGGGAACTCGCGCTGCGTCAGCTTTGCTTACGCTACGGGGAACGATATACCCACTACGCCATGCCGACGGGAGTGCATGCCCATTGGCAGTGACAACTGTCAAGACAAGCAAATTCTGCTGAAATGCCTGAACCACTCCCCTTCTGGTTGCATTAGGTTGTCAGTGACAGCGCTCCCTACGGTCATAGCCCAAGCTATCACCTGAGAAGGAACCTTCACACACATGAGGTCCTTCCCAGGTCTTGCTCGAAGGCCTGGAACCAACCCATTCGACTTAGAAGGGGTTCCTATAAGGGAACGTGGCAAGGAAACAAGCGAGGGAACCTTATGCCAGTCACTATTCGGGAGGTCCTCTCACCGAATGCCACCAGGGAGACCTGACCTGGTGACCCAGTCTGCTATAGGACACGTAATACGGTCAACCCTGTCTGTACAGTACAGAGCCTCTGGTACTCGCCTCCGAAGAGACATCCCGCTAGGGTGCTGCAAGAAAGGCAGTGTCATCCACTAGCCGGACCTCAGAGACGGGTTATCCCGGAGAGCAGCGCTCAGCGAAGTGCTTTCAAACCCTTGCTACCGAGGGGAGTCAAGCCGCTCGATCCTCGGATCTACCAAGCACCTACTTTAAAACGTGCTTAGGAGGCCAAATGGCCTTACAGGCTGATCATACCAGAGGGCCTACCCCTAAATCAGTGTCAGGCAGCCGTAAGCTGATAGCAGACCCTTACTTGAGGGGAGCTCATAAGCGTGCCCAGTAGGAAACCATGCCGTAGGCCAACTATGAAGGTCCCGACCTGCATGGACCGCATAGCCGCAGTGACGTCCCGTCATGCTAGGGTAAGAATATCGCCTTCAGGTCTCGCGAACGGCCAGAGACCGGCAACTGATAGCGGGTGACCACTAGCTGTCAGCGTAAAGCCAGTTGTGCGTTCCCGCCTAGGGAACTTGTTCCCCAGGGAGGCCAGGTGGGGCCTCCACCTGGCAACCTGTGCCGACTGCTCGCGTGTCCAACAGCGGAGCTCGCTCCCAGGAAGGCCAACCGGGCCTAATACCTGATCGCAGTCGTGCTAGCCCTCGAGGTAGCTGGGAAGACCAGGGACTCGCTTCATCAGGGGGGCCTAGCGGGCCTACCACCTGCAAAAGGTTGGGCATTCCTCCATCACCGCCCTCTGCTCTGTGACTGGACTCATCCAGAAGCCACGAGACAGGCGCGTGTCCACCGCGAATCCCACAGGGAAGCCCGTGCAGCTTGCCTGATAGCAGCCCATGCTACGATCCGTTGCCGAAACTGGGGACCAGGGAACGATTCCAGGGAGGCGCAATGCCTCCACCTGATAGCAGAACATGCCGTCCATAGCGCTCCAGTTCGCTAATCGTCTCAGCGACTGGGAACCGGGAGCTCGCCCTCAGGGAGGCCACCGTGCCTACCACCTGATAGCAGAACGTGCTACTCGTAGCACTTCACGCTCATTACCACAGCGACTGGGAACCGGGAGCTTTCCTTCAGGGAGGCCACAATGCCTAACAACCTGATAGCAGAACGTGCTACTCGTAGCACTTCACGCTCATTACCACAGCGACCGGAAACCGTGAGCTCGTCGTCAGGGAGGCCACCGTGCCTACCACCTGATAGCAGAAAGTGCTACTCATAGCACATCATGCTCATCGCCACAGTGGCTGGGAACCGGGAGTTTGCCTCCAGGGAGGTCACTCAGGGAGGCCAGATGAGGCCTACTACCTACTAGCACTCATGCTAGCCATCCAGTGACTGGGGCCCAGGAACGCCATCCGCAGAGGAGGTCGAGTGGGCCTGCTTACCCCACAGCAGACCCATAGGGAGGCCCAGTAGCGCCTACCACCTATTTACCAGCTCGAACCAGCCGTCGAGGGACTAGTGCCTATAGTGTCCCCTCGGGGAAGACCAGGCAACACCTGCAGACCACAGCAGGCTCTCAGGGAGGCCAAACAGGGCCTAACTCCTGAGCGAAGGTAACCTAGACCGGGAGCCTACCCCCCCCGAAAGGGGTCTGCAGATTCAAGGATCCTGCCGTGACTTTAAGAAGGCTGGCTGCTGCTACCTGGGCTGACGGCAGCTGTCTGCTGCTGACGAAGGCCTGGAAATCCAGTTAACACCTGGGGACTCGTCCCCAGGGCCAAATGACGGGTCACTGCTGATGTCGACACCAGTGGAGAAGAGCCTCCGAGGCCCCCTCATGGGCCAGGGTGTCGGGACTTTCCTGCAAGGAGGCCTGTTAGCGCCTACTACCTGTCTTGAAGTCCTGCTGTCCAGACTGCCAGGCTGACCACTAACAACCAGCCGGCTCCTACGCCCACACCTGGGGCTGGCTCCATCCCAGAGGCAGCTAGGGACAACTACTTCGCCATGTCCTAGGGCCCCCAGGACGGCGCAGTCTCTCGGGCAGTGCCTACAAACATGGACCTAATCACATTGCCAACAGCAGTGTACTCAGCGAAAGTGCTTAAACAAGGACCCTCTAAAGCGAGGGGAGTACAACTTACGTCACCTGCGTCGGGGCGGCTGTCTTACTTTCCATGCAGTGGCCAACCTTGATAGCGAGGGCGTCAGCCATTGGCAATGCTCGGGCCTCAGGGGAGCATCCGACCAGCACCGTATAGACAGAAGGATTATCCGATGTTCAGCTCGACCCGGGCCCTAAAGGAGGTGGAGCAGAGACATAAAGCAAGGGAAAATATCACAGAAATGTGAAATCCGCCGGCCAAACCGTCCTCCAGGAAAAGAGGCAGCGTTATCTGCGTCCCCTCGGGGGCGGAGTCCGCTGCCTGCGCTGGTCCCGGCTGCTAGCACCGGCTTCCTTCCTCTTAAAGCGGGTGTCCCGCCTCTTCTGCGCCGCGGTCTTCCTCCGCGCGGGCGCTCGAGAGGCGACACTGGCTCTCTGTTCCCGTCTCCAGCCCTCAGACTGAGACGGGCCAGGGACACCCGACTGCCTGGGCGCGGTCCCGGACCTCCGCGGGATGCATGTCTTAAATGCCGCCGAGCGCGCCCTCGCCTCTCTGAACTTACCCACCACCGCCTCTACGGAGGTGCCGAACAGTTCAGAGGGCGAGACCGGGGCATCGAGGAGAAAAGCTCTTTCTTTCCCCGCGATGTCCGCTAGGTTCAGCCACAGATGTCTCTCCGTAGCCACCATCGCCACCATCGAACGACCGATGGCGAAAGCAGTTTGCTTGGTGGCCAGGAGAGAGAGATCCGTGGAAAATCAGGAAAGAGATCAGGAAAGAAAGGAAGACTCCCGGGAGCTGATTGGTCATGGGCGGGGAGATAACGGTCATCCAGCCTGCTCGGACGAACGTCATCCCTCCTAGCGCGCTGCCAAGGCAGCTGCAGTCTACCCGCAGCGTGCTCCATAACATCCATCAGCTCCCCATACATGGGACAGAATGGTTGAGAAGTCTCCGCCTCAAACACATCACTTGACTCCTCAACCATCCTTTGCTCAAGCGGAAGAGCAGCGGACGAGGAGGAGCTCAGGTCCCGCTCCTCTTCTGAGGTCCGCCCCTCGCGATCTGGCTCATTGTCTGCGAGCACTACACCGGTCTCCAGACGACGAGCCAGATCCAGCTGGGAGCCCCAGGACTGAAGCCGCCGCTCGGCCTCAGCGTGAGCGGGGCCGCTCCCAGCTGCTGAACTCTCTCCCCTCGAGAAGAGAGCCAAACGAGAGCGGAGCGTTCTCATGGGAAAACGCTCGCAGTTCGCACAGGAGGCTCCCTCGAGAACCTCCTGTGCGTGCTCTTCCCCCAGATAGTATACACAGAGTGAATGTGTATCATCAGGTGTAAGGTACCTGGTACATGGCCCTGCACACCTGCGGAAGTGACGCTGCTTCTTAGAGCACTTCATTCTCACAGGTTCTTGGTTGACGCTTCGGCGATAACAGGCAAAACAGTCACTGAAGACGAAGAGATGCTGTCATGTTGGCAAGGCGCCCCATTTATACTTCCTGGTTGCGCCTAGATGACGACAGAGGCTGTCGCCGGTCAATAGGATTGACGTGATTTGATTGTGATTTCAGGCACCTGTCACGCTGGAGGCGTTCCCCGTAGCGTAAGCAAAGCTGACGCAGCGCGAGTTCCCTTTCGAAAGGGAACACTTCATCATTCAGTGGAGACAAGCTTTTCATTTTCTTTAAAAGACCGAAAAGAAGGTTTTGGGTGCACCCAGTCTTAAAGAACAGAGAGTCTGAAGGGGAGTATGCTAATCTTGTACAGGAGCTAAAACTTTATCATGGCTGGTTCCGCACTTACTTTCAAATGTCCGTGGGACAATTTGAGGAGCTCCTCCAGAGACAGTAGCAGCGCATCTGACAAGATAAACCACACACTTCAGGAACCAATCGATCCGGAGCAGCTGTGTTTCCAGCTATGTTTCCAGTTGTCACAATGTAAACATTTAAGTGCCACAGTCGTACGGACAGAAACACATTCACTTTCCATAGTCGCGGACACAATTAGGTTAGAAAAAAGTCAACGTATTGATTATAATATCGTAATCTGTAACCTATAGGCTAGTGGGCAAACAGCTGCATATGTACAGCTGTAAACACAGAACTACAGCTGTAATCCCGTGAGAAATGCGATCCCTGGCAAAGGTTAATGTTGATTGAATGGCTAGTGACATCAACTGGACATTTCGTCACCTTTTTTTCCTTGTATGTGATTGGTTTAAGCCTATTCTATCGCTGAGAGTGTTTAAAAAAAATCGTCATCGAAAAGAAAAATATAAACGTTGTTTTTTCGCCGCAGCACATTCGTGTTCGGTTTGGAAGGTCTCATTACATTTACATTTATGGATTTGGCAGACGCTTTTATCCAAAGCGACTTACAGTGCCCTTGTTACAGGGACAATCCCCCTGGAGCAACATGGAGTAAAGTGCCTTGCTCAAGGACACACTGGTGGTGACCGCTGGGATCGAACCAGCAACCTTCTGCGTATCAGTTCCATGGTTTAACCCACCGGACCACCATCTCACAAACAGCTGATCAAAAAATAAAACCATAACGCAAATTATTTGTGCGTCAAAATCGCATCCAGTGTGAAAGGACCTAAATAATCTCTTTTACAAGAGGGTCCTGGTCAAGACTGACAGCAACACATTTCAAGTGGGTTTAACAGATAACATCCATCCATCCACATATTTACACACAAACAAGTAAAAAAAAAATACAATGTAAAAAATAAAATGAAGTTGAGCTAAATTAAAAAAAATAAGGCAACCACACATTCAAATTTTTTAGTTAACTCAACTAATTTGCTCCAGTTAAAATAAAATAAAATACCTTTGTTCATCTAATCTTTTGTTCAATAATAACTTATTGTCAAGTCAACTAAAAAAAACAAGTTAAGCCAACTTGAAAAATAAGTTGCAATGAGAATAACATATAGCTCAACACCTCAACACACAAATCTCAAACATGGTGATAACCAATATTTTAACTCTGAAACATATGATAGCTAAATAACTGCATCTGCATAAATCAAGCCGGTTATTTTTTTTTTAAGCTGCAATGCATGCTGGGAACTGGTACAATTGTTTCTTCAAATAACTCAATTTGTAAAGTTGGGACAACATTTGGACAAGTTTTGGATTAAAGCTTGAGAATCTAAGTAAAAAAAAAAAAAAAACTTTTGTTAGCAACATTTTCTTCTAACAAATGTAAATAGCTTGAACAAAGATTATTTGTTTATTATCTTGAGTGAACGAAACAAGAATGCTCTAAACATGTTGCTAACAATAGTTGTTAACAAGGATTGTAGCTGCTTGTATCGCTAAATGCTAAACATTGTTTAGTTTCAAGTTCAAAAGACTGCCTGCTACTAATTTCATGAACAAAAGTTTTTAAAGTTGACTTTAACTGGAGCAAATTAATTGTTAACTTAAAAAGTTGAGTGTGATAGGTTGCCTTATTTTTCTTATTTTTCAACTTGTTTTTTTTATTTTATTTGTTGTTGTTTTCTTTTTAAGTTCAAAAGATTACCTGGTAGGCTACTCAGTAGATGAACAAAAGTATTTAAGTTGATTTGAACTGGAGTGGATTAGTTGAGTAAGTTGAATGCGATAAGTAAGTTGAATAAAATAAGTTACCTTATTTTTTTATGTTAGCTCAACTATTTTTTTTTTTTTACAGTGAAAGTATTGTTCATGATACCCATGCTGCTATGCATCAACTAATGTTAACACTTAAAATTTTATTGGTGTTAGCAAATGACAGACTGTACTGATGGCTTCAGCACATTTATTGTCTACTTAAGCTGGTTGGAAAATACGACGCTGAGATACCATGCACAGGTGGTGCAGCGGTTAAGGGAATTCTCTCCTTAATATTTAAAAACAGCACAGTTTGTTAAAAACACTAATTTCAGCATGTAAATTATAGCACTAATTACTTTAAGTGAGTCTTGTTTTGCAGAATTGCTGTTGGTTGTAGCTATTACACATCCTAAAGTAATGTATTTTTCAGTGGTGCTTGTGAAAGTCTCCAGAGGTCATTAACGATTTAGCTGCTCTGTCACATTCGCATTCCTGCTGAAACGGCAACTTTATTTGGCTGTTAATTGTTGAAATTGAAAATGTGGCCTAACCTGCCGTTCTCTCACCATCATGGTTTGGGTTGCCCAGCGTCCAGGGTTCATCTGAGTCAAAGTGTGTGTCACCCCCTATGCCCGGCCCTGGGAAATAAGCATGTGCCAGGAAGCCTCCTTCTCCATCAAAAGGAGAGCTGTCACCATGGAAACCAGAGGCAAAGATGATGGTGATGTCGACGTCGCGTTTTCCGCTCTCCAAAGCGCTGTAGGGCACCGCCTCAAAGCGTAGTGGCGTGACGCCTTGCCATACGTCAAACGCCCGGCGAATGGCCTCATGTGTTTCTCGTGCTCCCACTTTAGGAGTCACATTTTTAATGCTAGAAAAACAAACAGAAAAAAGCATCATTTAGCAGTGGAGTTGATCACTCCAGCAAAAATTAAGACAGCATGAAGAACAGCATGAAGGTGATTAAATGATTACGGAATGGCTGAACTATCCCCTTTACTTTATAAAAGGATCTAAAAAATATATTTACTTTACAACAATTTGAACTTCCATTTTGTCAGACAAACTGTTTTAAAAGTTGACATGACAAAATGTAACAATTAACTGATACATGAGTTAGACAAATTTAAGTTGGTTAGTGTGAAGTCTGCCAAAATATTGTTTTACTAGCCTAGAAATCTAGACACACCCTAGCGGCAGAACATTTATTTTCCCGCGAGTGTAGTCTAGCAACTCTCGGTAGACCTGAGAGCTGGAAAAACCAAACTCTGGTCAGGCCAATCACAGCGTGTGTAGAGTCGGTGGGTGGGCTTAACATAATGACAGCACGTCACGGCAGAGTTGCGGAGGTTCTGCGTGCTACTCGTAAACAAAGAAACTGACGAACAGCGGTCTTTCGAATTGGCTTTGGCCGCGACTCTGGAAGACTTGGAGTTAAGCTTTTCTTTGAGAAAAGAACAAAGAACGGCACTGAAGTCATTCTTAATGTCTTATATAAAGTTTATACATGTATAAATTCACAAAATCACAAAAGTTATGATACGAGCAGTTGGCCACATCCAGTAAAATGAATGGATCTCTATGGCCCTCTGCTGTGTCTCTATGGACAAAACAATTTCTTTCTTAATTTGTAATTCCTTCAGGTTTGTCTTTGACCAACAGATGGCAGAATTGTACAGCTAACACCTAGATAAATATCCAGAAACAAATTATTTATAATTTAGATCATCATTTAAGTATTTTTTTCATAAAAAAAATCATATTTTACACGCAAGCTAATGGTATAGTTGAGGAATTGTGTGGTAAATAGGTACAAAAGTACTTTCTATATCCAAAAACACAGCATTACTGTATAGATGAGAAGTAAACAAAAAAATAATATATTATTTGTATTATTAAAAATGTACAGTTTTTTTACAATCATTCTTTAAATTTTGTAAACAGGAAACTAAGGACATATGAGGGTTAAGAAAAGAAGATATGTTCGAAGTTTTGCCTAGCGGATACAGAGCGGATACAAGTCTATCAACTAACGTTAGCTTGGCTTCACCTTCTTCTTTACTCTGGTTGGTTGTGGCGCTCATGGCGCTATCCAATTGCATGCAGAGGGAATTTGAAAGAGCAGTTTATCCCGCCCCTCGGATTGAGCCCTGTCAATGGTGAGTTTCCAGACCCAACATCTTGATGTGGGTCTGGCTTTTCAGGCTATTGTTTTACAACAGTAATGCGCAATATTATGGAAGCTTGTTTCCACCATGGAATAAAAAAATGTAAAAGGTTATTGTGACATTTTATCTCATAATCTCGCAATTGCAAGATCTTTTTTTTTTTCTTGCGAGCTATAAACTCATTAGTCTCGCGTAGCCAGACCTTCAGACTGACGGCAGAAGGTCTGGACTCTATCACAGCTTTCATTGGTCGAGGACATTTGACTGACATGTGACGCAACCAATCACAGTTTGTTTTGTTCTGCATCATGTTTATGGCCGTGAAATGTAAAGTCGATGTCCCTGCAATAACAGACCGCCGTGCATCTATAAATTATACATTCAAGAACGTTGTGCAAGTTTACTGCAACAATGGAGCCGCAAACTAAACGCTCATTGTCACAGTTGTACACGGCATTTGTTTCCAGACGGACTGTTAAAGAACGCAACACACACGTCTCATGGACATCCTGTAGAATCAAATGGCGACTTCGAATCTCCTGAAGTGTTTCCAGATAAGTGTCCCATATGCATCAGACGTTCAACTAACAGTCTGTGGGCGTGATGTCTGAGGCTGAGACTATAAACTTATAATTGCAAGAAATAAAGACCAAATTGAGAAATATATATTTGCAATTGTGAGATATAAACTTTCAATTCTGAGAAAAAAAGCCCTAATTGTGAGATATAGTGGAAACAAGTGTCCATACAATACTACAATTGAGTTTAGCTTCAAATGCTTGGAATACATCATGTTTACTTTTGAATTTATAAAGCTTATATTATGTTCGTTGAAAGCACAGACCGAATTTAAGCTCATTCAACACATTTTTCCATAAATTGAGTACAAAATATCCAGCGCATCCACCTCCCTTGCCAGAGATGTTGAATCTTGCTCGGAGCGGATCTAGTAGAACTGGAGGGGTTACATTGGTGCTGTGACACGGATGGGAGCGAGGCCGGCTAGTAAGAGCTGTGCAGGTAAACCTCACTCCTCTGGCCTCGAGAGGTACACTAGGGTCTTTAACATCCTTGTTAACGTGCTGGCCTCCAATGCTGGAGACACCAAATTCCGCTCGGAGCGGTGCGAGTAGAAAGGTAATCTCATTGGTGCCGTGACCTGGATTGGAGTGAGGTGCAAGGGGGGTAAATGAGTCTAGCTAGTAAGAGCTGTGTGCATGGGCGTAGATTACACGGGACGTGTTCCCCACACTTTTATTAAAACGTGCATTTGTCCCCTGCACTTTTACCGGGTCTCACTGGTCCTAGTCGACCCGCTCCATGCGGGATTCGAACCGGAGTGTCCTGTGCCGGAGGCAGGCACTTTAACAAGGACACTAAAGACAGCATCCACTAGGGCTGTGCGATATTGAAGAAAAATGTGATTGTTGTTCCACAAATATGAAGCAGCACAACTGTTTTCATAATTGATAATAATCAGAAATATTTCTTGAGCATCAGATCATAATATTAGAATGATTTCTGAAGGATCATGTGACACTGAAGACTGGAGTAATTATGCTGAAAATTCAGCTTTGATCACAGGAATAAATTACAAATATTTTTTTACTATATATTCACATAGATAACAGCTGCTTTACATTGGGATAATATATCACTGTATTACCTTTTTACTGCATTTTTATTAAATAAATGCAGCCTTGGCGAGCAGAAGACTTCTTTCAAAACATGTAATAATTGTAATTTTCCAAACGTTTGATAGGTAGCCTACTATATATTTTTTTTATTTTTTACATTTTTTACATTTTTTTATACATAAAATCCATGGGGACTTAATGCACAAGTGTTTGTAGTACATAAACCAATCATAAAATTGGCATAAAATGTAGGGAAAATATTATAGCCTACATATTAGTGATTATTATTAGTGATTATTGTTCAGCAGTGTATTTGATATGAGATGAGGTCATAAGACAAGGGTCAGAAAAAAAACTGGTATTACACCTAATATTTCTGTCCCCATCACTTCTGAAAAGGGTTGCGTGGGTAAACCTCACTCCCCAGGCCTTAAGAGGCACACTAGCCACAGACCTATAGAGGCCACGGTCTTTAGTGTCCTCGTGCCGGAAAATACACTGATAATGTGTCCCCAGTTGATTTTGGTTCATTCACACTGCCAGTGATTTTCTGGAATCTGTGTGTGCGTTCACAAACCTCCCATAAAGACAAGTGACATCGACGTGACATGTAATGTCTACGCAGCAACTTAAGTTTGCTTATGATCTGCGATTTCTCTCTCTTGTGCCACAAGAAACCACACTCATGCATTTTTTCGATCATGGATCATAAACTAGAGGAGTCGATCATAAACGTCTCGGTTACGTATGTAACCCTCGTTCCCTGAGGAGGGAACGGAGACGTACGTTAGTGACTAACGAATGGGGGTTTCGCTTAGAAGCCACTTACCTTCGAGAATTTAACAGCGCCCAATGGCAGTGCCAATGCCATGGGCATGCAGAATTTGCATGCGTAACTCCGCCCCACCTCGTGGGTATAAAAGGAAGTACGCTGGCAACGTTTCGGTTACGTATGTAACCCTCGTTCCCTGAGGAGGGAACGGAGACGTACGTTAGTGACTAACGAATGGGGGTTTCGCTTAGAAGCCACTTACCTTCGAGAATTTAACAGCGCCCAATGGCAGTGCCAATGCCATGGGCATGCAGAATTTGCATGCAGAATTTGCATGCGTAACTCCGCCCCACCTCGTGGGTATATAAGGAAGTACGCTGGCAACATCGCATTATGTTACTGCTGCAGGAGCCAAGACTGAACTCCGCATTCCAGCAGCACAGCTGACGTGGCAAAGGAAACGTACGTCTCCGTTCCCTCATCAGGGAACGAGGGTTACATGCGTAACTGAGACGTTCCCTTTCGTTCAGTCACTACGAAGTACGTTAGTGACTAACGAATGGGGGTTCCAATACAACAGCGCCACTCAGCTGTCTTCCAGTGCCCTGCGTAAGTGTGAGTACCCTGTCATAAGACTAGTACGGACGAAGGACTCCCACTTATCACAGGAATACCAAGGTACACTGGGAAGCATATTCCAGTGTGGAAATGCCAAGATGCCTACCTGTGGGGAGGACTTAGAGAATACGCATATGACCCACCCCCTGGTGGTTGATGTACGCTACAACGGCCGGACTAGTCCGGACTAGTACATGTTAACCCATCAGCAACGCTCGGAAGCGGTGCAGGGCGAACCGTACTGCCAGTAACTCTAGGCAATTGACATGCAGAAGGCGCTGGGGTCCTGTCCAGGAGCCCGTGGCTGCTAGTCCATTGCACATGGCACCCCAGCCCGTGGCAGAGGCATCTGTTGATACAACAACCTGCCTGGAAACTCGTTCTAAGGACATTCCGGTCCGTAGAAAACTGAGGTTCGACCACGGGGTGAGAGTCTGTAAGCAGGCCCGAGTCACTAGTACCCGGAGCGTGCCAGACCGCCATGCCCATCTCGGGACTCGATCGCGTAGCCAGTGCTGAAGCGGTCTCATATGTAGCAATCCGAGCGGCGTCACCGCGGCTGCAGATGCCATATGCCCCAGGAGCCTCTGAAATAGTTTCAGTGGGACCGCACTCTCGCCCTCGATTTGACGAAGGCAAGTCAGCAGAGACTATGTGCGTGCTCGCTGGTAAGCAGAAAACCACACTGAGAAAAGAGATCCTCTTCACGGGGCAGAGTCGCTCTTCTCCCAGTCGACCTGAAGGCCCAGACGGGCTAAGTGCCGGAGCACTTGGACTCTGTGTCCGCAGACCTGCTTACGAGAGTGACCCAGTATGAGCCAGTCATCGAAGTAGTTCAGGATGCGAACCCCGTGCTGCCTGAGTGGCGCAAGGGCTGCCTCGATAGACTACGTAGAGTCACGAGGGGACAGAGCTGCCCGAATGGGGGGACTGCGTACTGAATGTCCGCCCCTCGAAGCAAACCGTAGGAACGGTCCACGTCGAGGAAGGAGACATGAAAGTAAGCGTCCTTCAGGTCGATCGCTGCAACCAATCTACCGGACAAACGCGTCCGAGGAGGCGTTCGCTACCGACATCCTGAACGGAAGCCTGTGAAGGGATCGGTTCAAGATGGGCAGATCCAGGATTGGCCATAACCCACCGGTTTCCTCGGGTACAATGAAGCAAGGGCTGAGAAGCCGGACTTCACTTCGGCTGGAGGGACAGGCTCGATCGCACCCTTTGCCAGTAGGGTGGCAACCTCCGCACGCATGACCGGGGCATTAGGCCCCATCATGGCGGGCGGACTCCCCAGAGCGGGAAGGAGTCTGCGCGAACCGAATCGCGTAGCCGAGCCTGATGGTCTTCGCGACCCAGTGGACAGTCCCGGAACCGTAGCCAGGCTCCCAGGAACTGACCAGCAGGGTCACTCGAACCACAGACGTAACCCGGGTGGGGCAGCGAGGCAGCGTGACTGGCCCAGATGTGGGAGGCGTAGCGTCCCGGTGTGGGGGCACAGTCAGCAGCTGCGTCCTGACAGAGGAGACCAGGGAAGGACATACGTTCCACTGGGGTCTGCTCTGAGAGGAGGCTGGCGAGAGAGAGGGACGCTTTCAGTCTGCTTTCGGGCGGCCGAGAACCGTTGGGCGCAGTTCTCAGCCGCGCCGCTGAAGAGGCCAGCCTGGGATATGGGCGAGTTGAGGAGGCGGGCCCGCTCAACGTCCTCCACATCACCAGGTAAGGCCAGGTTTTCTCCCGGACCACAGCAGTGGACATCGCCCGACCCAGGGAGCGTGTGGCCACCTTCACCGCCCGGGGGGCGGGACCAGTGGTGGCACGCAACTCATTGAAGAGCCCTGGGTCGGCTCCACCCTCGTGCATGTGCAAAGGGGCGGCGGCCTGCCCCAAAGCTCTGCAGGACCACGCCACCGAAGTAGACAAGCCCACAGGCTTGGGGGGTGCTTAGGATAGCTACGCCACGTCAAAACCCTCTGTGGACACCGTAGTGCGCAACAGAGTGTTCAACAGTGGGGGATCCCAGTGTACCGTCGGCCGCGGCCCCATCGAGGGCAGAGAAGGCGGAGAAGGCCACCAAACGGTCACGGGAAGCACGGGGACTTCCAGGACCGCGTGATCTCCTCATGCATCTCGGGAGCGAAAGGCATTGGAGGCGGGGCCCAACAGCTGTCAGGTGCCACCCCCAAAACCACGAGCGCAACCACGAGCGCTCGTGACAGGGCGGAGTTCCACACCAGCCCAAGGCTCGCGGCTGCCCGAGATAACATGGCTGTCAACTCCAGGTAAGATCAGGCAGCGCTTACACACCCGAAGGCGGAGCACAACCTAATCGTCATCCCCAAAGGACTCTACCCCACCTTGGGATGCGGCGATCGACATCTCGCTGCTATCTGGAGTGTGAACGAAACGAACGAGGCGTCAGAGACAGGCCGCTGTTTCAGTCCAGCACTCGCGGGAAGCGATGTGCGAGAGGGGGGCGTGGCCCGAGGAATGATCGTCGGGGTTCTTAATACCACGGCACTGCCCTCAGGTCACCCTGGCCACCAGCCAAAGTATCTCTCGGAGACGGTAGATTGGGATGTGGCAGAGGGGACTCTCCTCACGGAGATCACCGAGTCTCGACCGTGACATCGCGATGGTCACGTTCCCGCAGTGGGAACATGACACATCCACAATCACTGCGCGAACGTGCTGAAGCCCAAACACGTCGAGCAGTGAATGTGCCCAAAGACAGCAACGGAGATCGATCGCACCCGGAAGTGCACGGGCGAACCGTCTTGAAAAAGACGTGCCACGCGCAAGCTCTTTTTGTGAGAGGAAGCTCCGCAGAGAATGCCGGAGTGCCCAGGGACCACACACCAGCTGTCTAGCAGACCACTGCGCAGATCAGCAGGCAGGCAGTATGCGATCGCTGGAATGCACCGTAACACCAACGCCTCTGGAAAGCTCAGTGACAAGACTCAGTTATCAGGCTTGAAGGAGTGAAGAGATCCTCTTGGCTCCAAAGCAGAAACATAATGCGATGTTGCCAGCGTACTTCCTTATATACCCACGAGGTGGGGCGGAGTTACACATGCAAATTCCGCATGCCCATGGCATTGGCACTGCCATTGGGCGCTATTAAATTCTCGAAGGTAAGTGGCTTCTAAGCGAAACCCCCATTCGTTAGTCACTAACGTACGTCGTAGTGACTGAACGAAAGGGAACTAGCAGTTTACAGTTCCACTAAGTGGGCAAACAATCTCAGCTTCAGTGTCACCACTATACCCCTTATGCCATCAATCCTGCCTTTTGTTCACACAGGCTGCGTTCTGGGACTGATCCCGGCAATATTACCAAGTCCCCATCCCAGGACTTGTTTGCATTCACACAGAAGGCACTCTAGCAATTGTATGGCAATTTTCTGGGATCAACGCGCTTTGAAAGGGGCTTTAATGTTAATCAAACAACAAAACAAATCATTCACTGCTCTTCACTGAATAACTTTACTAACTAATAAGAATCAATGTATATGTAATTCATATTATGAAGACTACAGTGTTTTTTTATTTATCTTATTTATTACATTCGATATCTGTATAGTAATAGGCTATTATAAGTAGGCCTAGTAGGATAAATGTATTCATTTGTACCTATACTTTTTTCTGTTGTTCTTTTTTATTGTATTACTGACTGTTTCAACTCAAACTGTTGTTTGTTGACAGTGAATCTGCTATAAAAGAACATGGGGTTGGGGATAATTTGGGGGTTTTAATGAACACACTGACAGGGACCCCTTCACAAGGTTTTGCTTAGGGCCCCAGAAGTCTAAGACCGGCCCTGCCCCTGGCCTCAAGAGGCGCATTAACAGCAGACGCTAGAGGCTGCGGTCTTTAGCATCCTTGATAGCGCACCCACTTCCCATGTTGGAGATGCAGGGTCACCAGTTTTTTTACAGTGTACTTATTAAATGATTTATGTTATCGATATTAAAATCTTGTCTTATTTTCAGTTAGTTTTATTATTTATTTATTAGTTCATTTGAATGGGACAATGCAGAAAAGACATTGCTACAATTTCAAGCAGCCGATGCTCCACATATAGGCTTTTAGCCAAAGGCTAATTTGCAGCCCCAGTCCCTGGTTAGGCTTTTTTAACAACAATAAAACAAATCGCACAAGCAACAAAAAATGTATGTATTAAAAACAATGATAAAATAAAAGACTGTGTATAACCATCAATGTTCACAAACCTGCTTTTGTTTGAACCACTTTTTTATATTTGTTTGAAAGATGTTTAACTCAGTTTGCATTTTTAGTTCAGCTGGCAGGCTGTTCCTTTTAGTTCAGCTGGCAGCAGTATACCTTGAACCGAAAATGTGGATTGTGCAAATTTAGTTTCCAAATTTAGTCTTCGGTACTTTGCAATTCTGATTGGATGCACCTTTTGTGGTCATCCCCTTACTATGTTGTTTTGTTATTAATTGGCATATGATATCTGGAGCAAGATTGTTTATACATTTAAAAACCATTTTAATAAGAGACAAATTTATAAAATTTTCAAAGCTAAGCAGAATATACTTTTGTAAAATATTACAATGATGCAATCTAACTGGTTTCTTGTCCAAGATTTTTAGCGTTTGTTTATATAGAGATGTAACCGGTTTGATAGTTGTTTGAGAAACCTGACTCTAGACAGTCACACAATAAGATAAATGTGAGAAGATCATTGCATGCATGTGCATTAAGTGTAACTTAGCTGCATTTAGGGTATATACGGCCTAATCAATTAAAAACAATTCAAGTTTGTTCTGATGGTCCTACACAACCTTTTTACATGCAGATCAAATTTTAATTGAGAATCTAAAATAACACCTAAATATTTAAAATCATTAACTGTCTCTATTGCCTTTTGATTGATATTAATTATAAAACCATTCATTTCCTTTCTTCTAATTGAAAAAAACACATTGAGACAGTTTTTGAACAATTCAAGGTCAAACAGTTGTTTTGCAGCCACTGTGACACACCAGTCATTTCATGTGCTAATATATCTGCAGCCAAGCGTGGAGTCTTTGCTGATACATAAATGACTGTGTCATCTGCATATAACTGACATTTAGTTTCTGTACAACAATTTGGTAAATCATTGACATACAAGGAAAACAACAGTGGACCTAAGATTGACCCTTGAGGGAGACCCGTCTCATTGTTTTGTAAAGATGATCTTGAATTATTTATCTTAACACACTGATCTCGAGATTCTAAATATGATCTGAACCAATCGATTGCCTGCTGAGAAAAACTAAACATATTTAATTTATGCAGGAGTATTTCATGATTCACAGTATCAAATGCCTTTTTAAGGTCTAAAAATACTGCGCCAACAACATTACCGTTATCTAGAGCTCCCTTAATAAACTCTGTAAGATAGCAGTTTGCCATTTCTGTTGATTACTTAGGCCTAAAACCAAACTGATTAGAGTGAAGTAGACTATTTTGTTCTAGATAGTTGATAAGTTGTTTAGCTACCAACTTTTCTAGAATTTTTGAAATGGAAGGGAGTATAGAAATTGGTCTATAATTCTGAACCTCATCAACCGATCCTGCCTTGAAAATTGGGGTTGTAATTGAAGTTTTCCAATCTGAGGGGAATTTACTTTCTCTAATAGATGAATTTATCAAGTTTATCAAGGGCTTTAGCAAACAAGCACTATATTTTTTTTTAACAAATTCTGTATCCATTCCAAATATGTCCTTAGCTCTTGAGTTATTCAATTGATTAATAATTTGGAATATCTTAGCTTCATCAACCTCATAGATATGAAAGGATGAGGGTGTGTCTTATAGTATTTTTTTTTTCATTTGTATGTATTACTAAATGGTTAAAGTTGCATTAAGCATAATATTGTGGGAAATGTAAAGGGTTATGTTGCAGTTTCTTGTGTTACCAGGGAGAGTTTGTCCCTACTAGAGTGTCTCTATTATCTTTAGCAAATCTTTGTTTCATGTGTGCTATTAATGGGCTGTTTTGAGATTCTGTCTGTGTGAGAATTTATTTTTCCCCCCAGCTTAATCAGATATTAACATCAAAACCTTCCCTCTGATCGAAATCCACCACTATCAAATGTCATAGCAAAATACCCTCACCATTATGATTTGTTAATATCACAGAAAAGAGAGAGCATTTTCATTTCCAAAGTGAATTTCACGGACTGCCCTTAGACTGGCATCTTTGCTGAATTCCCCACATTGAAGTCTTTATCTTGCTCTAACAGACTGAGGCCCTGAAAATCTCAGCTGACTTTTCTCTATAGAGGCCAGTCACTCACTGCCAAGCCTGTCTTCATTTACATTCCATTTGCATAGGTGGCCCATCAATTAAAAAAGCAGGATTTGAATAAATCATTTCCGTTATCACCCGCTGTAACCGGGAAAGTCTAAATTGAGGTGAGAGAACACTCTATTTCCTCCAAGCCCTTTGGAAGGTAATCTTCAGGGAATTCAAATATGTTTCTTGAAGGTTAAAGAGTGAATGCTGGAGGTTATTATATGCTTGGCTGTGTCTTCATTGCAGTGCAGCATACACTGTAGGATGGCAGAGATGGGGCGATTTGAGGGACGTCTGCTGTTCCAACCTACCTGTTATGTGTTGGTTAATCAAAGTTCAGTAAACTGTCCCTAATCTCAACTAAATATCAGATCTCTGTGGACATCTAGGCCAGTATTTACACAAAACGTCTACAACCAAAGTGAAATGCACTCATGGAAAGAATAGTCTAATAAGTGTTACCAAACCTTTTAGCCTTCACTTGACTTAAAGTTAAAGTCCGCCTATTCCTGATGAAAACTATTCTGGAAATGTCTACATATTTGTTTTTTGTTTTTTATTCATAAATTATAACTATTGGTCCACTCTTTATATCTGTTTGTGGGTTATACAAATATTTAACCAATGAAATGTATTAAAAAGTGTTTGTGAATAAAACTTTTAACTCCATTGGATTCTCAAACTGTCAATAAATCCTTATAACTCCACCCCACCTCTATTGTGAGTGAACTGCCACACCCAGTTTGTTTGTAGCACTTCATCTTTTATAACATGAGATTTTAGCCAAATGACAGAAAAAATTGAGCATACAAGAGCACTCGCATTCGCGTAAAGTAGCCTTGTTGACAAGTTTGGGTAAGTAAGTGCAAAATGTACAAGATTTAGTACCTTCAATGCCCTGTAGATGGCGATATCACTTCTTTTGTAGCATAAACTGCCATGCAAAAAAGTAACGACTGATGCTGGTTAAAGTCAAATGACACTAACAACATGGTGAATGAAGTAAGTCTGGATTACATTCATACTATAGAATATACTTTTATTTACGGTAAATTTGAATTTATATTTACTCAGACGGTATGCGATATCGGATGCACCGACAGTGTTTTTTTCCCCCTTTCCTGAAAAGTAAGACTGTCCATGTATATTGAATAATAATTGTAACATAAAAATATGCATTAAAACATTTGTTTTCCATAATATCATGCAAAATAAATATATGGTTTTATTTACGTTAATATTATTTAATGAACCTTAGATAATATTTTGGATTGTTATTAACTAAAGTTAACAAATATTCATAAAGACTACAACAAATGCATTGCTCTGTTATTCAATGTTTGTTAGTTTAATGCATTAGCTAATGTTAACTAATGGGCCTTATTGTAAAGTGCCAGCAGAACATCATATGCACTTGGAACAACATGAACGTGATTAAATGATTAAAGAATTTACATTTTTGGGTGATCTATCCCCTTAACTCTTGTTTTACATAATATCATTATGAAAAATAAATATAATAAAATAATCAAGTACAATAGATATACTATACATTTAAGACAACTTATTTAGAGTGCTTTTTTATTTCTTTTCTTTTTTTTAGCTCTATCTGTTAATGTCTGTGCTATATTTGAAGATCAAATTGTTAGATCATTCACACTAACAGAGACGTCATGTCTCTCTCTAACCTGTATGTGATGTGTGTGCGTTGCCACTTCTGTCCAGTTAGTGCATAGCGCTTCTTCCTGCGGGATCCAGATATGCCCTCAAGCTGGTCTGGTACCCCACATCTGGGTCTCTTCATCCAGCTAGAGGAGAAGGGAAGAAGAGTGAGGTAATTTCTGCCCTTCATCAAAAATATAAAATGACAGGTTAGCTAAAGTTGCCACTTTAAGGCATGACTATAAAAGAGTAAATGGATTTAAAAATAGCCAGTTCTGTGATCATTCATCAATTCATCAGAATTTTGAATCAATTTTGAAGTCAATGCATTATATTGCTGGAGATGCATACAAATATTTAACGCACAAAAACATGTCTGTCAAGTCTTTCATAAATTCAAAGTCTTTAATAAATTCAAAAAGGTAACAAAGACCATGCAGGCGATCACAGGAATATGTTTAGCACAACCACACTAAAATAAACAAGACTGAACACAGAACAAATGGAACAAAAGGCTTAAATACACAGGGAGACCAATCAAAGGAACTGGGAACAGGTGAGTGCTTAATTAGAAACTATGAGTGGTTAGGACTAAACCAAAAAATGACAATGAAAACTAAGACTAGACAGAACAGAAAATGACATTACTCCTAAAACCCTAGAAGTTGAATTCTCACGCTGCAAACTACAAAACGAGGAGAATGACCGGGGGCTTAGCAAGAGGACGCAGAATTGGCAGACAGGACAACCCAGGACAAAGGAGGAGCCAGGGAGGAGATGACAGAGACAGAAACCTATGCAGCGATGACAGCAGAAGGAGCCAGAGAGGAGATGAATGCAGGAGGAACCAGGTGGGAACCCAAAGCACAGCCAGGAGAACTGGCAAAACCGATGGTGGGAGACGCCAGGGTGGAGTTGGCGGTCCAACCACCAGTGGTGGAGCCAGGATATTTGGCCTCCAGAACCTATGGAAAACAACAGCGATGAGCAGCTGAAATGGAGCCAGGGTGCCGGAGCCCGACAGAGCTGAAGGGGTTGAGGGACGAGGCATAGTCGAAGGCTTGGATTTCTGTAGCGCAAGGAGAGCAACAACTGACCAAGGTAGAGCCAGAGGGGCAAGGGAGCCCAGTGGAAACGCGAGGTAGACTGTCCCAAGGTGGAGCCGACTGGTCAACGGGCCAAGGTGGAGTGTTGGGCTCAGCAGCACAAGGTTGATATGGGGGATCCACGTGCCAAGGCGGAGCTGCCGACCGGAAGACTTGAGGTGGACCCGCGCAGCAGAGTGGAGTAAAAAGAGGAGATGCAGAGAAACTGATGGGAGCTAGCGGAGGTGGGGCCGAAGGACTGGCTGGCTTAGGTAGAGGAGGCGGGAGAGGGAGGCTAGGAGAGACCATCATTGCCGAATGAGACTTGGAGCTGGGTGGGACCAGTGGGGATGGGAGACTATGGGAAAATCCTTCTTGCTCAAACAATAACACAGAAACCTTGCACAGCTCACCCTCAGCAACGGGATTATAGGCAGGGCTCCATTACATTCCCTCAAACTCTACAATTACACCCACAGGTACTGACAATGTTGCTGGCTCACACACCTGGTTAAACTGTTGGGAGCTGTTGGTGGCTGGCTGGTCTCTGGGTCCGGCCATCCATGAGGCAGGCGGTCACAGGAGAGTTGTTATTAGCCAGCACTTACTCCACAAAAGCAGCAAATTTCCCTCGAGAACAATCACCAGGCAGACGTGCCTTATACCGCTCATGTAAGCTGGTCAGGAAAAATACACAGGGAGCGGTCGGGAAAGGTGGTAAGACAGGCCAGGTCTAAAAAGTCACTTGTGTGGTTCTTGAGGGTTTTATCTTCCTGCTCTAAACTCTGAACACAGGAAGATCCATTTCTTGTCTGGTCATGCTGTGGCTTTAATGAGCGCACAAAGGCAACAAAAACGGTGTTCAATAAATCTGTGGCGAGGTTGACGAGCGAGAGACGTGGGAGGAGCGAGCGAGACCGGTGCGCGTGATTGAGAACCTTGAGTCCTCTCATGAGGGAACACGGAGGCATATAAGGACGAGTGACATTAGTGAAGGACGAGAGAGGACCAGGCCTGGACTTTACGTTGTGTTTTGTTTACGTTTTGTTATGTGTTTTACTTTAATTTTGTTTATTTATTTGATTAAAGTATTTTAAATGTTCACCGGTTCCCGCCTCCTTCTTCCCATAACAACAAACTCTATTACAAAATCAAAAAAGGTAACAAAGACCCCACAGGAGATCACATGAGTAACTTTAGAAGAACCACACTAACATAAACAAGACAGAACACAGAACAAAGGGAACAAAGGGCTTAAATACACAGTGAGACCAATCAAAGGAACTGGGAACAGGTGAGTACTTAATTAGAAACTATGACAATAAATGAGTGATTAGGAATAAACCAAAAAATGACAATGAAAACTAAGACTAGACAGAACAGAACAAGACAAGAATGTGACAATGTCAATATCACAGACATTCAGCACCAAATTATAGTCATCAAAATCTGTAGCTTCATGAAAAATTCCTCTTGAAACCTGCTGTTGTCATTCATAATAATCTTTTTTTTACTGCTAGTTACATAAGAGATGCAATTTCACAATAACAGCTAACATTAATTAGCAACTGAATGAGAAAAACAAGATCTAGTCTTTATTATCAATATACCACTGTTGTTTAAAGTAAGAATCAAATTGACTTGAAGGTCAAACAGAGAGTGTTTATGCTATATCACACTGTGTTGTTCTCCTCAAATAACTTACACAAGCAGTAAAAAAAATTCTCAAAATGTTTTGATCGGAAAATGGAATGTGGTGTCCAAGCTAAACATCAGAGATCAAAGTTTAATTGATGACTTTAATTGATGATTGAAAACTCATTTGTGTCCCATTTGTGTCCACACACGACTAAAAGTGCACTTTGTAATAATGTTAAACTAAAAGTTTTAATAATCTTTTGTCATGCTTAAAACAAGTATGCTTGGTGTGTTGACTAACATCCTAAAGCATTTGTAAAGAAGTAACGTGAAGTACTTGATTATAATTTGAACTGTTATTCAATATTACATATAAAGTTAATATATTTGTTTAAATGTACTAAACTGCATCTTCATCATAGGAAATGTGTAATTAGAAATATATTTAAATACATTACATACAGTGCAAGTTTAAATAAAAAATTACATTTAAAGTATATTTTATTTTATTTTAATGTTTGACAGTACATTCAACAATACATGATATTACTTCCATATTATTTTCTCTTTTTAAGAGTGTATGTGCTAAAGTGTACTTTTCACAAAGGGTGTTTTGTTATAGTGTGTTGCTTCAGTGTAACAGGGGACACTTTACAGTATTTGTGTTTGCTTAGCAGTACTCACTCTACAGTGTCCTTGTCTAGAGTCCCTGTGATGTTTAGTCCGTACTTGTGCTGCATGGCAGCAATAGCAGAATGCATGGTTTGGGCTGATCGCAGGACGGCCATGTTAGGTTGCGTATGGTGGAGGTAGCCATACCTCTGTAACCACGCCTGTAAGAGACAGAACAAACATAACCTGATAACATGTCCTCAGCTAAACCCCAAGGATCAGCTGTAGCTTCAACAACAAGACAATGAATAAGAAGCTAAACATGCTCTCACAAGGCTTGGAAGGAAGCCTACACTGCAAAAAATGCTTTTCTTACTTAGTATTTTTGTCTTGTTTTCAGTCCAAATATCTAAAAAATCTTACATTAAGAAGCATTTACTAGACAAGCAAAAGTTTTTGTCTTATTTTTTGGGAAAATAACTCAAAATTAAGGGAGTAATAATCTGCCAATGGGGTAAGAAAAATAATCTTGTTTTCTGTTTGAATTAATTTTAATTAATTAATATGCTTATTTTTAGCAAAAACGTCTCGGTTACGTATGTAACCCTCGTTCCCTGAGGAGGGAACGGAGACGTACGTTAGTGACTAACGAATGGGGGTTTCGCTTAGAAGCCAATTATCTTCGAGAATTCAACAGCGCCCAATGGCAGTGCCAATGCCATGGGCATGCGGAATTTGCATGCGTAACTCCGCCCCACCTCGTGGGTATATAAGGAAGTACGCTGGCAACATCGCATTATGTTACTGCTGCAGGAGCCAAGACTGAACTCCGCGTTCCAGCAGCACGGCTGACGTGGCAGAGGAAACGTACGTCTCCGTTCCCTCCTCAGGGAACGAGGGTTACATACGTAACCGAGACGTTCCCTTTCGTTCAGTCACTACGACGTACGTTAGTGACTAACGAATGGGGGTTCCAATACAACAACGCCACTCAGCCGTCATCCAGTGCCCTGCGTAAGTGAGAGTACCCTGTCGTAAGACTAGTACGGACGAAGGACTCCCACTTATCACAGGAATACCAAGGTACACTGGGAAGCATATCCCAGTGAGGGAATGCCAAGATGCCTACCCGTAGGGAGGACTTAAGAATACACATATGACCCGCTAAGGGCTGCATATGGAAGATCTCTAGGGTACCAGCCGAAGGTGGATTTTTAACCCTAGGGGTGGCAGGGACTTGCCGAGGGAAAGACACCTGCTCGCTGAGGAGGCTTACGGTGGGAATACTCGTGTGGGGGTCGCCGGAGGGGAACCATGCACACGGAGCACCTGGCCGGACATGAGGGTCTGGGCTCGAAAGGGCAGACTGAACTGATGTCGGCGTAAGCAGTGCTGGAGGAGCTCAGGGCTCTCGGGGAGCTCACCTGAGGAAAATATCGCACGTATCCAGTCCGTGGAGTGGAATGGCGAGCAAGCGAAGACACCTGAGCCTGGCCCATTACCGGCCACCCGTAGGGGCGAGTACATAGTCGGACACTGGCTCCACTCGGAGATTGTAGAATCTGGCGAATGTGTTGGGTGTCGCCCAGCCTGCAGCTCTGCAGATGTCTGTTAGCGAGGCGCCATGCGCTAAAGCCCAAGAGGAGGCCACACTCCGTGTGGAGTGTGCCCTAACCCCAAGGGGACATGGTCGACCTTGCTGCTGGTAAGCCAAAACAATGGTGTCCACTATCCAGTGAGACAACCTCTGTTTCGAGAGAGCACTTCCCTTCCGCTCTCCACCATAACAGACAAAGAGCTGGTCTGAGGTCCTGAAACATCGCGTACTGTCTACATAGGCGCGGAGAGCGCGTACTGGACAGAGCAATGCCAAGGCTGGGTCTGCCTCCTCCAAAGGCAGCGCTTGCAGGTTCACCACCTGGTCTCGGAACGGAGTGGTGGGAACCTTGGGCACATATCCGGGCCGGGGTCTCAGGATCACGTGAGAGTTAGCCGGCCCGAACTCTAGGCACGCTTCGTCAACCGAAAATGCTTGCAGGTCCCCGACCCTCTTAAGCGAGGCCAATGCGGTCAGCAGAGCAGTCTTCATAGACAAGAATTTAATCTCAGCTGACCGCAAAGGCTCAAATGGAGGCCTCTGCAGAGCACTTAAAACTACTGAGAGGTCCCAAGAGGGTACGAGAGGAGAGCGAGGAGGATTCAGTCTCCTCGCCCCCCTCAGGAACCTGATGATCAGGTCGTGCTGACTTACCTTTTTGTCCCCCAGGAGATCGTGGTAAGCAGATATTGCGGCCACATACACTTTAAGGGTGGAAGGAGACAGCCTTCGTTCCACCCCCTCCTGGAGAAACGATAGCACAGACCCGATCGGGCATTTCCAGGGGTCTTCTTGGCGGGAAGAGCACCATGAGACGAAGAGGTTCCACTTCAAAGCATAGAGACGTCGTGTAGACTCAGCTCTAGCCGAAGTGATGGTAGCGACCACCGCAGGTGGAAGACTACTCAAACCTGCCGCGTCCCGTCCAGAAGCCACACGTGGAGCTTCCAGAACGCCGGACGCGGGTGCCAAAGAGTGCCCCGTCTCTGAGAGAGAAGGTCCGGTCTCAGAGGGATAGGCCAGGGAGGGGCTGTCGCAAGGAGTAGAAGTTCTGGGAACCAGGTCTGGCCGTGCCAATACGGGGCGACCAAAATGACCTGCTCCTTGTCCTCCCTGATCTTGCACAGTACCCGTGCAAGAAGGCTCACTGGGGGAAACGCATATTTGCGTAGCCCTGACGGCCAGCTGTGCGCCAGTGCATCCGTGCCGAGGGTGCCCTCGGTCAGAGAATAATACAGGGAGCAATGGGAAGAGTCCTGGGAGGCAAACAGGTCTACCTGTGCGTCGCCGAACCGTTCCCATATCAGCTGAACCGTCTGGGGATGGAGTCTCCACTCTCCGGGGAGGGGCTGAATCCGTGACAGCTCGTCGGCTGCACAGTTCAACTCTCCCGGGATGTGGACAGCACGAAGGGACCTCAGGTGCTTCTGACTCCATAGAATGAGATGGCGGGCGAGTTGAGACATATGGCGGGAGCGTAGACCGCCCTGGTGGTTGATGTACGCTACTACGGCCGTGTTGTCTGTCCTGACTAGTACATGTTGACCCCTCAGCAACGCTCGGAAGCGGTGCAGGGCGAACCGTACTGCCAGTAACTCGAGGCAATTGACATGCAGAAGGCGCTGGGGTCCTGTCCAGGAGCCCGCGGCTGCTTGTCCATTGCACATGGCACCCCACCCGGTGGATGACGCATCTGTTGATACAACAGTATGCAGGGAAACTCGTTCTAAGGACACTCCGGTCCGTAGAAACTCGAGGTTCGACCACGGGGTGAGAGTCTGTAAGCAGGCCCGAGTCACTTGTACCCGGAGCGTGCCAGACCGCCATGCCCATCTCGGGACTCGATCGCGTAGCCAGTGCTGAAGCGGTCTCATATGAAGCAATCCGAGCGGCGTCACCGCGGCTGCAGATGCCATATGCCCCAGGAGCCTCTGAAATAGTTTCAGTGGAACCGCATTCTTGCCCTCAAGTTGACGAAGGGAAGTCAGCAGAGACTGCGCGCGCTCGCTCGAAAGCTGCGCGCACATGACGACCGAGTCGATATCCATACCGAGAAAAGAGATCCTCTGCGCGGGGCAAAGTTTGCTCTTCTCCCAGTTGACCCGAAGGCCCAGACGGGCTAGGTGATGGAGCACCTGATCTCTGTGTCCGCAAACCTGCTCCCGAGAGTGACCCAGTATGAGCCAGTCGTCGAGGTAATTCAGGATGCGAACCCCGTGCTGCCGAAGGGGCGCAAGGGCTGCCTCGGCAATCTTCGTAAAGACGCGAGGGGACAGAGATAGCCCGAATGGTAGAACTGCGTACTGATATGCCCGCCCCTCGAAAGCAAACCGTAGGAACGGTCTGTGTCGAGGTAGAATGGAGACATGGAAGTAGGCGTCCTTCAGGTCGATCGCTGCAAACCAATCGTCTGGACGAACGCATTCGAAAAGGCGTTTCGCTGTCAACATCTTGAACGGAAACCGGTGAAGGTAACGGTTCAAGACGCGCAGGTCCAGGATTGGCCGTAGCCCACCGGTCTTTTTGGGTACGATGAAGTGCGGGCTGTAAAACCCGGAGTTCATCTCGGCTGGAGGGACAGGTTCGATCGCACCCTTCGCCAGTAGGGTGGCAATCTCCGCTCGCATGACGGGGGCATTGGCCCCGATCATAGTGGAGCGGACTCCCCGGAAGCAGGGAGGAACCTGCGCAAACTGAATCGCGTAGCCGCGCCTGATGGTCCGCGCGACCCAGCGGGACAGCCCTGGAAGCTGAAGCCAGACTTCCAAAAACTGCGCCAGCGGGGTCATTCGGAGCACAGACGTACCCGGTGTGGGCTTGCAGCGATGCAGCGTCACCGGCCCGGACATGGGAGGCTGAGGGGCGTCCCGGTGCGGGGGCACGGTTGACTGCTGCGTCCTGACAGAGGAGACCAGGGAAGGACGCACGTTCCACTGGGGTCTGCTCTGCCAGGAGGCTGGCGACAGAGTGGGATGCGAGTGGCGGGACCCGTGGGTGGCGCGCACTGTCATCGCCGGACTCTGTGGGCTCAGGGATGGGAGTGTTAATTCTTTCTTTGACCAAAATAGGGTGCTGCTGACCCGTGGGCCAGCAGCTGAACAAAGGATTCTCCCCCGGCCCTCCACCGGGGGAAGGAGTGGTCCTGCTACCATCTCCTCGAAAGAATTTCCCATCCCTGAGCCGTCCGTCTCAGGAGCGCCGCTTGGCCTGGCGTTTAGCGGGGCGCGGGGCGGCCTGAGGGGACTTGGACGCCTTCCTACGGCTTCCTCCGCGACCCGGCCCGGGTGAAGGCTGCTGCTTGGACCGGGTGGGAGGGGCGGGAGCCTTAGGAGGGCGTCCTCGGCGTGGAGCAGACTGAGGCGACTGTGCCGGCGGCTGGGTGGAGGCAGCAGCTGGCCGCCGGGGCAGTACGTGTTTTATAGCCTCAGTCTGCTTCTGGGCGATTGAGAACTGTTGGGCAAAGTCCTCAACCGCCCCGCCGAAGAGGCCGGCCTGGGATATGGGGGCATCGAGGAACCGGGTTCGCTCGGTGTCCCGCATATCTGCCAGGTTCAGCCAAAGGTGACGCTCCTGGACCACGTTTGTGGACATCACTTGACCCAGGGAGCGTGCGGTCACCTTCGTCGCCCGGAGAGCGAGGTCGGTGGCGGCACGCAGCTCATTTAAGAGCCCCGGATCAACTCCACCCTCGTGCATGTCCTTGAGGATCCTGGCCTGGTAGACCTGAAGGATCACCATGGCATGCAAAGAAGCGGCGGCCTGCCCCGCGGCTCTGTGCGATTTCGCCACCAAGGTTGATGTGAATCGACAGGCTTTGGAGGGGTGCTTTGGATCGCCGCGCCAAGTTGAAGCGCTCTGAGGACACAGTTGCATCGCAACAGAACGTTCAACTGGGGGGACCCCAGTGTACCCTTTAGCCGCCGCCCCATCGAGGGCGGAGAAGGCGGAGGAAGTCGCTGACCGGTCACGGGAAGACAACGGGGACTTCCAGGACCGCGCGAGTTCCTCATGCAGCTCGGGAAAGAAAGGTATTGGGGGCGGGGACTGACGGTTGTCAGCGCGGGCTCCCAAAAACCAATCATCGAGCCTTGAGCGTTCGGGACAGGGCGGAGGGTTCCACTCTATCCCTAAGCTCGCGGCTGCCCGAGACAGCATGGCTGTCAGCTCTGGGTCCGACTCGGGCAATGCTGGAACGCCCGAAGGCGGCAACACAGCCGAGTCATCATCCTCAGAGGACTCGAGCCCACCTTGTGATGCGGTGACCGACATCGCATCCTCCTCTGGAGCGCCAAACGAGATGCGCGGGGGGGCCGAAGCAGGCCCCGCGATCTGCGTCTGGACACTCGCGGGTTGCAGTGTGCAAGACGGGGGTGTGGCCCGAGGCATGAGCGTCGGGGCTTTGTTCCACACCGTAACCGTCAGGTCACCCTGACCACCAGCCGAAGTACTGGGCCTCGGGGACTCAGTAGATCGGGGTGTGGTAGAGGGGACTCTCACTTCTTTACGAAGGTCATGGAGTCTTGACCGCATCACCGCGATAGTCATATTCCCGCAGTGGGAACATGACTCATCCACAAACGCTGCCTGGGCATGCTGAAAGCCCAAACATACCAGACAGTGTTTGTGCCCATCAGAAGAAGAAAGCAACCGGCCACACCCAGAAGTACACGGACGAGACATCCTGAAAAGGACGCGTCACGTGCAAGCTCTTTTAGGAGAGGAAAGCCTCGCAGAGAACGCCGAAGCGCCCAGCGACCACACACCAGCTGTCAGACGGACCACTGCGCAGATCAGCAGGCAGGCAGTATGATGATCACTGGAACGCGCCGTAACACCAACCCCTCTGGAAAGCTGCTCGTCTCAAAGCTTTGTCGAAGACTCAGGATCAGGCTTGAAGGAGTGAAGAGATACTCTTGGCTCCAAAGCAGAAACATAATGCGATGTTGCCAGCGTACTTCCTTATATACCCACGAGGTGGGGCGGAGTTACGCATGCAAATTCCGCATGCCCATGGCATTGGCACTGCCATTGGGCGCTGTTGAATTCTCGAAGATAATTGGCTTCTAAGCGAAACCCCCATTCGTTAGTCACTAACGTACGTCGTAGTGACTGAACGAAAGGGAACTTCCTTAATTTTGAGTTATTTCCCCCCCAAATAAGACAAAAACTTTTGCTTCTTAATGTAAGATTTTTTAAATATTTGAACTGAAAACAAGCATTTTTTTGCAGTGTACATGTTTAGGGCTCAATTTTACCCATGGTTCTCAAATGGTTTTGCTTGAGGACCAAGATTGTATATTGGAGACCAACAAAATAGCAAAATTGTTTATCACACAAAAGTAACAAAATGTCCTTAAAATCAAACATGGCAATTGATAATATTACAATGAATTGCACAGGCCCAACTAATAGCTAACTGACATGATAATAAAGGAATAGGAATATTTACAATATTGTATTTGCATAAACCACATCAGAAGTGCAATTTAACAGGCAAACATATAAGACAAATACAGGGCTAAATATTGTATATTACCCATAACCTTGTGAAAAAGAAGTGTGCTTAATTATATTGAATGTGCACTTGTAGTGTACTCTAATTCTTAGAAGTATATTTTAAAAAACTCTACTTGCTGATAATATAATACTATAGAAATAAAAGGCCACTGTAACACTTTATTTTACAGTGTCCTTGTTACACGTTACATGTACTTACCATAGTAATAACAGTAAATTATGCATAATTACATGCAACTAACCCTAAGCCAAACCCTAACCCTATAGTAAGTATGTGTAGTTAAATTAATATTACTCAGTACTTAAATATATAATTACACTGTAACAATGACACCTTAAAATAAAGTGTAACCTTGTTTCTTAACACACTTGTTTTATTTTAAAGAATATTTCAAGTAATTATGTTTTAATCTTTTGTTGTGCTTTAAAGTTACATACTAGAAAAGTTACATACTAGAGCAAGTTATAATTTTAACTCTCATGTTATTTGATATCACATTTAAAGTTAATATATTTGAAATGTTCTAAATTGCAACTTGATCATTTCAAATGCAAATTTACAAATACATTTAAATATATGACATTTCAACTGAAATTAAATTAAAGCACATTTTAGTTTATCACAAAGGCTCATTACATTCGGCAGTAAACTGTAACCATATTTCAAAGACAATAGAAATAAATTGTGAAATTACATAAGTCATATGTAAAAAAAAAAAAAAAAAAAAAAACTCTCTTAAATTCAACTAATTGCATTTCATCTAAATATAAACTTGCTGCCAAGTTCGGTTGGACATGTCACATGGAATTTGATGTCAACAATAAAAGATAGCGTCTTTTCTCTCTTTTACTTTTGTTGCTAAGCATTATATTGTTAGCTGCATTTTGTTATTAGCATTTAGCATTGTTTATTTTCTGCGTTATAATAACAGAGAAGTGAAAATGTTTTGGGTTGCTCTTTTTTAGATGTTAAACAATGGTCACAAACTTTCACAGTTACAGTTTCATCATCAGTTTTAACATGTAACACGCTGACCTTCCAGAGATGCTCATTTTGAAATGTACAGAACTGCATGCTAGCATACTGCTTGTAGCAGAAATAGTAAGACTAGTAAATTCAAATGTAGTGAATTTAGCAAAAGGCACAACTAGAAAACATGTGAGCAAAATAACATTTTATGAACTCTCTTTGTTGTTGAAATTAACCGTAATGGCCTGTTGCAATGCGTCCTATGAGAGTAGCGATTCGAACAGATGGTATTTTCAGAAGGTACATGTGAAGATCATTTAATTCCAAACAACATTATGCTGGAAAGAGCTTTTAAGATAATGTACTTGAGGTCAAATATGCTTTGGAACAATCCATAAACAAAGGGCAAACTAAACGTTTCAGTGCTCTGCCGCCACTTCAATCAATAATTCAGTATGAATGTCTGTATATGTAAACATATGATATATGCATGTAAGAGAGAGAGATACATAAAAAATATATTTAATACAATCTTGGTGTTGTACCTTGTAAAGGACATTAGGTTATATATTGCAGGCCTAGTTCTCATTATGAGAGCAAAAGTGGTTGAGAGCCAAATTGATTCTCCAGCACTAATCAGACCCTGCGTCTCTAACAAACACAAGAGCTGATTACTAATTTATATGAAGAAAACACAGATGTGCTATAGAGCCGCAGGGGTCTGGGATGGCAGGGTGTAACCATGGTGATAAAGAGTCATAGATAGAAGCAACTTTGTCATCCTCCGGGTGTTGTAATCACTCTCTTGTGAAGTTATAAATACAGAGCTCAGCCAAACTGATGCGCACTAAAGATGTCAATGAAGAAGAAGAAAAAAATCTGCCACATTAATATACTCAATGTGTGTCAAATAAAACCAGAATTGCTCTGCACACAGGCGCTCTCGCACTAATGTGTATGCATAAATAAAGCAATGTAATGAAAACATTAAGTGAAAAATGAATCATCAAGCAAACATGATCGTATAATTAACATATTCTCTGCGGTCCAACAGTGTTCCAACATCCCCAACCAAAGGAATTTCATCCAATTTCTCAAAAACAAAAATAATTCCAGTTTAAATTGTATCGGGGAGAAAGTTTTTTTTACTTTCTCAGTTAGTGTAAATCCACTTGTGGTTCAGAGTATTTATTATCTACGTGTTTTGACTGTTCATTTACACAATAATGGTTTAAAAAATTTGAAAAATTTGATGGCCTGAAAACGCAAACTTTTGAAAGTTTTTGAAAACAATACTGTTATTGTCTGCGTGTAAACTACAAAAAACATGAATATGTGAAAACAATGATGTCATGTGCATGCACATTATGTGTTCAATCTATAGGCACGTAGTGTTTCTTTACAAAAAGACATTGCCAACTACTGGCCTGGCATGAATAACAGCGTTTTTAGTTTTTTCAGTTGTTTTCACAGATCCGTGTGAACGGGGACAACACTGTCGACTTGTCAAACTTTTCCATTTTTAGTACATCATTGTCGTGTAAACCTCATTACTCCCTGTGTATTAAAGGGGTCATGAATTGAGAAATCAACTTTCCTTTGAGCCTTTGATATATAAAAGTTCATCGTGATATAAGAATATCCTGTAAGTTTCGGAGCTGAAAACTTCCTTGCTAGTCAAAGAAAAGCTTTTATTGACAACAGGCCCAGAAAACGTTCAATCTCAGAATATGTCGACCCTTGACGTCATCGAATGCTGAAACGCCACCTCAAGCCCGCCCACCAACTCGTGGAGCTAAATGGATCGCGCTAGTGAGCAATAAACATGCCGGTTCCAGCTCACATGCATAAGACATTGCGCGTTTGTTTGCTTCATTTCACAGCGGAATCGTTTGTAAACAAGATACAGGTCGAGACTGGATTTGCAGACAGATTAATATTAAAACACAATGCTGTACCTTCTATATTGGATCTGACAGGAATGGTGCAAACACACTGTGAGTGAATTTTTTTTTTAATATGTAATAGTATTGTATTGTTACAGATCGTGTTTATTATGTGTACGTGTCTAACTGAACATACCTTAGCACGCTGTCACAGGCTGGAGAATCCTTTATTTGAGGTGTTATTGGTTAATTCGTGATCAGACTCGGACTTGTAATGTTATGGGCCAGGGCTTGCAAAGCCCAATGTCCTGGGGCTATGTGTTTTTCAGACAGGCTACCAAAACGTAAGCCCGGCCTGCCAACGGGCTATCTTAAATAGTGAAATAACATTCCTTTCTTGTGCGTGCGTGTGTGTGTACAGTTCGCGGTTATATTCACTGATGGGCCGGCGAAGTAATACAAAAATAACATTCCAATCAATCGCGGGTGGATGAGAGATGAATCATTGTGTTTGTTTGATAAAGACATTTTGCAAGTCCTGTGAGCGTTTCCCCACACGCTTTCAAAACAATTTACACATGTACTGAGGGGAGCTGAAGCTCATTAAATATACAAATCTTATCCAATCCTAGCCGTGGGCGTTTACTTCCAAATCTTCAGAGCGTCACGCCCATAGAAACCGAGCGTTTCTTCAGAGAGCCTCAAAACCAAGGCAGAAAATAGCCTATTACTTATTCATTTTGATGTTTTTGAATGTAAAAACCAATCGTTGCCTTGTACCTGTACTTGTGTAATGACAATAAATGACAATGACAATGTCATTGACAATGACAATAAAGTTGAATCTAATCTAATAACTTGACCTAAGACAACAGTATAACATAAAAAAAAAAAAGCCAGTTCATGACCCCTTTAAGACCTTAGATTTCTCTGGTCTAACATTATTCATTCTGGGTGAATGTAGGATTTTGTTTTACACTTTTTAATAAAACATATTTTAGCTGCAGTTGAAATAAAGCTTCTTATATACTTTCCAAATCACGCTGTTAGAAATTTGTCAGCCGTTGTGTTGGGGAGAAAACCGTATCATTTATTTTTTGTGTATAGCTGCACCCACTTGCCTAATTGCCTAATTCACTCAACACTGCAAGTTAATGGAGCATTGTTATTTTTTAACAGTAGACAGTGATACTAATTTAATCCAAGTGAGCCAAATGATTTCTCCAGGATTTGTCTATAGTGTTTACAATAATACGGGCTTTCTTAATTACATGATCATGCATTAAAAGAACCTGAATTATCTCTGTTTGACAGAATCTGCCAAGAGTGAATATTACCCACTGAGAGAAGAGGTGCAAAACAAAGAGATGATGTGAATCTTTGTGAAGGGCTAAAGCTGAATTTTCATAATGCATATGCAAGCAGAACTTTCAGGTTTGATTTCAAAAGCAAGCCTGCAGCTCAAGACAGGTTTTCTTGATGTTTAAAGTGCTTAGTCATTCGGAGCTGGTGGTGTGCATCCTGTCGCATATCTCGCCCTACCATGACAACATGAAAATTATCATTACCCAGAAGCTGCTGCCACATTTATACCAGATGGCAGAGACAGACAGAAAAAGGGCATGACGAGATGATGATGAAAATATCCTTCTGGAGGACGTTGGAACAACAGTGTACCTTATGAAGACCCTTGAGTGTATCAACTAAGATGAAAACCCCATCATAAATACAGGAGAGATGTGAGTGTGTGATTTACATATTCTAGAAGTCCAGTCACATTCAAAGAGTCTGTTTTGTCATTTATATATGCAATGCTGCACCAAAAAAGTTGTTGTTACATTTATGGTGCACAAATTCAAAATATCCTTTGTATTATGTAGTAAAATTTCCTGTATTGTCTTTGTTTTTTTGTTTTTTTACTGTGGTAAGGTTACTTACAGGGCCCTATCATACACCCGGCACAATGAGACGCCAGGCTCGTGCGACACAAGTGTTTTTGCTTCAGCACTCATGCCAAATATAAAATATAAACGACTCATTAAGTGACTAGGTACAACCCTTTTGGGCCATGCATTTTTTTCTGTCGTTAAACTAGCAAAATTGGATTCGGACCCTAAGTGCACCTGCGCAATGCGTTTTAGACCATGTGCTCAGATCGTTAAAATAGGTCCCATAGGGTTACACTTTATTTTAAGGTGCGTGTTGTCCTCACTGCAGTGTAGCAACTGTAGCTATACAACCAGCTAACTCTGATGCAAAATGACGACAAGTCGTAGTGAGCGATTTCTTACTGTTTACTGTGGCTTCAACATCATCTTACATGACAGAGTGAAAACTGTAACAAAGAAATAAAGTTTGACTGTTTTAACATAAATCTTGTCTAATGAAATATACCTGTAAATACATGTAAATAAATATTGTAACTATGTGTAGTCTTTTCTTTTAAAACAATATTGTAACAAACTTATCAACATAAAAATGAATTTTGTACTTACAACATTGCCTCTAGTGCTAACAACAAATTGATTACATGTGCTCACATTCTGTCACCTTCCTTACTTTTGTACAGGAAATAACCTCTAACCCCAAATCAAAATAAAAGTCTTTATCAAATTAAAAGTCCCTAACATTTTGCCTTAATGGCAACACACTCCCCGCCTGACATCTGTGAGGTCACTACACAAACAAGTTATGTATCAACTAACCAGACGAACATCACTCTCTACTCAGAAGCAAAACAAGTTCTGTCACTGGTCTAAGGTACTTTTTTGAATGTCCTTGATCTGTGGCCTTCAATTCCACCTTACGGACTTTCCCGTCTTTTCCAGAAATAGCCTTTGTGACTATCGCCATAGGCCAGCTGTTGCGGACAGCTTGGTTGTCCTTGAGGAGGACGACATCTCCTTCTTGCAGATTTTGTTGGGACTTGGTCCATTTCTTTCGGCCTTGTAAAGTTGACAAATACACTTGTCTCCAACGGCGCCAGAACATGTTGGACAAGGCTTGTACTTGTCTCCACTGCTTGGTTAGGAGGTCTCTGTCCGTAAAGTCTCCTGGAGGAGGTGGGGTGCCGACTTTCTGAATTAACAGCATAGATGGTGTGAGAATGAATGGATCCTCTGGATCATTTGAAACTGGAACCAGAGGCCTTGCATTCATAATTGCTGCCACCTCTGCCATTAGAGTGCACAAGACATCATGAGTCAGGCGAGTGCCATGTTCAAGAAGCATTGACTCCAGGATCCTTCGAGCCACTCCAATGAGGCGTTCCCATGAACCACCCATGTGCGAAGCATGAGGTGGGTTAAACACCCAGGAGCATCCTTGTTGGTGTAGGTACCTCTGCACAGTGGTGTCTGGTTGTTCTGCACTCATTCTGACCTCAGTTGTTTGGCTGGTCCTCTTATGGCAAAGAAACGCCTTAAGGCATTGACACAGCTTGAAGTGTCCATTGAAGCAATCACCTCAATGTGAACCGCCCTGGAGCTCATACAACAGAATAATATGGCCCACCGTTTGCTCTCAGGCTGAACTCCTCTTGTACGTCTGGTAGTGATGTGCCATGGTCCGAAGACGTCTAGCCCTACATACGTGAAGGGAGGGCAGGCCTTGAGGCGCTCAGGTGGCAAATCCGCCATTAGTTGCTCCTGCATCCAACCTCTGAGTCTACGACAGGTCACGCATTTGTGAAGAGTTGAGTTAATGAGCCTTTTACCTCCCAAGATCCAGAGTCCTGCAGCTCTCACAGCGCCTTCTGTTAAATGGCGGCCCTGATGTTTTATTTGGGTATGATGGTGTCTGATGAACAGTAAGGAAACATGGTTGTCTTTTGGGAGAATTACAGGGTTATTTTGCTCAATCTCTACGTCTGCATTTTTCAGACGGCCACCAATGCAGATGAGGTCATTCTGCAAGATAGGGTTGAGACGACGTAGACAGCTGTTTAGAGGAATTGGCTTGTCTCTTGCTAGAGCTTCAAATTCCTTTCCAAATGCTTTCCTCTGAACGGCTCTAATGATGACTTCTCTTGCTTGGGAAAGCTCATCCGGAGAGCGAGGCAGCTCACATGTATGCCATCCCCTACACTTGTCCATGATGTTAGGGAAATTGAAAGATCTTGCAATGTGAATTAAGAGTGCCACAGCTCGCTGGAGTGTGTCAAAGGTGGAGAACCTCTCAAAACGCTCTATGCCGAGACCTTTCTCGTGAAGCTGGGTGGCATAACTCTTCACATCCGGATGAATCTCTGCATCCAATTCTGGTGAAACTAAGCTGAATGACTGAATAGACTCTGGTTGAATGGAAGGCTTTTGCAAAAAGGTAGGTCCGCTGAACCACATTCTTTGTGTGAAACGTGATGCTGGAACAGACCTTGATGCAATATCAGCCGGATTGTTCTCTGTGCGTACGTAGTGCCACTGTTCAGTAACCGTGGTCTGGCGAATACGCTGGACTCGATTGTTGACATATACATAAAACCGTCTGGATTGGTTATGAATGTATCCAAGGACCACTCTGCTATCCGTGTAGAATTTAATGGAATTCAACTTCAAGTCCAGTTCTTCCTGAATCAGTTCGGCCATTTCCACAGCCAAGACCGCAGCACACAGCTCAAGTCTTGGTATGGTTGGCTCAGATTGAGTCAAGAATGCCTTCTTGGATGGTCTTCAAATAGGCTACAGCCCCAATGGCCATTGTAGAAGCATCACAGAACACACAGAGTTCCACTCGTTCGGCTTTGGTTAGAGAGATGCCTGTGTACATCCTTGGTATATGGAAGTGCTTCAACTCTTGAAGTGAGTTTCGCCAAGCCTCCCACTTGCCTAATTTATCTTCAGGTAATGGAGTGTCCCACTCTGAAGCCCCAGAATTCAGCTCTCTGAGAAGGGCTCTTCCTTGGATTACAACCGGAGCCAAAAAACCCAAGGGATCAAAAACACTGTTCACCAGGGAGAGAACTCCACGGCGGGTAAACGGTTTTACATCAGTTGACACAGAGAAGGTGAATGTGTCCCTAGCTACCTCCCACAAGAGGCCTAAGCTGCGTTGGGTGGGCGACTCCTTCCCACAGAGGTCTACCTCTTTTCCAACTGCCACACAGTCCTCACTTGGGAAAGCTGCCAAGACAGCCGGACTGTTCGATGCAAACTTGTGGAGCCTAAGGTTGGACTCAGCCAATGAAGCCTGAGTCCTACGCAGCAAGTCAATGGCTTCAGCATCAGTAGGAACAAAGACCGTCATCAACATAAAAGTGGCGCTCGACAAAGTTGACGGTGTCTTGTCCATATCTTTGCGCACCCTTTCTGACAGCTCTTCTAAGTCCATAAATTTCCACTGCTGGAGACGGGCTGTTCCCAAACACATGGACCTTCATCCTGTAGTCTACGACTTCACTTGCCACATCATTGTTCTTGAACCATAAGAATCTCAAATAGTTCCTATGTTTTTCTTCTACGAGGAAGCAGTAAAACATCTGCTGTATGTCTGCCATAACAGCCACCTTTTCCCTTCGGAACCGCATGAGTACTCCCAGAAGGGAGTTGTTAAGATCAGGGCCAGTCAATAGCACTATTTAAGGAGATCCCGGAGTGTTGGGCGCTCGAATCAAACACCACCCTGATTTGACCTGGTGTTTGTGGGTGAAACACTGCAAAGCTTGGTAAGTACCAACACTCTTCATCTTCCCTTAGTTCTGGTGCCACCTCAGCATGATCGTTTTCCAGCAGTTTGCCCATGAATGCCACATATTGCTGTTCCATCTCCAGCTTTCTCCTCAAGTTGCGTCGAAGTGATTCAAAACGTTTGAATGCTTGGCTGCGGTTGTGTCCAGGTAGGACAAACCTGGAAAGTAGCCGTCTTCCTTAGCACACTGCACTTCCATCAGCAGATCTGCTAACTCCCTTAGCTTCAGATTTTCTTTCGCTAAAACCTTGGGGAACCAAGGTGACATAGTTACATTGTACTTACTCAAATAAGTTTCTGAGTAATATTAATGAACTACATGTACTTACTATAGAGTTACGGTTAGGATTTGGTTTAGGGTTAGTAATTATGCATAATTTACTGTTATTACTATAGTAAGTACATGTAGTAATGTGTAACCTTAAAATAAAGTGTTACCACTTATAGTTAGACAACTGACAGGTTTTTCTACTGTAGCATTTTTTACATTAATTTCTCTTTAAACATTTTACTCTATACCATTCTATATGCTTTGCATTAACAGAACTGCTCAGAGACCAACTTCATCTGTTTCTGCTTAAGGGAGCATGTCTTTTTTCTCTTTCCACTGCAGAATTTTCTCACTTGTCTCTCTCTGTAGCTCATTCTCACTTTCTTTCTCTCTCTTCCATTTGCATCTTGCAGCAAAAGCCAATCAATGAAGTCAATTACAGGATTCAGTATGTCGAAATGCAGTTGCAGATCCAAAAATGTGCTACTGTTTCCAGGCGAATCATTCTTTGTGCAAATTGGATGTCATATTTTCCAACAAGTATTTTTTTCCAACAACGCCATCAGTTTCCTAGGGGTCAGCGGCAGAACTAATGTAAAAACTTCAAGTATAAATACTTTGCCCACTAACCAGCGCAGCGGCCAGGAATATACTAATCTCCTTTACCTCTCTCTTGCTTTTCTCTATCTCTCCCTCCTTCCCCTTTTCTTTCGGCAACTTCCTGCTGAGCCAAATAAGCCCCTTTATCTGCTTTCTATGCCTTTAATCAGCTGTAAGCACATGAGTGTGTGTATGGTGCACATTATGAGACAGGTTTCAGGCCCACGTGATACTGTGAAAATTGGTTTATTTACACTCTATTCTCACATCCGTGACGCTAAGTTGTTGTGGTTGCCAAGATTTAGTTTCTAAGTGGTTTTTAAAGGGTACCTATTGTGCCCTTTTTCAAAGTCGTGATTTTGCCTTTAGGGTACACTAGAATAGGTTTTCATGCTTGATTTTTCACTTATTTTAACACTCTGGGGTGCGTTTCCTTTACAATGATTTAACCCGCTAATTAACTACCATAGGATACATCGTAGTAACATGGTCGCAACTCTGCTATTTGAACCACATTGGTTCAGCAATATAGGACTGTCGTTAATGACATGCAGAATAACGTCTGCTAATTAATCTTTTGGAGATCCCCAGATGCTGCTGTAACGAACATGGCACCCAATAACTACGTCACTGTTTTTTGTTTCATGTAATTTTGCTTTATTTGATCTTTGATTGATCTCTGGTTCCCTCATATGTCATAGTCCGGAGTTCCCTTGATTGTTGACACACTAAAACATAGAATGAATGTATATATTTAAATTGGATGAAAGATATAGAATTTAATGACTATATGGCTTGCTTATTGTGCCCAAAAGCATGATCTATTTAAAGGTGCTGTATGTAAGTTTTTGACTGTACTAAAGCATAAAAATACCATAATATGTTTGCAGATATTTAGGAAACATGCTAAGTTCACATACTCGTTTCTTAGAAAAACAATGCTATACAGCCAGTTATTTTACTTTGAAATGTACGTTCCGTGTCGGAATATCTGTTTTTGTTTTGGTCTGTGCAATATCGTTCTTTGCCAGTTTACTCAATAGTATTTTGACACCACAGGTTGCCGGCCGGCGGTGGCTCCTCCTTCTGAGGGCAGCCGGAAGTGAGTCCGTGTCCCGCGCTCCCTGCTCCTCCCCATCATGGAGGACGGCAGCAGGCTCCGGCTCCGGGCAAGCTCTACGGACTCCTTCGCCCCCTCGCGGACGGTAGCCACCCCACCTCGACCCAGGGGCACGGCAGGGGGCTCTCCGTCCCACCGACGTTCATCCGCTCCAGCACCACTGCTTCGGGCAGCCGCTCGCGGACTTCTCTTCTCCGCGCTGCCCGAATTCAGGCAGAACTCAGCTGCGAGGGCTCTTCGACAGCATGTCCCTCCTTCCTCCCGGGTTTCGGCACCACTGTAGTAAAGTTTGTTCGTACGTACGGGAAGAAGGAGGCGGGAACCGGTGAACGTTCAAAAACTTTAATCAAATAAACACAAAATAATAATGGCGGCGGCAGCCCCTCGCGGCCGACTGCCGCCTACACACAAACACAAATGAACGTAAAATGAAAATAACAAGCTGCAGCCCCTCACGGACGACTGCAGCGTACACATAACATAACTAAAATAAAACACAACAGAAAATCCAGGCCTGGTCCTCTCTCGTCCCTCACTGTCGCCCTCACGGTCCCTCGGCCTCGCTGCTCGCCACACCTATATAGGTCGTTTGTCACTTCCCTGAAATACGACCCATAGGAGCGTTTACTAAAGTTGTGCCCCTTTCGATAACAGGACACGTTCATTTTAATTCATGAAATACGACCCATAGGAGTGTTTACTAAAGTTGTGCCCCTATCGAGAACAGGACATTTTGTTTGAATGCTTTGTTTCCTTTTATTTGCATCATATTTCGGGTTTTGCGTAGTTCAATTGATAGAGCATTGCAAAATACAATCATGTAATAATGTGATCATGCAATCGTGGGTTCGATCCCAGGGAACGCATGTGCTCATAAAGTGTATATGCACTATAAATCACTGGGTAGGTTTAGGGGAGGGGTGGTTGTAGTTGTTAATAAAAAAGTATTTTTGCTAAATGGAAATATGACAAATGGTGGTAAAAAGTCCACACATTGCATTTAAATGAACATGCATTGGTAATGTCATACATCATTTCATGACGACAGGCGTAACATGATACTGTCATTATTTTTGCGCCAGCCAGCATGACGTAAATAAAGGCCATAATAAGGTGCTTAAAAAACTACCTATAGAGTCGGTTATTTTTGGAGGACAGTCTGGTTTCAACACACTGACACTGTTGGGAGCAACGCATTACAAAAGTAATTATATTACAGTAATTCCGCAGGTAAAATAATAAGTCTATTTCCTGTTGCTGGAATTCGATGGTTGAGATTCTACATTTGTGAGATGAACATACTCCCATTAGGTTCAGTTCGTCAGAGAAAAGGAAAAGAACGGGATAGTCAAGTCAAGTACAATCTATGTGCGACACCAAGGGAACTCTCTACATCGATAAATAGCATGAGTAACTTGAAGAAAAACCTGGACCGGTGCCACGCTAAACATGTCTGAGAACAATGAGTCAAGATGGCGCCGAGGATGGCCGCAACGTCGCAAGCTCTGCTGAAACATTGTAGTTTTTTGTTTGTTCTGTTTATAGTTTTTGTGTTTTTTGTCTTGGATGTTGTCTGCCTTACTACGTACGACAGACAGACACTTTTGGACATTGGTTCGGCAATCGCACTCCGAAAACCGGACTTTAAATTCTTCAGTGACGAACCGCCGTTTACAAACACAGCAGCGGAGCTCTTTGTCTGGACGGCCCGACCGCGCAAACGCAGCCGGAGAAGAGGGAAGAGAGCTGGCGTACTCACCAGAGTAAGACGCCGCGCAAACCGACCCCCACTTCCCAGTATTTTACTGGCAAATGTTCAGTCTCTGGACAATAAACTCTGCGAGCTGAGAGCGCGGATCTCTTTCCAGCGAGACACGAGGGACTGCTGCATTATCTGCCTCACAGAAACTTGGATGTCCGCTGAGATTCCAGATTCGGCCATCGAAACCACGGGGTTCTCCGTGCATCGAATGGACAGAGAAAAAGATCTCTCCGGGAAAAGCAAAGGCGGGGGTGTATGTTTTATGATTAACCGATCCTGGTGTGATCAGAGGAACGTACATTCTATCAAGTCTTTCTGTTCTCCTGATCTGGAATTTCTCATGCTTCTGTGCCGACCATTCTGGCTACCGAGGGAATTCACCGCGGTCATCATCACAGCTGTGTACATTCCCCCCCAAGCCGACACAGACCGGGCACTAAAGGAACTGTATAGGACAGTGAGTGAGCAGGAAACCGCGCATCCTGAGGCTGCGTTTATTGTGACCGGAGACTTTAACAAAGCCAACTTCAAGCGCATCGCACCTAAATACCACCAACATGTTAACTTCAACACGCGAGGGAACCGCGTCTTAGATCACTGCTACTCTCCCTTCAAGGATTGTTACAAGTCCCTCCCGCGCCCACCATTTGGCAAATCGGATCACGCTTCCATCCTACTTTTGCCCGCATATAGGCAAAGACTCAAACAGGAAGCACCCGCCCTCAGAACCATCCAGTGCTGGTCGGACCAATCAGATTCTATGCTACAGGACTGTTTTGATCACGCGGACTGGGAGATGTTCCGGTCGGCCTCTGATGACGACATCGAGGTTTACGATGATAGCGTAACGTGTTTCATCAGGAAGTGCGTAGATGACGTTGTTCCGACCAAAACAATTCGGCTGTACCCTAACCAGAAGCCGTGGCTAAATGGGGATGTTCGCGCGGCACTCAATGCGCGGACCTTCACTTTTAACTCCGGTAACGCGGAGGAGCATAAACAAGCAAGTTATGCCCTCCGGAAAACCATCAGAGCAGCAAAACGGCAGTACAGGGACAAGATTGAAGGACAGTTCAACACCACCGACTCCAGAAGCATGTGGAGGGGAATTAACACCATCACGGACTATAAAGGGAACACAAACTCCACCGTGAACACCGCTGCCTCTCTCCCGGACGAGCTCAACACCTTCTATGCTCGCTTTGAGGGAACTAACACCGCCCTCGCGGAGAGAGCGCTCGCGGCTGAAGATACAGAGGTTAGTGCACTCTCTGTATCTGTCGCGGATGTAACCCGATCCTTCCGGCGGGTGAACGTCCGTAAAGCTGCGGGTCCAGACGGCATTCCCGGCCGTGTGATCAGAGCGTGCGCGCACCAACTGGCTGGAGTCTTCACGAACATTTTTAACCTGTCCCTCTCCCTGTCTGTGGTCCCCACATGCTTTAAAACGTCCACCATTGTGCCTGTACCTAAGCAGTCAAAAACCACCTGCTTAAACAACTGGCGTCCTGTTGCTCTGACCCCCATCATCAGCAAATGCTTTGAGAGACTAGTCAGAAACCACATCTGCTCTGTTCTCCCCCCCTCACTGGACCCACTGCAGTTTGCATACCGCACAAACCGCTCCACTGATGATGCCATTTCGTCCACTATACACACTGCTCTCTCCCACCTGGAAAAGAGGAACACGTATGTGAGAATGCTGTTTGTGGACTACAGCTCAGCATTCAACACCATTGTGCCCTCCATACTTGACGGGAAACTCCGGGCTCTAGGCTTAAACAGCCTGTTATGCAGCTGGATCCTGGACTTCCTGTCAAACAGACGCCAGGTGGTCAGAATGGGCAGTAACATCTCATCATCACTGACTCTCAACACTGGAGCCCCTCAGGGCTGCGTTCTCAGCCCACTCCTGTACTCCCTGTACACACATGACTGTGTGGCAACCCACAGCTCCAACACCATCATCAAGTTTGCTGACGATACGACGGTGGTAGGTCTTATCACCGACAATGATGAAACGGCCTACAGAGAGGAGGTGCACACTCTGACACGGTGGTGTCAGGAGCACAACCTCTCCCTCAACGTCAGCAAGACCAAGGAGCTGGTGGTCGACTTCAGGAGGAATGAGAGAGAACACCGCCCCATCACCATCGATGGAGCACCGGTGGAGAGAGTCAGCAGCTTCAAGTTCCTCGGTGTCCACATCACAGAGGAACTCTCATGGTCCGTCCACTCCGAGGCCGTTGTGAAGAAGGCTCATCAGCGCCTTTTCTTCCTGCGACGGCTGAGGAGGTTTGGAATGAACCGCCACATCCTCACACGCTTCTACACCAGCACCATAGAGAGTCTGCTGACTGGCTGCATCACCACCTGGTACGGCAACAGTACCGCCCGCAGCCGCAAAGCCCTGCAAAGGGTAGTGCGCACGGCCAGCTGCATCATCGGAGGTGAGCTTCCCTCCCTCCAGGACATTTACGCCAGGCGGTGTGTGAAGAGAGCTCAGAGGATCATCAGAGACTCTAGCCACCCGAGCCATGGGCTGCTCTCACTGCTGCCATCAGGCAGACGGTACCGCAGCATTAGAACACGCACCAGCCGACTTCAGAACAGCTTCTTCCCACAAGCAATCAGACTCCTCAACTCTTGATCCATCAGGATCATAACACACACTGACAGAATATCACTCAGCACAACCCACTGTAGATACACACACATTATATACACATTTATTTATCATACAGCATCTATTGCACTTTGGATTTCAATTTTTCAATCTGTGAATAATATTTTATACTGTACATTGTATATTATTATTACTATTATAGCGTAATGTATATTGTTTAGTGTATGTTTAGTGTATATTGTTTAAAGTATATGTATATTGTAAGTATGTGTATATTGGTTAAAGCTGTGAGTTTACACTCACATTGTGTAAATTATTTATTGTTTATTGTAGTGTATACTGTGCTGTGAGTAATTGTGTGCGCATCAGATGTGTAATCTGATGCTGCTTTAAATGTTGTACATGTCATGACTACTATGTTGCTCGGAACTGCACCTAAGAATTTCACCTACTGTTGCACTTGTGCATATGTAGAGTGACAAATAAAGTGATTTGATTTTGATTTGATTTGAGAAGAGACAGAATGTGGCGGATGAGAATGCGGGCAAGACAAAGCAACAGAAATGAAGTTTCTCTCTGTCTGCCAAACTACTTGAACCCCGAGAAGGGACTTGTGGCTGACTATGTTGTGGAAGATATGCCAAATATGCTGTGAACTTTAATTCTAATAAAAGATTAGAAACAAAAAGAAAAAGAGGTTGTGTGTCTTGGCTATAGGCTTCAATATAGTGGGCTCTAGCTCTATTGTGCTTGGTATCTCTACCATATTTTATCAGACTTTGGTCGTTTGTCTACTTTTGTGATTCTGATAGAGATTCTTACTTATTGTATTGCGGCATGAGCCTTCCTACGCAGTCATTATGCTACACCACATCGCCCTCCTCTGGGTGTATAATGAGCAGCAATAAACTACATTTTTAGCATTTTAGAATGCCTAGTCATACTTCTGTGCTTATTTTGGTGAAAGTAACTCAGAATGAACTCAAAAGTAGTGTAACACATTACAGTTCAGAGACAGTAATATTGTAATGTAATTACTTTCAAATGACAGTAACTAGTAATATATAATATATTACATTTTGGAAGTAACTTTCCCAGCTCTGTTCACTGACACAACTCAACCAGGCCCCTTTTTTGCTCCTTTTTTTTTTGCATATGCCTTGGGTGGGAATTATTTAATGAGGAATATTGTGACGTGTTCATTCCCAGAAGAAATCTGAAGACTACAATCAAAGCGTAACACAGGGAGTTCAGAAACAGTGACACTGATATAGAGAATAACTCCCTTTGAAGTGACATGTTGCTTTGTAACTTTGCAGACCCTTTTTCATGCTCAAACAGCAACATTACACACTAAAACACATATTGTTTACATGGCTATACTACTGAAACTGAAATTGGTGTCAGGGTTTAGGGTCACTTCAGTCAGTTTATTCTTGGTTTGGTTACAGAACTATGACACTGTTATCGCCTTGTCTTGTCATGTCATGGCGAGTGTACGGTTTTGAGTTTGTTCAGGCCGTACACTCTTCTGTCCACATGAGTATTGTGTTCGGAGCATGGTGTACGGATCCCGACACTTTGGTCCAGTTTGGTTTCAGTTCTATGTCGGCATCCGGACGTTCATGCACTGTGTGTTTGTCTTCTGTTGTGAGCGCACAGGATGAACATTTGTCCATTGTTTATGCGCCTCTGGTCTTGTTGTGTGATCGTGCGGTTTTGAGTTTGCTCAGGCCGTACGCGCTTCTGTCCACGTGTGTTGGTTTGTGGTGTGGTTTGTTTACATCGGCCGAGTGCTTTCTTGTTGTGTTGTGTCAGACACGGCTTGTGTTTTTCATTGGCTGTGTGCTTTCATGTTGTCATGTTTTGTGTGGGCACACAGTATGTGAGAGCTGTCATTGGCTATGTGTTTGTGTCTTGTTTTGTTTGAGCACATCTTGTGATGGTGTTCACTGGCCATGGCTGGTTCACTGGCTATGTGTTTTTGTCATGTTTGGTGTGAGCACATGGCTTGTCATGTATGTTTCTTTGTGCCATGTGCTCTCCTGTCTATTGTCTTAACCCTGCCCATCTTGTTATCTGATTATTGGATCATTTGCCTCATCTACTCTTACTTGTCCTGCCTTGTCCTGTCCAGCCCAATCCAGCTGCCGTTCATGTTTTTCCCCCACAGGGGAAGTTTTTGTTGTTTGTTTTTATTATTAATAAAAGCTCTGTATCGAGTCCTCATCTCATCTCTCACCCCAACCCTGACAACTGGCCCACAATAATTCTATTGTGCATTTCAGTTTATTGCATAGATAGGAATTGTATTATATTCCATTATATTGTATTCTATTCAGTACAACGAATCGAAAATAATTGAATAGAATAGCATTTCAGTTTACTTTATCTTACATAATAGAATAGAATATAATTATGCTCAGTACACTGAATCACAGAATAAGAATAGCTATTTATGGCAAATTGGTGGTGAATTTGTACAACTTAATTTCTACAAAAACATATGAAAGTAAGCATGAAGGTCCACCCCTAAACCAAACCCTCAGTGGGGCGTAGATCGTATAAAATTGACTGAGATTGTACAAATTCAACACCAATCCCTCAAAATGTACAATAGTTACGAATTGCCATGAGAGTGTGTTGATACTTCACAGCGACCCAGATATTTGCCCTTTTTAATGAAAAGGAGGGATAAGTCAACATTAATTTGAGTTGCTTGGGCTTGTAATGAACCCAGAATTCCCCTTTAAGTCTTTGGATCCTTTTTTTTTATTTTCATCCTTTTTATCATTAAAATCATAAAGTCTGATAACTGTTTTTATTACCCCTTTATGACATCATGACAGATTCAAATGCATTTAAAGCTTCATTTAAATTGATAAAGGGTCTGTGTTTATGTCCACTTATCATCTACAAAACTCACACCCCTTATTTAAACCAGTTTATATTATCTCAGTGGTCAATAGCATGTAGCAACAACCCATGACACTCTATTAATCACGTATAGAGCCAGAGCTACATGAAATGTCATTACCAACATAACACTAAGCTAAGCACATTTGCACCACACGAATGACGTGTGTAATTAAAGCCCTGGGGGCCCAATCTTGATTTCTCCACTGAATCCTTGAACCTTGAGCTCTCTAGTCTATTCCTAGTTCGGGATCAGAAGTCCCCCCTCCGAGCAGTCATTACTCATCTCTCACACACACAATCTCTCTCTTCCCCAAAGACCACTGACCTGTGCACTCAACTCACAACTGCTGCCAACCACTGCAGTCCTGCCAGCAAAAAAAAAACTCACACATGAGCTACATGGGTGGCAGAGAGCTGAGAAGAAGAAAGGGGTTCTAGTTACTGAGAAAGTGACTGTTCATTTAGCATTTTGATGGTTCTGTCCCACTGGTATTGTTGTACTTTTGTCAAGGACAGTTTCATCAATAAAGCATGTTCCAAAACAGCATCAATATTATCATGACAATACCATGTCCACCACGAGATGATCCACTGGCACAACGCCCTCTACATCTCTCGCCTCCCAGCCAAACAGAACCAGGCGAGTGACAAATTCTCTCAATGTCAACCAGCGCTGCCAGCAGCACTAAACATCACATTTGCGCCCATTTCAGCCCAAAAGAGTTCGGGGGAGATTTGCAAAGCAACTTGCATAATCTTTATGTACTTCACATTATCATAAGAGTCTGCGCTTGAGGAGCACTGAGTGAATCAAGGTCTTGCTTTCTCCATCACACCATTGATTGTCACATTGCCAGTTAGAGGCGTGTGATTGTCATCTCTGAGTGAATGGATTTGGACTGGAGGAAGGAGCAATAGCTCTGATTGTTCCTGCTCTCTCTCTCTCTCTCTCTCTCTCTCTCTCTCTCTCTCTCTCTCTCTCTCTCTCTCTCTCTCACACACTCACACACACACACACACACACACACACACACACACACACACACACACACACACACACACACACACACACACACACACACACACACACACACACACACACACACACACACACACACACACACACACACACACACACACCTCAGGTCTGTGAGTGTGCAGTGTTAGAAGCTTATGCATTAAATTGCATAACAGTGTACGACTAAGCATGAAGCATGTTTAAAGGTATACTTCAGATGCCATTTCTGTCCATCAGACACAGAATAGAATAGAATAGAATAGAATAGAATAGAATTGAATAGAATAGAATAGAATAGAATAGAATAGAATAGAATAGAATAGAATACCTGTCTACTTGGTGCACAATTGCAGAATAGGTCAAACTAGTATAATAGGACCCACTTTATATTAGGTGGCCTTAACTACTATGTACTAACATATGAATTAATCATGTGATACATTGCACTTATTGTGTACATACATGTTTTTACATTGTATGTAATTACATCTGTAATTAATTTCTGTAGTTACATTTGTAATTACACTGTTGACAATTCCCTTACACCAAACCCTACCCTTAAACTTACCCATACCACCACACCTGTCCCTAACCCTACCCGTATTCTACCTCAATATCAACAAAGGTGTTTTGCAATACAATTTGAACACAGTAAGTACATTGTACTTATTTTTTGATGTAAGTACATAGTAGTTAAGGCCACCTAATATAAAGTGGGGCCGAAAATAATTCTTGTCAACTTATTAAAACGGTATTATACAATTTGTCATTGTATTATATTCTAGTTTAGTCAAATCTACTTAATTCTATTCTGCATTTCAGTGTATTGCATAGATAGGAACTGTATTCTATTCCATAAAATTACATAATAGAATATAATCCATGTCTACTTGGTGCACAATTGCAGAATAGGTTAAACTAGTATAGAATAGAATTCTTGCCAATTTATTATTACGAATGGTATTATAGAATTGTGTCATTGTGTTCTAATCTAGTTTAGTCAAATCTACTTAATTCTATTCTGCATTTCAGTGTACTGCATAGAATTGTATTCTATTCCATCATATTCTATTCTGTTCAGTACGACGGATCGGGTAGACTAGAATAGAATAGCATTTCAGTTTACTTTGTAGTACAGAATAAATACATTAGAATTATGTTCAGTACACCGAATCACAGAATAGAATGGACTAGAATAGAATAGCATTTCAGTTTACTTTTTAATACAGAATATAATAAAATAACATGTTTCCTGGTTACCTTGTATTAAAGAATATAATCAATCTATTCCATTTTAATTTAATCTAATCTCATTTATTCTACTCTGCGTTTTGGTGTACTAAGTAGACAGGAATGAAAGGCTAGACTTTGCTATTCTATAATTCAGTATACAAAGTAGACAGGAATTATATTTTTCTGTTCTTTTCTAATACAATGTAAACAGGAATTATATGTTAATATATTATATTCTGTAATACAAAGTAAACTGAAATGCTATTCTATTCCATTCTAGTCTATCTTCTGTGATTCGGTGTACATAATAGAATAGAAAATTCCTTTTTACTTTGCATACAGAAATATGGAATACAACAGAATATAGTTGCATTCTTGTCAACCTAGTCCACGAATAATTGAATAGGGTAAACCAGACTAGACTAGTACATAACAGCACATCATTTCTATTTACTATACTAGGTATACTGGATAACAGAATAGAATTGCATCCCTGTTTACTCCTGAGTACAGATTAGACTAGAATAGAACACAACAGCTGTATATAGCCTTCCATAGCACATACTCAGACTGCACATGGTGCAGATCCACCAAGTGATTCAACGTGATTTTGTGCTGTCCTGATTTATTTATGACCTGCAATATATCCTGTTTTTGTAGGTCTTAGTAAAAGCAGGACGCGTATTCTGAACACACAAGCAGAAGATGCTGATGTTGGGCCAGTCTTACCTCAACGCTAAAATGATACTCTTCGGCCGCTGAACAGCACATCCACACAGCGTGATGGAGCCAAAACAGCACCGCATACACATAGTCCAGCCTTCGCTTTTTAAGCAACGTAACGTTCATATTTGTAGATTTGCTTTATATTCCTTTATCAATGACTGTTTGTGTCTCTATCCTCGTATGTCAGTTAAGCAAGTGGCATTTTGGACCGAAGATGAAACGATCGGAGCGCGGAGAAGCATCGGCGTCCGCACATTTTGTCATTTGGCTGGCAATCCTAATTCCATCTTGCATATCTGATGCACTATTTCGAGACATTTCTTCTCCTTTAAATCGTTACTTTGGCGAACAGGCAGTTTGCTTTTCTATATTGAGCAGCATCCAGAGCGTAAGCACTGCGCATGCGCTCTGACTCACTAGGCAGTGATGCTTGTTGACTAGTAGGCTAGGCACCATTCATCCTGCCTTCATTCTTTTTTCTCACCTGCCAATCACTGATCAATGAAAGGCTAAAAATGGGTCTCAGGTAGGCGGGACACTGAAATGGCTGACACGGACGGTGACTTCTGGCAAACGGACGTTAAATTGGGCCACCGTCAGATTTTGTGGACATTTAAAGACATTAAGCCTAATTAATGTTTTATTTGTCTCACATAGAATTTTAATTGATACATATAATTATAAGTATCACAAATGTTGTGCAATAATAATAATAATAAAAAATAAATAAAATATCTATTAAAAAAAAATTAGAAAAAGGGAAGAAAATGTGTGATTTGAAAGGTAGGCCTACATCTATTGGACAGCGGACAGTTCATGCCCACCACAAGATGGGGGTGGTTCACTATATTAAAACATTTACAGATTTAGAAAATACATTAAACAGATTGTGTGTGTGTGTGTGTGTGCGTGCGTGCGTGTGTGTGCGTGTGTGTGTGTGTGTGTGTGTGTGTGTGTTACACACCCACCAACAGGGGACCGCCCAAGAGGGAACATTTTTCAGGTCCCCTGTTGGTCATGCTTTAAATCATGTTAAAATCAAGTAAAAAAAAAAAAGAGTAAAAAAACAAAAACAAAAAAACACTGATGATATTTTTTAAGTTTTGACCAAGTGGGGACCTACAGGTGTGTGTGTTTAAATCCTGTTAAAATCAAGTAAAAATACTCTGGTATTTTTTTTTTTTTTACTTTTGACCAAGTGGGGACCTACGTGTGTGTGTGTGTGTGTGTGTGTGTGTGTGTGTGTGTGTGTGTGTGTGTGTTTAAGGTCAAACTCAGCAGCTCCCCTGTAGGCTGGAGCAGGAACTGTAAGGGCCCTTAAACACACGTCGTTCACGCTCCTTTATTGTTTGAATGGCCTGCTGTCCCAGAGGCTCTGTTTATTAGAAGCTGCTGTTTATAACTGGCTGATTACTAAGGGAAACATTTTCTTTAACCATTAGGCCAATTATAGACATTACAATAAGGTTCATTAGTTAACATTATTTAACTACATTATGAACTGCATTAAAAAGCATTTATTTATCTTTGTTAATGTTAATTTTAAGATTTACTAATACTGCATTAATATCATGCTAGCATTAGTTAATGCACTGTGATGTAACATTAACAAATCATGAACAGCTGGATTTATATTAACTAATGTTAACAAAGATTAACAAATACAGTAACAAATGTATTACTCATGGTTAGTTCATGTTAGTTAACATTTGTTAATTAATGAAACCTTATTGTAAAGTGTTACCAAAATGTATTAAATTATCTTCATCATTGCAGACAATTACTATATTAACAAAATATTCAAATGTTTTTATTAAATATAAGATCAGTATGTAAGCTACCAGAAATTATTTATTATACATCATTCCACATCCGGATAATATTTGACCAATTTAGAGGCACATGTGTATCCAACCTAAATGCAATTTTATGGTGACTTGCATGAAAATGTTCATCCGTCTCAATTAAATGATGTGAACTGAATGACTTTTAACATTGACACTTTAGTTGTTGAAACAACTGATGATTTTCAACTCAACAATCAACACACAACTGAGTTTTGACCTCCAAAATCTTATTACAGTGTATATTTTATGGCAAGAACTGGTGTTTTATGTTTTAAATCAAGCAGAAATCACTCTTTAAGAAAACAGTTGCAGGTCACACTTTATAACAGTGATTTCCTTAAATTGACATAAGTCCCCTGTTGGATGGTAAAACACGACGCCTGTTTGATTGCTTTGCCATTTCTTGCCATCAAAAACACACTGTAGAGACTTTGGAGGTCAGAACTAAATTTTATGGTGACTTGCATGAAAATGTTAATCCGTCTCAATTAAATGATGTGAACTGAATGACTTTTAACATTAAAACACTTTAGTTTAGTTGTTGAACCAACTGATGATTTTCAATTTAACAATCAACACACAACCTCCAAAATCATTATACAGTGTCTTTTTATGGCATGTATTGGTGTTTATTGTTATTGTGAACATTACGGTTACATTCAGAGATAGTCAAAATGCAATATATGGTTAAGTTTAAAGGCAAGCAGATAGGCGTCACATTGTACTATCTAACGGGACCAGTGTCCTTTTGGGTATGAGATCACTAAAACATGCACATGCAGTCACAGCTTCAATTTAGCATGAACACCTTGAGTGGAAATGGACATGGAATTGTGAATAAAAAATGGTAAATTAAGTAAGTTTGTTCAATTAAAAAATAATGAATATCACTGAAGCAACCTAAATAGGTCCCCTGTTGGATGGTAAAACACGACGCCTGTTTGATTGTGTGTGTGTGTAACTGTAAGTGTAACTGGGTGTGGGAATGGAAAAATATTTGAATAAAGGAGCATGTAGGGAAGTACAACAGACATAACCAGAGTAAAAAATAAATACATAAATAAATAAATAATACTAATTTTAAATTACAATAATAATGATGAAGATAGTAATAGTAAAATGGGGTATGAGGAAGGTGACAACAGCAAATGTAATAGCAATATTAATAATAATAGTAATAATAGTATTAGCAGTAGTAGTAATGATAAACATATGAACAAATACACTCATTTCATCCGGAATGAGGGGGAGGTTAATGGATCAGGAAGAGGACAAAAAAATTTAAATAATAGTTGTTATAATAATAATAATAATAATAATAATGGTGATGTTGATACAGCCATTAATAGTAATGATAATAGTAGAAGTTGTAATAGTAAGGATAATAATAATAGTAATATTATTAATAATGGTAATATTGATACAGCCAGGATTCCCATGCTAAACATGGACAAAGTTTCAAAAATTAAGTTGGACCTTCCGGTTTCTCACAAGTTTCGAGAATGCGTCTGGCTGCAGACTATGGGCGAGTGGAGCTCCACTCTCGAACAGGAAATACGTCACCTCCACTTGAATTAATATAAAGGAGGGACAAGGGGGCGTGATCACATGTGATTTAATGTTAGCAGTAGCAAGCGTAACATAATAGTCCATAAACCACTAATAATGTCCTCATAAACCATGAGTAAACACACACAAATGTTGTAAAACCCGCGCATGACAAGCCACTAAGCATATATAAGTTCCAGTACATACCATAGAGATGTCCTGCTGTAGTCGTCATTGCTGCTTCTCCTGTTCAATTTCAGCCTCTATCTGATTCTGGATCATATATGTATGGCTAAATCTGATTGATATTCATGGTTTATTTAGGATAAAGTTTTTTTCCACATTTAAGGATGTCACAGCTTTTAGATGCTCTCAATGCAATAGCTGCACGCGCTGGTCATTCTTTAGCTCCTCCCACATGATACGCCTCCAGCCGCTCTGGTTTTTTCGGAAAGACTCGGTACAGCGTATCTTCCTTTTATAAATATGATAAAACTAAAGACTTTTCGGAGATATGAAGGATGCAATACTACTCTATAGGTACTCAAGATTGACATGAGATTGACTGAAACTGAGTGTTTCACCCCCCCTTTAACAAATCAGATAGCTATTCGATCAGTAAGAATACAAGACCAGATCACTTGTAGTCTTGAGAGGCGCTGTTCACACAGAATGAATTTTTGCGGTTAAAACAGCAAGTGGAGAAGAAAAACAGAAGCTCTTGCATGTCATGATCTGGTCCAGATGAGGATGATGAAAAACATTCAAACAGGTTTCAATAAACAAAAAGGTTCTTTAATAAAACAAACTCAGCTAATCCAAATGTTGGAAGGCAACGTAACGTGTTTCACACCAACACACAAATACCAGACCATAACTGAGTGAAATTACACAAGGTGAACTCAAATGACGATCAGTGATAACTCATTAATCAGAAACCATAGTAACAAACAAGGAGCAAAGAAACTGGAAAGAAGGAAAACAGGCAACTGATAGAAACAAATAGAGAGTCCATGAAAATGAAACTAAAACAGGCAGTTCATGACATAGCGTTATTTAAATGCTGAACTTCTTTTTTAGAACGCCATGTCATGTGTGAGACACTACAAAAGATGTGAGCTCAACGGTCAAACACATATCACCTAGCACGTGGTACGTCTGTGTATACGGATCACTTGAAATTCAGCTGTATAGGTATGAATCTTAAAGGGGCACTTCAGCGCTGGGAAGATTAATGTGTATTTAAACTGTGTCATTTATGTAGTAGAAATGTGAAATTATTTTTTAATTTGGTGCCTTCTAGACCGAGAAAAGACAGAAAATGTATTTTTGTCTCATGTGGATGAAAGACAACAACTCCCAGAATGCACTTGCTTCGCTGTCCTACAAGGCCACTCCCAAAGCCACGGCTAGCCTACTGGTTACATCTCTTGCCCACCGCAGCACCGTCCCCACCGTCGTTTTTATCAGATCATGGAAGCTTAACTTTCATAGGAATTCATTGAAAAGTTTAAACACTCACTTTGCTCCGTAACGCCTTGTTATTAATGCCCGATCCAAGCGGCCGTGCGCATTTACATTCTGTGAGTGAGATCCCTCCCCTGTGGGCGGGTTGAAAACATGCGGAACAGCTCCTTCTACTGCCTGTAGTCTCTAGCCTCTGGCCAAAACATTCTCAGATGACGCAAAATTATGGTATTTGCATTATCGCAGGATATTTTCCAGAAATAAAATGCATAATTATCTCGTCTCAGGGGGTCATGAGGGGGGAAAGTATGATCATTTGAATATACTACCGGGTTTCTACTGATACAAATCTTAAAGACAGTATAACCTGTATGCATCTAAAAATCTGATTTAATGGAAAAATGGATTTAATGAGCGGTGTTAATATTGAATTTGGTTTGTTCAGCTATTTTACATAAATAACACTACCTGGGAAACAACCATGGCTGACATTAATTCATAAGAGTTTCAAAGTGGTCATTTTAGCAAACCGAGAAGGCCACAAATCTTAATAATGTCCCTAGCTAGACTGAATGGGGACAGATGTGAAAGACCTCATATGTCTCCGGTCATTTGTATGAGCTAGTATTGCATTATGGTAGGCTAATGCCCCTTTAAGTGGTTTTCACGCAGGATATGAGGGGTGTGGTTGAGTTTTGATTGATTATGGATGACAACGACATGTCATCAAAATAAAAAAGAACCCTATTATTAATTATTAACATCAGGTGGGCTGGGGATGGATCGAGATCTATGATATAGCCACCAATCTGTTGCTGGAAAGTTCCAGTGTTTCTGTCAGCCAACCCAACCAATGGGTAAAATGGAAACATCACAAGAACAGAAGATATGATTAAGAATCAAGAACAGAATGTCCTGAATGCAGGAGTGCTATCTAGTGTCTAGAGTTTACAAACACAAACACTGATGTCTATGTAGAGTTTTAAAATACTGTCCTATTTAGGAATGAGATTTGACTAGTAAAGGATCATCAAAATCACGGCAATACAAACAATGAAAATGTCCAGTGATATGAAATATGAATGCTGCTTAGATCCTATACAACAGGATCTAACTGTTGTATAATGCAGCAGTGCAGTATCTACAAGACACAAAGACAATAAAATAGTAGATCACTCAGAGGTGAATGTGATTTCACCAAGTAGAATATGCTCCTGGATCAACATTCCAATCAACCAATCAGATTTGAGAGACAAGTTTAGAATTTGTGTCAAGTTTATAGGCTTACAACCATGGGTTAGGTGCTTCTACACCATTCTTAATTGTTTATGGGTAGGGTTAGGTTTAGGGGTAGGGATAGGGATAGGTTAAGGACAGGAATGTTGTTTCAGGATCGACAAAAGATGTTGATCCAGGAACACTTACTTGGCAAAATCATGCACATGTATTTCTTTTTAAGTGGGCAGCAGTGTCAGTCCTGGTTCACTTGCCTTCTTTGGGAAGGGAAACAAATACTATGGAAGTCAATGGGACCATCAACTGTTTGGTTACTGACATTCTTCAAAATATCTTCTTTTGTGTTTGTGTTCTTTTGAAATTCAACTTAAAGGGTTAGTTCACCCAAAAATGAAAATTCTGTTATTAATTACCCTCATGTTGTTCGATACCCGTAAGACGATTCAGCGGTTTGGATCGCCAAAGTCACGTATTTCAGCAGTTTGTCAGTTTGACACGCGATCCGCATCATGATTCGACTCGCTGATTTATAACGCTTCAAAGCTTCATGATGCCTTGTTTTGAAATCGATCATCACTATATAAGTCGTTATTTAGTTTTTTTTGCGCACAAAATCTATTATCGTCGCTTTATAAAGTTATTGTAGAACCACTGTAGTGAGATGGACTTTGTAACGACGTCTTTAGTACCTTTTATGGGTCTTGAGAGAGTATAATGCATTGTGCCAATGGCAGAGGTGTAAAAAGTACTCAAAAATGTTGCTCAAGTACTGAATAAAATTTTTACTCAATTAAAAGTAAAAGTATCTGGCCAGAATCATACTTGAGTAAAAGTAAAAAAGTACCACATTAAAATTGTACTTGAGTATTAAAAAAGTAAAAGTAGCGTAAAAGTAGCAGCGAGAATGAAAACTAGAGATTAAGCTTTTAATCTCTAAAAACATGAAGTGAATGAACCACATACAAGGTTTTATCCTGCTTTAGAACTGTTTGATGCCAGTATGCAACATGCTACTCAAAGTTGTAAAACGTCTCAGTTACGTATGTAACCCTCGTTCCCTGAAGGAGGGAACGGAGACATATGTCGGAACTGACCGACGAATTGGGATCTGATCTCAGAGACCAATCTACTTCCAGTGTGTTCAAAACGAGCCAATGGAGATTGGCATGCGATCCACGCATTCCATGCTCCGCCTCGCGGTGCGGGTATAAATAAGGAAGTGGAATGCTAGATCATTGCTTTTTTTTCTGCTGAGGAGCCGAACTAGTGACTCGGCCCCCTAAAGGAAGCGCAGCAGCTGGCGACAGGACGTACGTCTCCGTTCCCTCCTTCAGGGAACGAGGGTTACATACGTAACCGAGACGTTCCCTTTCAGTCGGTCACGTTTGACGTACGTCGGAACTGACCGATGAATTGGGATCCCTACCAAAACGCCAGGACGCTGGCCCTTCCAGCGTCCTGCTTGAGCGCACTGGACCATCTTAGATGGCACGGAAGTCAGTGCTCCAAGCAGGGAGGTCAGTCACTGCTGTTTCTGCAAGACCCACCCAGTGTGATTATTGGATAACGCTGGGAAAGCGTGCCCGTCTCGGGAGATGGTACACTGCGGAGCCACGTCCTTCAGTGGAAGGACTGGTGGTGGAATACACATAAGGACTAACCTAGCAGGGTAGTGCAACATATGGCAGTCTCTGGGGTGGTTCCAGCCTGGTTCCAGGGGGGAAAGAACACGCCCAAAGATGACAGAACAGGCTCTGTCAAGGGAAAGACACGGGGCTAGCCAAGTAGGGTAGCAGGTACCATGGAAGAATACACATATGGGGTTGCCGTGAGGGAACCGCTACATGTGGAACTCAGCCTACACACACGTTTCACAAGCATACGGGTGCAGGCCTGGCGTCAGACTGCAGCAACGTCTGGCACCAGACTGCAGCAATGTCTGGCACCGCAGGGGTGACGGAGGAGCTCGACAGGGTTAGCCGTTTCCGGGGAACACAACTGGAGACAATAGACGCACGTATCCGGCCCAGAGGGCGGGACTGGCGTTGCAAGCCGACACTTAGAACGGGCACTTAGTGCTACTGGCCACTGGGGGAGAGGATGCGGGAAGATACCGGCTCTACACGGAGGCTATAGAATCTAGCGAACGTGTTAGGTGTCGCCCAGCCTGCAGCTCTACATATATCTGTCAGCGAGGCGCCTTGAGCCAGCGCCCAGGAGGAAGCAACACTCCTTGTTGAGTGTGCTCGCAACCCGAACGGGCAAGGCACGCCTTGGGACTGGTAAGCCAAGACGATACCATCAACTATCCAGTGGGCTAACCTCTGCTTGGAGACAGCCTTTCCCTTCTGCTGGCCTCCGTAACAGACGAAGAGTTGCTCTGAGGTCCGAAAGCTTTGAGTCCGGTCAACGTAAGCGCGAAGAGCGCGGACGGGACATAACAAAGCCAGGGCTGGGTCTGCCTCCTCCGAAGGCAGGTTGCAGGTTCACTACCTGGTCCCGGAAGGGAGTGGTAGGAACCTTGGGTACGTATCCAGGCCGGGGTCTAAGGACAACGTGAGAGTTGTCCGGCCTGAATTCTAGGCACGATTCGTTGACCGAAAGTGCATGCAGGTCCCCTACCCTCTTGATGGGAGCCAATGCCGTCAGAAGCACTGTCTTCATTGACAGGATTTTAAGCTCCACCGACTGCAAATGCTCAAAGGGAGGGCACGAAGTGCTCTAAGCACTAGAGCCAAGTCCCAAGAGGGTAAAGAGTTTGGACGAGGAGGATTTAGCCTCCTCGCACCTCTGAGGAACCTGACGATTAGGTTGTGCTTCCCCAAGGACTTACCTTCGACTGCATCGTGATACGCCACTATTGCTGCGACATACACTTTGAGGGTGGAGGGAGACAGCCTTCGCATCAGCCCATCTTGCAGGAAAGAAAGCACGACACTAAACGAACACCTTCGGGGGTCTTCCCGGTGGGAAGAGCACCATTCAACGAACAGGTTCCACTTCAAAGCGTAGAGGTGCCTCATAGAGGGGGCTCTAGCAGAAGAGATGGTGTCCACCACTGCCTGTGGTAGACCACCTATAACCATCCCGTCCAGGGACCAGACATGGAGTTTCCAGAGGTCTGGACACGGGTGCCATAGAGTGCCCCGTCCCTGAGAAAGAAGGTCCCTCCTCAGGGGAATCGGCCAAGGAGGGGCTGTCGCGAGGAGAGGTAGTTCTGGGAACCAGGTCCGGTTGGGCCAGTAGGGCGCAACTAACAAGACCTGCTCCTCGTCCTCCCTGACCTTGCACAGGGTCTGGGGCCAGCTGTGCGCCAGTGCATCTGTGCCGAGGGTGAGTGAGTGAGTGACCGTACTTCAACTTGTGGAATAAAGTCGTTATTTTGATTTTTTTTTTCGCTCAAAAACTATTGTCGTCGCTTTATAACATTATTGTAGAGCCACTGTAGTGAGATGGACTTTGTGACGACGTTTTTAGTGCCTTTTTATGGGTCTTGTGAGTGTAAATGAACAGAATCCCTATGGAGGCCTGTCTGAAGCCTTTCTGAGCATCAGCTTTCAACAAAAATATCTTCATTTGTGTTCCGAAGATGAACGAATGTCTTAAGGGTGTCGAACGACATGAGGGTGAGTAATTAATGACATAATTTTCATTTTTGGGTGAACTAACCCTTTAAGGATGAGTTAATGATGACATAATTTTCATTTTGGGGTGAACCATACCTTTAAGCTACCCATGCACTTATATTCATTCCTCTGTTAAAACTTAAAGCAACGTTTTTATGGTCATTTTAGCATTTATGGTATTGCATTGTGAAAGCGATGGAGAATTTTACAGAAAAAGGTTAATAAAAAATTTTTCACACTAAAAACATGTTAAAAACCTATTGTTTAAATTTTTGGCTGTGCTACTTTAACACTGTAACGAATCCACTGGAGGCAAGTTGAGAACCCAAGTGCAGTTTATTTACAACGTGATACACAGAATCCAATGGTGACTTTGACGAGACATGACTTGAACTGAAACCAACTTGACTAAAAAACATGACAGCCAGACACTCACTCACTCACTCACTCACTCACTCACTCACTCACTCACTCACTCACTCACTCACTCACTCACTCACTCACTCACTCACTCACTCACTCACTCACTCACTCACTCACTCACTCACTCACTCACTCACTCACTCACTCACTCACTCACTCACTCACTCACTCACTCACTCACCCACCCACCCACCCACCCACCCACCCACCCACCCACCCACCCACCCACTCACCCACTCACCCACTCACCCACTCACCCACTCACCCACTCACCCACTCACCCACTCACCCACTCACCCACTCACCCACTCACCCACCAACAGCGGTTACACATAGTAATACTCGACAAAGACACATGGCAAACATGAGGGCTTAAATACACACAATAATGACAAGACAAGTGACACCTGTGAACAGTGATTAAACAATGAACCAATGACAGGACAAGACACCAGATCACATGAGGGCATGGGAGTCACATGACACTGGAACATGACAAAACCAGGAACCAAGACAGTGAACATGACACACTCAAACATAACGTGATAAACTAAAAACATAACCAAGAACGATGAACATGAACCATCACCAAAACACCCTGTGACAAACACTAAGTAATTTAATGTTTTCCGTTTGGCCCCATTAATTAAAATGGTTACATGAAATACTGTGAGTTAGGAGTTGGGTTTATGGGGATCATTTTAAACAATTAAATTTGATCAACAAAAAAAAAAATGCATGTATACAATTTTATCTGGTTTCTGTGTTTTCTAATAGCCTATAACTGTTAAGTTAACCCAATAACAACAGCATACTTTGTACTTGATGGTCATTTATGGGTTAATTTAAAGAATGGGGGGAAATGTGTTACAGGTGTTGCAACCACCAATTTCCCCTATATCTTTTCAGCCTGGGGTAACACTTAAGGCCCAATTTAATGATCTGAACGCATGGTCTGAAGCACATGGCGCAGGTGCACTTCGGAGGGCATGTCCGAAACCATTTTTGCTAGTTTAACGATGGAAAAAAACGGTCGCCGCATCAGGCGCATGGCACAAAAGGGTTGTACCTAGTCTCTTAAAGGGTCAGTTCAGTGATTTAGCATTAAGCTTTGTATCAGTAGAAACCCCGTAGTGTATTTGAATTATGGTACTTTCCCCCCTCATATCCAGTGTTGGGAACGTTACTTTAAAAAAGTAATTAGTTATAGTTACTCACTACTTGTTCCAAAAAGTAACTGAGTTAGTAACTGAATTACTCTATAATAAAAGTAACTCGTTACCAGGGAAAGTAACTATTTGCGTTACTGTAAAAAAAAAAAAAGTTGCTATAAGTCATAGAATTTAAACATAGAATTTTTTTCACAAGTCAGTTGAAATGAGTAGAACAGACAAGTGTTTGTACATAACTTTCAATATTTATTGCACGTCGACAGACAGCAAGATGTTTATCCTGCACTTCAAGTATTATCTTTGTAAGAAAAGTAAACAGCTACACCATATAAAGTGCATTTAACTCTAGCAAATTAAATCAAACTCTCTCAACCTGAGACAACTGGTCAAGTAAACAACATGTACTTACAAGTGTTTTGTTCACAACAATAGTAAACTTTTAAACAACAAAAAAGTGTGATTAGCTATGTAGTCTTATTCTTAATTAAATAAATCAAACGTCAAAAGTTTGAAAGGAAATCAAAAGTTAAAATTATTTAAAAGTAGTTAAATAATATAAAGTGTGTTTGCAGTAACTGTAGCAAATTAAATAAATCAAATAACAACTTGAGATAAATAGTCTGGAAGACATAGGTCGCTGTATTTATTTATCTTCATTAAAACATACCTGCCTTTTAACAACATACCTGCCTATCATACGGTTGACTTCAGCCTGTGTCATAGGTTTTTGTTGTGAGGCAGAAATATCTAGCTTTTGCTGCTTGGAGGACTTTGCTCTGAGTCCTTCTTTGCTAGTGGACGGCGAGCTATCGTCTGTGGTGGAGGTATCGGCGTTTTTGGCCACTAGCTTTGTAGATGCGTGTGTCGTTGTGAGATGCTTCATTAAATTAGAGTTGCTTACAACGGATGTAGACAATGTCTTCGCTCCTGGACATAATGTACACATTACATGCACGTTCTTGCCTTTGACCACAATGAATTTGAAGTAGTGCTTATATCTCCACCTTGAAAATGCCAACTTTTCATCGGATTGCTCCTGACTCACCATCTCGCTGCTTCTGTGTGACTGTGTGTGTGTGGCTCGTGTGTTAGCATGTGTGTAAAACACTGGCTCTGATTGGCTACCATGAAACATGACTCTGCCTTAGCCAATCATAATCGCTTACCTCGTTATTACCCACCTCCTCTCTAGCCGTGAGCCAGGGGTGCATAAGGATTACACCGTTTATTCAAGCAATACATAGTAACGCACTGCATTTAACGCCCAGTAACGTTAACGGCGTTGAAGCGACGGGAAAAATAATTAGTTAGATTACCCCGTTACTGAAAAAATAACGTCGTTACCTAATGCCGTTCTTTTAAACGGCGTTATTCCAAACACTGCTCATATCTGAGAAGAGGGAATTGTGCATTTTATTTCTGGAAAAATTCCTCCGATGACGCAAATATCGTCATTTTGCGTCATCGGAGGATTTTTTGGCCAGGGGTTAAAAACTACAGCCAGTAGAGGGAACGTCTCTGGTTATGTATATAACCCTTGTTCCCCGAGAAGGGAACGAGACACTGCGTCATCGTGTGATGACACTTTGGGAACGCCCTCAGTGTTACGCATCTGAAGTATGAATGAAATCAAGCCAATCTGATTGGTGGTGCGTAATGACGTAGTAGATGACGGCATACCCGGAAGATACAAAGGGACGCTGATGCAAACACACGGCAGCTTTACCGCGATGAAGCGAGCGCTCTGACCGTGATGGGTGTGGCGACGAGATGCAGTGTCTCGTTCCCTTCTCGGGGAACAAGGGTTATATACATAACCCGATACGTTCCCCTTCGAGGGAACTCGCACTGCGTCATCGTGTGATGACACTTTGGGAACGTTAATACCCACTATGCCACACTGACATCACCCACGTCCCAGTGTGAAGCTGGAGACCAGGCACACTTAGGACGCAAGCACTCTAGCACCAGGTGTCACCGGGAGGTGCAGACTATAGAACCGAATGAAGGTGTGCGGGGTGGCCCACCCGGCCGCCTCGCAAACCTCTTGAAGCGAGGCACCAGAGAGGAGGGCCACCGAGGAGGCCATGCTCCTGGTGGAATGAGCCCTCACAGCCATGGGTGAAGGCAGATTGCGCACCCTATAAGCTGTGGCTATAGCCTGGACGATCCAGTTGCTGATCGTCTGAGTAGACGCAGGCAGCCCTCTCTTGGGTGAGCCAAAGCACACCAACAGTTGGTCTGACCTTCTCCATTGGGAAGACTTCTCCAGGTAGATTTCCAGAGCTCTGACAGGACAGAGCAGGTGAAGTCTCCCCTCTTCCGCCGTCAGGTGGGGAGGAGGATGGAAAGCCTGAAGAACCAAAGACCGAGCCACCTGAGATGGCACCTTGGGTATATACCCCGGTCTAGGGTGCAAGATGGCCTTAACTCCGCCAGGGGCAAACTCCAGGCAAGTTGGCGTAACCGCCAAGGCCTGGAGATCTCCCACCCTCTTGAGAGAGGTAATGGCAAGTAGAAAGGCCACCTTGAGGGTCAGGTTCTTCGGCTCAGCCTGCTCCAGTGGCTCGAAGGGGGCCTCGACCAGCCCTTCAAGTACCACCGCCAGGTCCCAGGTTGGGACTCTGGAATGAGCCGCCGGCCTCATCCTCCGGGCCCCACGGAGGAACTGTACAACCAGAGGGTGCTTCCCCAAGGGTCCCTCACCTAAAGGTGCGTGGAAAGCCCCAAGGGCAGCCACGTACACCTTCAGGGTGGACGGGGTAAGACCATAAGAGAAGCGATCTTGGAGGAACTCCAGCACTGAAGCCACTGGGCAGTTAACTGGGTCCACCTCACGCTCTCTACACCAAGTGGAAAAGACGTTCCACTTGAGGCTGTACAGTCTCCTGGTTGAGGGAGCTCTAGAACTGAGCACGGTCTCGACTACCTCTGCTGACAAGCCACGCCTCTAGGTACTGAGCCCCCTCAGGGGCCAGACCCAGAGGCTCCATAACTCCGGCCGGGGGTGAAATATTTTTCCCCACTGCCTGCGAGAGCAGATCCCTCCTCAGAGGGATCTGCCATGGAGGGCCGTCTAGCAGAGCTATAATGTCTGAGAACCATGCTCGAGTGGGCCACCGGGGTGCTACTAAGAGCAGGCTGATGCCCTCCCGGCGGACCCGCTCCAGAACTCCCGGGAGCAGAGCGATCGGGGGAAAAGCGTACAGACGTAGCCTCGGCCACGTCTGCACCATGGCGTCCTTGAGAGAGAACCACAGTGGACAGTGGGACGTCTCTCGAGACGCGAACAGGTCCACTTCCACTGGGCTGAATCTCTCGCACATGGTCTCCACCACCTCTGGGTGGAGCCGCCATTCCCCGGGCCTCAGCCCCTGCCTCGACAGGACGTCTGCTCCCAGATTCTGGTCCCCGGGGATATACATCGCTCTGAGAGACGATAATTTCCCCTGGGACCACAGGAGGACTTGATGCGCCAGTCTGCATAGAGGGCGCGACCTCAAACCCCCCTGGTGGTGTTGTCCGAGCGTATCAGGACATGGTGGCCCCGGAGGTCCGGGTAAAAGCTCCTGAGAGCTTTGTAGACCGCCAGCATCTCCAGGCAGTTGATGTGCCATGAAGAATGCCGGGTCTCCCACAGACCTCTCGCAAAGCGGCCGTCCATGACCGCGCCCCAGCCAGTGAGGGAAGCGTCTGTTGAAACGGCTCTCCGGCAACATGACGCTCCCAACGCTGGCCCCTGGGACAGGAACCAAGGTTTCCGCCATATGACGAGGGAACGAAGGCATTTGCGCGTTACCCTGATCATACGAAACGGATTTCCCCTCGGGGAAAACCCCTTGGCCCTCAGCCACCACTGTAGGGGTCTCATGTGCAGCAGGCCAAAAGGTATCACGTTGGCTGCTGCTGCCATGAGTCCCAGCAGTCTCTGAAGCTGCTTCACACTGAGGCTGCGGCCTGGCTTCACTCTTGAGACCATCGCCAGTATGGACCCCACGCGTGCAGGGGTTAACTGAGCCCGCATCGACGTGGAGTCCCATACAACTCCCAGGAACGTAGTCCGCTGGGAGGGCGTCAACACGCTCTTCTTCGTGTTGAGTCTCAGCCCCAAGCACCTTATATGGGCCAGAACGACATCTCGATGCAGAACTGCCATATCGCGCGATCTGGCCAAAATGAGCCAGTCGTCGATGTAATTGAGTATACGGATGCCCTGGAGTCTCAGAGGAGCCAGTGCTGCATCCATACACTTCGTAAAGGTGCGAGGGGAGAGTGCCAGGCCGAAGGGAAGAACCCGATATTGGTACGCTTTGCCCCCGAAAGCGAACCTCAGGAACTTCCTGTGACATTGAAGGATGGAAATATGGAAGTATGCGTCCTTTAGATCTATCGTAACGAACCAGTCCTCGGACTGGATCTGACTCACGATGGCTGGAATTGTGAGCATCTTGAACCTGAATCTCCTCAGAGACCGATTCAAGAGCCTGAGATCTATTATCGGACGCAACCCCCCATCCTTCTTGGGAACAATGAAGTACCGGCTGTAGAACCCGGACTCCCTGTCTGCCAGAGGAACCCGCTCTATGGCTTCCTTGGCTAACAGGGCTTGTACTTCCTGTTCCATAACCCGAAACTGCTCGGCCACAGTCTGGACCACTCCCTGAAACTTCGGGGGAGGGGAACCGAACTGAAGCCTGTACCCCCGTTCTACAGTCTGCAGGACCCAAGTAGACACACTCGGAAGGCGAGACCACGAGCCGAGATAATCTACTAAGGGAACCAGCCTCTCGAGGCTGGTCTCGGGTGTTAAATGAGACTCGTTCTCGACCCCTTGAAGCGGCTGACCGGCAGGGAGAAGCCGAGAACGGAGCCCTATGGGTGCACACGCTCGCTGGCCGGTCGCAAGTCCTTCCGGAGGCGACGAAGGCAGTGAGCACGCGCGGGAAACCAGTGAGGCCTGAAGCGTCATAGACGGCAGGATCCCAGCACTGATTTCCCGAGAGCTCCGGGGGGAAAACGACCTCGGTCGCTCCACCCCGGGGGGGACAGCTCTCAGCGATCCAGCTGCAGCTAGGACCGCTTTGTGGTAGCCTTCTTCGCCTCAAGGACGGTCCTCAGATCAACCCTAGGCTCTGAAGGCTTACCACGAGAGCGCGCCTCTTTTGCCAAGCTCCCTCAGGAGGGGCGCGAGAAGCGACGCTCTCTTTTTGCACCTGTCGGTGCGAGGAGGAGCTACCGGACGGCTGAGGCTGCCTTTGCTGGACAGCCTTCCCCGAGGAGCCAGAACGGCGAGGGAGGTACTGCTGGAAGGCCGCCGCCTGCTTTTTCACCTCCTGGAACCTCTCGACAACGGTGTTAACCGTTCCTGTGGCCTTCAATGCTTAATTTGGCCACAGCGCTGGTCAAAACCTCCACTAGCTCCTCCTGAGCGGGTGCGTGACGCGATGGCTGAGCTTCCACGTCACCCGCCTCGATGCTCCGCCCATCCGACTCCTCGGAGCCGGACAGCTGAAGCATCGGGTTCTCCGCCTCGCGGGAATAAGCCGCATCGCAGGCTTCCGCACGGGCGGGAGAACATCGGAATCCTCGGACGAGGATAGGGAAAGTGCCTCAGCAGTCCCATATCCCGTCGCGAGGTCCCGTTGCGATCCCCATGATCTGCTCCCTGGGGGATCGCGGGCTTGGCCGGTCTCATCGAACACGGCCAGCCGTGAGCGCAACACCCTGAGCGGCAGCTGATCACACTTGCTACAAGCGGCTCCCTCGAGAGCCGCTCTAGCGTGCTGCACGCCCAGGCATTGCACACACATTAGATGTGTGTCCGTGCCCGAAATGAAACGCGGACACGGATGCACACATCTCTTAAACTGAGCCATCTCACTTGCTTTGCAACGTTGGTAGACAAACAACACCAAATAGACAGAAGACAAAAACACAGAGCGCTTCAGCTGAAGAGCGAAAAGCTGCCGTGTGTTTGCATCAGCGTCCCTTTGTATCTTCCGGGTATGCCGTCATCTACTACGTCATGACGCACCACCAATCAGATTGGCTTGATTTCATTCATACTTCAGATGCGTAACGCTGAGGGCGTTCCCAAAGTGTCATCACACGATGACGCAGTGCGAGTGCCCTCGAAGGGGAACTGTTCCGCATGTTTTCAACCCGCCCACAGGGAAGAGATCTCAAGCACAGAATGCAAATGTGCTCACGGCTCGACCTCATAACGGAGCGATGCGTAGCAAAGTGAGTATTTCAACTTTTCAATGAATTCCTATGAGAGTTTAGCTTCCATATGCGTTCAGAAAACGCGCCAGACTGGACATGCGCTGAGAATGACAGCCGCGCTTACCTCAGCTACTACTTCCCTCTCGTGCTGAATGAGATTTGACTCCTCCTGCTGTGTTTGTCCTGTGACTTTCGTTCGGCTCACTCACACTTTATTGAAAATACATGTTCAGCTTTTAATTGTAGTGTTTATTCTCTAACTGAACAAAATTATTGTATTATTATGAAGATAAAAACGACGATGGGGGCGGTGTAGGGAGTGGCCTCGTAGGGCAGCGAAGCAAGTGCATTCTGGGAGTTGTTGTCTTTCATCCACATGAGACAAAAATACATTTTCTGTCTTTTCTCAGTCTAGAAGGCACCAAATTCAAAAATAATTTCACATTTCTACTACATAAATGACAGTTTAAATGCACATTCATCTTCCCAGCGCTGAAGTGACCCTTTAATGAGTCACGATTGTGTTTTGGCCAAAACAGTGTCATCTCCCATTCCCTTTAAAAACCAGCTGCGCTCACACCATGGCAGATTCGCTATTTACATGCATGGAATTTGCGAAACGAAAGACTGAACGCTTCTCCAGAGAGGAATCCTTTTATTTTTAATATCTAAAAACATTTTTGTGCTGCTTTTGTGCAGCACGCCCATGGGCGAAAAGATGGGTGCAAGTGCATTTGCTATTTAAACAACTAAATGATAACTGTGTCAGGCTGAAACTAGCAAAAAACGGCAGGCGTTGCATTGCTCAGGGTGTATGATAGGGCCCTCAATTTTACAGTGTTCATGTTACACGTTACATGTATACTCTAAAAAAAAAGGTTCTATATGGCACTAAAATTGGTTCTTGGCTCGTAATCAAAGGGGAACCTTTTTAAGTGCTGTATAGCACCAATTTTGGTGCTTCAGTGGTTCTTCAGCGGTTCTTTTACTAAGGTACTATACAGTATAGCACCGCTACCATATACAGAACATGTTTAGATATGGTGCTATATAGCACCAAAAGCGGTCCCTCTATGATTACGACGAAGAACCACTTTAAGTGCCATATAGAACCTTTTTTTTTAGAGTGTACTTAACAAAACAGTAAATTATGCATAATTACATGCAACTAACCCTAAACCAAACCCTATAGTAATCCTACTCTTACCCTATAGTAAGTACATGTAGCATTACTATTACTCAATACTTAACCCAGCCTGGTCTCATTGCTGATATCAATACGTAATTTTCAGGTGAAACATACAATATGGACGTACTGACAACATTTAACGTAAACGTTACGTATTTACAGCTAAATAAATGTAAAATATTTACCATATTTGATCATATTTGTGTAATTGCCCTTTTAGATTAGATTAGATTAGATTCAACTTTATTGTCATTACACAAGTACAAGTACAAGGCAACGAAATGCAGTTTAGGTCTAACCAGAAGTGCAATAGCAGCAAGTGCAGGATATACAGTGGTTGCGTAAGTGCAGGACATGGAAATGTACTGAATATATATAAATATGTATAAATAGAGAGATGGTTATTACTATAAACAGAACTGAATTTACAGGTGAATATGTACAGTGAATAAATATACAGATGGCTATTACTATAAACAGAATTTACAGGTGAATATATACTATGAATATAATATACAGATTTTTTTATAGATAGAGGTATACAATAATATGTTAGGCTAATATGAGGAATAGCAGTGGATTAGGGTAGTGCAATAAATTATGGACAGAGCTATCCGAAAAAAAAAAGTGTAAAAGTGCAGTGGAAAGTGGTTGCATATTACAGTTAGAAGTACGGTGCAAAATGCAAATGTAAACATTGGTACTATAAATACAGTCGGCAGTGCAAATGAGCATAATCCAGTTAAGATATGGCAGTGCAAGATGCATAAGTAAACAGTTGTTACTGTAATAAACAGTCGGTAGTGCAAATAACAAAGTGAAGGCAGATGTGAGGTAGGAGAGTTAGCAGTTTATGAGGGAAGTGGATCAACGGGGGTTTGAGTTCAATAAAGAGACAGCTCTGGGGAAAAAAACTGTTCTTAAGTCTGCTGGTCCTGGTCCGGAGGATCCTGAAACGCCTGCCGGAGGGCAGGAGAGAAAACAGTCTGTGGGCTGGGTGAGAGGAGTCCTTGAGGATGCTGCGAGCTCGATGCAGACAGCGTTTCCTCTGGATGTGCTCAATGGCAGGTAGTGGAGTCCCTGTGATGCGCTGGGCAGTTTTCACCACCCGCTGCAGTGCCTTGTGCTCCGCAACAGAGCAGCTCCCATACCATACTGCGACACAGTTGGTCAGTTGGTGCTTCTATTGTGCAGCGGCAGAAGTTCACCAGGATAGCCGAGGAGAGTTGATTCTTCCTCAGTGTCCTCAGAAAGAAGAGGCGCTGGTGAGCCTTCTTGACCAGGCTGGAGGTGTTGGTCGTCCACGACATGTCCGCCGAGATGTGGATCCCCAGGAACTTGAAACTGGAGACACGCTCAACAGCCATTCCATTGATGTGGATGGTGTCGTGTGTGCCTCTTGATTCTTTCCTGAAGTCCACGATGAGCTCCTTCGTTTTGGTGGTGTTGAGGAGCAGGTTATTAACAGCGCACCATGTGGCCAGGTGCTGGATCTCTTCCCTGTAGGCAGTCTCATCGTTGTTGCTGATGAGACCAATCACCGTAGTGTCGTCCGCAAACTTGACGATGGAATTAGATCCATACACAGGCTTGCAGTCGGAGGTGAAGAGGGAGTAGAGAAACGGACTTAGCACACAGCCCTGTGGTACACCAGTGTTGAGTGTGATGGACGTGGAGCAGGTGGATCCTGATCGAACATTCTGTGGTCTGTCAGTTAGGAAGTCCAAAATCCAGTTACACATTGAAGTGTTGATGCCCAGGTCTCCAAGTTTGACTATTAACTTGGATGGGATGACAGTGTTGAATGCTGAGCTGAAGTCAACAAACAACATGCGTGCATAAGTGTTCTTATGGTCCAGATGGGTGAGCACAGAGTGGACCAGCCGCTCAAAGCACTTCATAACGATGGGAGTGAGTGCTACAGGGCGGTAGTCATTAGGGCACCTCGGGCTAGAGCTTTTCGGCACTGGCACAATGGAAGTGCGTTTAAAGCATGTCGGTACAGCTGCTTGGGCAAGAGACAGGTTGAAAATGTCTGTAAAAACACCAGCGAGCTGCTCCGCACATTCCCTGAGCACACGTCCAGGGATGTTGTCTGGTCCAGCAGCCTTGTGCGCGCTGATCCGGCTCAGTGCCTTGCAGACATCTGTGGAGGAGAGTGTGATTGGTGGGTGGTCATCTGAGGGTTTGAGCTTGGTGGCAGTTTCTCTGTTGTCTCTTTCAAAATGAGCATAAAAGTAATTTAGCTCATTCAGGAAGTTGACATCAGTGGCTGCGGGGGTGGAGTGGGTGGGTTTGTAGTCACTGATGGCCTGAATGCCCTGCCACATGCGTCGAGGGTCAGAGTTGGAAAAGTGTCCCTCTATCTTTAGCTTGTAGCAGTGCTTGGCCTTTTTGATGCCCCTCTTCAGGTTTGCTCTGGATGTGCTGTAGGCTTGTTCATCACCTGATCTGAAGGCAGTATTGCGTGACTTCAGCAAGAGTCGCACTTCCCTGTTCATCCAAGGCTTCTGATTTGGGTATGTGGTGATCTGTTTCTGGGTTGTAACACTGTCAATGGTGGTATTGATATGATCCAATACAGAGGAGGTGTATGAGTCAATGTCTGTGTGAGCGCCACTGGTGGCTTGAGAAGCAAACATACTCCAGTCTGTGTTTAGAAACCTTTCCTGGAGTGTGGAATCTGCCCCCGCAGGCCACACCTTGATGATTTTCACTGATGGCTTCACACGGTTGATGAGGGGTGCATATTTGGGTGCTATAAACAAAGAGAGGTGGTCTGACTGTCCCAGGTGGGGGAGGGGTGTTGCAACGTAAGCTCCAGCCATGTTTGTGTAGACATGGTCTAAGGTTTTGTTTCCTCTGGTGTGGCAGGAAACATGCTGGTGAAACTTGGGTAGCACTGACTTTAGGTTTGAATGATTAAAGTCACCTGCAACAATAAACGCAGCTTCCGGGTGATCAGTCTGTTGTTTACTGATGGCTGCGTGAAGTTCTTTCATAACCATTATTTTTTTACCATTATAGATAGATTTTAGATCTCTTAACTCTCCCCCAAACATGACCATTTTATAGAGAATATAAAAAGAATATATAAAAAACATAATTGACAGAAATGTGAAGGAAAATGTCTTTCATTTGGGTCTGTTCCTCATAAACGTATGGCTGATTTCTGTTGTGTTTTTGGCATATTTTATGGTTCTATTGTCAGACTGTACTGAGAAAATGCCTTTTGTGCTCCACGGCAAGCAAAATAAATATTACATGATGTGACCAAACCGTCAAGGGCAAAGAATAAAAAAAAATAATTTATTAAATGCCAAAAAAAGTTACAAATTAAATAACTTGGAAAACTGAATGAAAATAAAGTCAGGTCTGGGCCCATAAAAGAGGTAAACTAAAGAGAATCAAAACTGAACAATAATCAAACAAACAAACCAGACAAAGAAAACATGGCCTCCCAAATGCCACACATGGGGAAACTTATATACACAAAGGACTAGTCCATTACGCACACCCGGAACGACAAACACCAATTAACCCAGTTAGAATGAATACCGTAACTCATTCACAAAAAATAAATAAATGGGTCATAAACAAATTAGTTATATACACAAACAATTATAATAAACAAAAACAAACAAACAATTCCCCCCCAGCTAATCTGCAACATGGGCTCAACCACTGGAACAAAATGGTGGCCACTGGCACCAGCCGGTCCTTTATTAGAACGGACCTCCACAGAAGTGCAGCGCTTTACCCAGACAGCGGGGACAAACCTCCGCTTTCCACACATAGGTAACTTTAACTCAAAAGAAATAACTGTTAACACAATATACCACTCATAACTAGAAAGTGTGCACCCAAACTAGTCATGTATGGTAAAAGTGTAAATTAGAAATAAAGTGGTGAAAATGAACCAAAGCTGTGTCTGTCTTTATTATGAAAATATATATAGGGTGATCTGCAACTAAAATGTTTAATTATGAAATATACTAAAGGACAACCAAAATCACATTAAACAAATGAAAGAGAAAGATGCATGTCTGTGTGTGTGGTTTAGTTACCACCTTGCTGTGTGGCCACGTTGTCGGCCATCACACATGAATATATCACATACATTATCCTTCGAAACGAGTTTGCAGCAAAAGTCACACAGAACAGTGTGGAGGTAGAACCACACTTTAAGTAAAAAATACACATGAATATTCATGAGATCACGTTGATCTTTTTAATGAACTAACTAAAATGTAAACTGAACTGAAATTGAAGCCATGTCCATACATTTTTGTTGTATGGATAAGAGCATCTTTAACATTGAGTGCATATGTGTTTTTAGTTTACAGCAAATGATCTGCAAAAGGGGCAACTTGATTCAATTGGAGATTTCTGCAACAGTGTTTATACATCTGTTATCTTTAGTTGTGCAACTTCAATGATGAAACATGCAAATGAGTGACGCATGACACTTCTGATACTCATCCAAAATAACACATGAGCATAAATTAAAAGAATCGTCACAAATTGCTGTGTGATATGATGTGTGCTATGCTGCTGCCAATAACTGGAAGAACAACAGACTGAACTGTTAGAGAATTTGTTTTTGCTTAATAAATAATGCTCAAATAAAGTCAAATATTTACAGTTTTCTGTAATCACATCATCAGAGGACTGTTTCATTATAGAGAGTCAAACAGTTATTGTAAAAGCAAATTTAATCAGAGACATATGTGCGTTCCTCTCGAATTGAAAAGATTAAAATAGTAAAAGCTTATTTTAATCCCTCATGTACAGAATGATTGACTCCAGAAGAGATCCTCCCCCGTGATACACCACATGTCCCTTGTATGCACTCCAAAAAATATACATAAATATAAGATTTAGGTATTTGAATTGCATATAAACTTTCCATCCATTTGGAATACACAGCTTTGACATAAACAACTTAATAAACTTAATGCAATGCATATTTGTCAGGCATAAATGAAATAGGTGAGATTTCTGTAATAATACTATAATTACACTTTAATTCTACTAATAAACCATAACATTTTTGGGTGGGCTGTTTATGTGACACCGTTTATGTGACAGCTTATGCATTTTGGACGTTCATTTACACGATGAACCTGAAAACGCAAACTTTTGAAAATGGCTTTTAAAGTGCATGTGTTTGAATAAGATACCATTATAATCTCCACGTAAACTAGAAAAACACAAATTTGTGAAAACGGTGATGTCATGCATATTACATATGCAGTCTATAGGCACGTATTGATTCTTTACAAAGTGACATCGCCAACCTACTGGCCTGACATGAATAATTCAGAGTTGTTAGTCGTTTTCGTGGATCCGTGTGAATGGGGATCACTTTGACAACATTGTCTTCTGTAAGCAAAAACTTTTTTGTTGTTATGTATTAAAATGCCTCAAATGAAAGGGGTAGTTCACCCAAAAAGATAAATGACCCCATTATTTTCACCCTCAAGCCATTCTCAGTGTATATGATTCCCTTTCGAAAGGGAACTCGCTCTGCATCAGCTGACGCTACGGGGAACGCCTCCAGCGTGACAGGTGTCGGAACTACTATCGAATCACGGAAATCCTATTGACCGGTGACAGCCTATGATGTCATCAAGGTGCGACCAGGAAGTATATAAGGGCGCCTTGCCAACATGACACCGCTTTTTCGTCTTGAGGGACTGTTTTGTCTGAATGCTTCGAGTTAAGCTAATCCAAATTTGTGTATTTCTGCTGGGGATCAAGAGCATGCTCATTCAGCTCTTATGGAGCTGTTTGTTTGTGTATGTGAGCGTTTGTCAATCCGAGATTGCTCCATTCTCTTCCTGAGGGAAGAGGGTTTGGCATCCGAGACTGATGATGCGATCCCGCTCATGCCGAGGCTGAGTGCGGACGCGTGTCACAGGTTTCTTGGATAAAGCTCGCTGAGGCGGCTGACGAGACTTATCTGCAAGTGCTCTAGGGATGGCGGTGAGAAGGGAGATTAATCTTCTCGGCCATCCCGACTGTGTATGCTGAGCCTTTGAATGTTATAAAACGCGCTGCAGGCGGGCTGCGGCTGCCATATTGGTGCGTTAAAGGAGAGATCGCTCGTGTTAGATTAAGCGATTGGTCTCTCCCCGTCCATAATCATCGGCTCAGTTGGGCTTTTTCATTCCTTCTTGATCGTCCTATTTAGATCGAGAGGGCATGGAATAACTCATATTCGGCTTGTTCACTGACATCAGCGGTATGTCGCTGACTTTGGGAGGATAAGAGAATATGGGTATGTGTCGTTGCCACCGACTGACGGGTGCAATCTCGTATCTGGCAGGGCGAGGACACTGAGAGCTCCAACCCTGCCATCTAATTCTTCAAAATGATGTTTCGAGGCAAACCTATTGGCAGGGCATACACAGCAGCAGGTCAGCCCAGTGCTACTTTTACCGCACCAGGCAGATCTGCTGAGGATCTCAATCAGGGGATGTTTTTTCTGATGCGGTGGTGGTGCACCAGCCGGAGACTGGGTCTGAGGACCAGCATTGCTGAGGTGCATTCGGCACCGTCTGAGGACCTGCATACCACTCAGATCCGGGTCCCTGGCAGGCGGGAGGTGTCACGGTCCAAGGACCGAAGACGGGGCCCGAGGGCCAGCATCACTTCTCGGGTGCCCCCTCAGTCGAGGGTGGGGCGCACAGAGGCGGACTCCCGGGGGAATTAGGAGTTCTAGATCACAATCGCAGTCAAAAAAAAAGAAAAGCGTTGATGATGGGTCGAGAAGGGCGAAACATTATTTTATTATGTTTTTCAGGACCCTCTTTCGCTCTCCTGAGAGGGTTTGGGGATTATAGAACATCGTCGGACACCGCAGGGCCTGCAGCTTCCCGTGAGTAGCTAAGAATTATCTTTTTTACAACATTATATGTTGGTGCTTAAATGTTATACTTTAGCTCTCCGTGTTTCTCTCTCATCTATGTGAGTAGCTGAAGTGCTGCTCTTGCCCGCGGGCTTGTGGCGGGCTGGGGCGAGTTCTGTTTTCCTAGCTTAAAGTGTAAAGTAGCCACGGCCGGGTAAGCACTAATGCATGAGCTGTAGTGAGATCTGCGCCCAGCCTTGTGGGGCTTTGGAATGGGTTTTTTGGAGCCTCGCTGTTTTTATGTAAGGGGTGATAATATTTATTTCCCGAGCCCTGAGTAGATCTAGTGCAGGCTTAGCGCCGGACCACTTGGCCTAGGCTTCGCTAGGGATGGGGGACGCTTTCCTTTAAAGGCAGGTATTGTCGCCCCGGGCCTGTCTTTTAAGTATAAGAACAGTGCTTTGTTTTCTGCATCCTTGGTTCAGCCACCTCTTATTACATAGTCATCCAGCCAAGGCCCGCCCCCCTTCTCTGCGTTCTGGGGTTATTTAGTAATACTTTGCCAGTGGTCGTGGGGCGGGGTTAAGTGTCTTTCGCTTGTGTTTGATTAGACTTTAGTTTTGCTATACCCCGCCTTTCAGAGCTTGTGTGGCCGCCACCTTCTGGCGGCACCCGGCCTCATCCTGGAGGATGGCATGGCCGGTGGGTTGCATATTTGTATGATATTTTTACCCTTGCTCTATGTCTTCTGCTCCACCTTCTTTAGGGCTCGGGTTGAGCTGTATGTCGCAACCTTCTGCATGACGGTTTGGTCGGATGCTCCCCTGAGGCCCGAGCATTGCCAATGGCTGACGCCCTCACATGAATGGCGGGCCGCTGGATGAAAAGGTAGGCAGCCCCCCCGAAGCAGGTGACGTAAGTTGTACTCCCCTCGCTTTAGAGGGTTTTTTAAAGCATTTTTGCTGAGTGCACTGCTATTGGCATTATGATTAGGTTCATGTCTGTAGGCACTGCCCGTGAGACTGCGCCGTCACAGAGGCCCTCTAGCCTCTGAAATGGAGCCAGCCCCAGGTGCGGGCATGTGAAGGCCAGCTGGTTCTGAGTAGCCAGCTTGGGCAGTCTGGGCAGCAGACTCCAGGACTGGTGGTAGGCATGAGCAAGCCTCCTTGCAAGAGAGTCTCGATGTCGCGGCCCATGTGCACCTGGGAGGAATTTCTCCATCGATGTCGACTGAGTCCCCAGGTGGTAACTGGATATTCAGTTCTTTGTCAGCAGCAGACAGCTACCGTCAGCCCGGGTGCAGCAGCCAGCCTTCCTCTAACCGAGGCAGGGTTTATAGAATCTGCAGACCTCCTATTTGGAGGTAGGCCCTGCCAGGCCTTCCTGATGGGTAGGCTCCCGTTTTTGGGTCACCTTGGCTCAGGTAGTAGGCCCCGCCAGGCCTCCCTGGGAGCCTGTTGTGAGTAGCAGGCCTTGCCCGGTCTCCCCCGAGGGGATATTACTGGGTATTAGTCCCTCGACAGCTGGCACGAGCTGCTAGTAGGTGGTAGGCGTTACCAGGCCTCCCTAATGGCCTGATGTGGGGTATGCAGGCTCACTTGACCTCCTCTGAGGGGGCGTTCCCGGGCTCCAGTCACTGGACGGCTAGCACGAGTTGCTAGTAGGTAGTAGGCCTCACCCGGCCTGCCTGAGGGCGAGTTCCAGGTTCCCAGTCTCGGTGGCGGTGAGCGTGGAGTGCTAGCAGGTAGTAGGCTTCACTAGGCCTCCCTGGAAGCTAGTACATTCTGCTATCAGGTGGTAGGCGCCGGGCCTCCCTGAGATTGTTTCCCATCCCCAGTTTTGGTAACAGATGGCAGCATGGGTTGCTAACAGGTAGCAAGCTGCATGGGGCTTCCCTGTGGGATTCGCCATTGGGTGGCAGGCTTCAACCTGGCCTCCCCGGAGGGCACGTTCCTGGTCTTCAGTCACTGGACACCTAGCAGTAGATTGCTGTCAGGTAGTAGGCTTCACCAGGCCTACCTGAAAGCATGACGAGACGACACTGCTGCAATGCGATCCCTACAGGACCAGGGACTTGCATAGGTCGCCTACAGCATGGTTAACTACCAGGCAGGCTTAGGAGCTCCTCTCAAGTGAGAGTCTTCTGTGAGCTTACAGCCGCTTGGCACTGATCCGTCGGTTGTAGGCCCCTCGAGGCCTCCAAGCTAGGATCAGCCCGTAGGCCTGTTCGGCCTCCTGAGCACGTTTTAAAATAAGTGCTTGGTAGATCCTAGGATCGAGCGGCTAAACTCCCCTCGCTAGCAAGGGTTAGAAAGCACTTTGCTGAGCCCTGCTCTCCAGGATAACTCGTCTCGTGAGGTCCGGCTGGAGGTGGACACTGCCATTTTGCAGTACCTCAGCGGGATGTCTCTTCGGAGGCGAGTACCAGAGGCTCTGTTTTCAACAGACAGAGTTGGCCGAACCTATGTGTCTCACATAGAGGTCACTAGGTCAGGCCTCCCTGGTGGTATTCGGTGAATTCTTCCCGAATAGTGACTGGCGCGGGTTCTCTTGGGTCCCCTAGCCACGTTCCCATAAAGGAACCCCTTCTGTTGAATGGGCTGGTTCCAGGCCTTCGAGCGCCAGGGTAGGACTTCATTCGGTATGCGAAGGTTCTTCCTGAAGCTTATAGCTTGGGCTTTGACCGTAGGGAGCGCTGTCACTGACAGCCTAATGTGACCAGAGGGGGAGTGGTTCAGGCATTTCAGTTGAATTTGCTTGTCCTGACAGTTGTCACTGCCAGTGGGCATGCACTCCCCTCGGCATGGCGGTATGACTATATCGTTCCCCGTAGCGTGAGCTGACGCAGCACGAGTTCCCTTTCGAAAGGGAATGTCTCCGGTTACGTATGTAACCTAGGTTCCCTGAGAAGAGGGAACAAGACGCTTCGTGGCTTTGCCATGCCTCAGGGCTTGCCTGCCAAACAGTCCCTTCAGACGAAAAGCGGTGTCATGTTGGCACGGCGCCCTTATATACTTCCAGGTCGCACTTTGATGACATCATAGGCTGTTACCGGTCAATAGGATTGCCGTGATTCGATAGTAGTTCAGACACCTGTCACGCTGGAGGCATTCCCCGTAGCGTCAGCTGACGCAGCATCTCGTTCCCTGTTCTCAGGGAACCTAGGTTACATACGTAACCGGAAACGTATTTTATATGCATGCAAATGGTGTAGTTGAGGAATTTTGCTGTAAATAGGTTTAAAAAAAAAGTACTTCATATCCCCCAAATCACAGCATAAATGTATAGATAAGAAGTAAACAAAAAATATATATTTAATTTGTATTATTAAAATGTATATTTTTTTATACAATCACACTATAAATGTTTGGGGTCATATCGGCCCCCAAACACCAAGACTTACACATGTGTTTTCTTTATCAACTCTTTACATTGATATTATGTGCAATTCGCACAATCCCACGTCAAAATTCGATATGTATAGATATTTCAGTACCGATATGTATCAAATAATCTATTTTTGGGGGAATATTTAATGCTTTTTTTAAAAGACTAAAATTGAAAAATGTATATTATGTTGGGGTAAAAGTTTAGGACCCAGGACCAGTAGTGAAAAATGAAGACCAAGAGTCAGGAGTTAGATTAATTAAAGAAAAATTTACTGAAGAATAGTTTGCAGTTTCATCAGCAGAAGCCAGCGTCAGAGTCTCTCGTGGAATCGCAGGCCAGACTCTAACTTCCAGAGAATTTTGCACACCAGTTATACTGTTTACAAGGACATTAATTACATCAACAATAACAGATGGACTAAGCCTTGATTGGCTACAGAGACCTAAAAGCCTAAACATTTGTCACACATGTATAGATATTCTGGAATGGCGTCGTTTAGTCAGGATGCTTGTCGCAAAAACCCTCCCAGATGGGTAAGATTGGCCTCGGACGCCGTAAAGGGCGCCTGCTTGTCAGGAGGGGGGGTCAGGCCAGATCAGATAGCTCCAACAGAACATGTGAAACGCACACATATACAAGCACTAGGGCATCGCACTCTAGTTAATGTCAGTGGACTCTGACCTTTTATCAAGAGAACACCCAATACCTAAAAAAAGATACCGCAATCTCTCTCCTTCGAGAGCGAGAAACACACATCCCGGCTGCTGAGGAGACTAGATTTAAAATGACAAAATCCAAATCATCCTTAAACTAAATATATAAAAGTATAAAATCATACAGAATTACAATCATCTTTAAACTAAACATATGAAAGCAGAGAAAGAGATATTTAATTTGATTATTCAGGTAATGGATATAATAAAAAGAAACATTGAGAAGGATAGGTGTATAAAAGAAGACAGGTATCTGACCTGCCTCTTCAATTATATAGCCTATAAAATTCAACAAGAAAGATGCCTAGTAGGAGTTACACGCCACTGCTGAAATCCACCCGCATTTGGTGGGTTGGCGGGTGTAAATGTCAAAACCTATATATTTAATAACTTATGATCAAATATAAAATATATATTTTCCAGCAGGGCTTTTTGGTCATCTTATCTTTCATGTCTCACATTTTGAAAATCTGGTAAGTGTGGGCCAGTCTTAAGTTAGTTGACATGTAGTTGCAAAGTTACTTATAGTTAGTAGAATGTTGACCATCAAAATAAAGTGTTAATGGATGAACACTATTGTATACAACACATTTTTGGAATATCCAAAGAATCCCAAAGCATTATAGGACTAATTTATTTCTCACTTGAAATCTTTGCAGTCTTTCAGATCAGGCCCAGTACATCTGCAAAGCAAAACAAAAAATTCAACAATCACAACTAGTATGCGCTGCAGTCATATGAAGCTTCTCTCACCCCTGGGTGCAGTTCTCATGACAGGTCTGGCACACGCGCATCACGTCAGCATATTTCCAAATGAGTATGTCTTTCTCTCCCGGTACGCCTTGCGGGCAGCGTGGAACACAGTGCGGGCCGTCTTTGTAGTTAGCACAGACTGTACATTTATCGGGTCCCTGGACAAAAGTTGGTATTTAGATGGCAACAAGCAACTTTTCTACAGTTTTGTAGTGATGTGAGTTTAATGATGTGTCTCCAGGACACTACTGGGACAGAAAACATTGGTTTGAGAGACTGGTGTGCTGCCATTAGCTATTTCAAAAATAAGAGTAAACACTGTTTACTAGTATCTAGCAGAACATGCGGTGCTGTAGGTTTGATACTCACAGGGCCGGTGCAGGTCAGAGTTTCATTCATGAGCAGACATTCAGAGTCGCATTCAACACACGTTTTGTTGACCTCAAATTCACGTGGCTCACTATATAGACAACAATGTGTTCAGTTTAAATCATCATTGAAATAACCAAATATGTTCAAATTTACTAATAATTGTTCCATCCATCCACCAACCCACCCATCCGTCCATCTATCCACCCACCCATCCATACACCTATCAATCAACCAACCAATCCACCAATCCATCCATCCAACCAACCAACCAATCATGATTTGAGTTGATTGAGTTGATTTTATTGAGATTATTATATTATCTTTCAGTGCATTAAGAGACTTGGCCTATTGTTGAGCTGTTATTTCAAGTTTGAACTTGGATCAACTGAGAAGGCATAATAGTGCTCTCACTCACCCAGCCAGTAGGTTACAGGAAGCCACACAGTGTTTTTTACGGCTGTAATGCTTACAGGTGAAGCACATAGTGGGACCAGGACCCCAGCAGCCATCAGCAGTGCACATCTCATCACACATGCTGTTCTGATTCGCTATAACACACAAACACACGCACACACTCAGATAAGATAAGATATCAACACAAAAGATATACAAAGCTCATTTTTTAAATCAACCTTAAAAATCTGTAAAAGCAAGAATGTAAAAGTTTCCATTACAAATGGATGATTGTATTGAAGGAATAGCTCACCCAAAAGAGAGATTGGTGTTATTTACTCTTTGCAAAAAGTTTTTGTGTCAAATGCAGGAAACATTTTGAAGAATCTTCACACAGTTATTTTCCATGCAAACAAATCCAAAAACTGAATTACTTTATTTCATATGCTTTATTCACGATAGATGCAAAACCCAAGGAAGCTTGATATCATTGATGTCCAATCTGTGGCATAGGCATATCTGATGTCAAGTTACTAAAATTAACAATTCTTAGTTTTGTATTGAATGTTGCAGTGTTTATTATACATTTTTGATTAGTTCACATTATTATATTTTTTTAATTCATGTGTTCTCTAGACCAGTGTTTCTTAACTTGTGGGTCACAAGAGTGGGTCGTGAGTGTGTGGTCAAAGAAACCCCAACAACAGTAATTCCTTTTCTGGCTTTTATTTTGAAAAACGTGTGTGAAAGCTGTTGACGTAGGCACAGTTAATTCCAGTCCTCGAGGGCCACTGTCCTGCAAAGTTTAGCTCCAACCCTGATAAAACTCACCTGCCTGTAGCCTTTATATTAATCCTGGAGACACTGATTAGCTGATTCAGGTGTGTTTGATTAGGGTTGGAGCTAAACTCTGCAGGACAGTGGCCCTCGAGGACTGGAATTGCCCACCCCTGCTTTAAAGGGATAGCCCACGCAAAAATGAAAATTCTGTCATCATTTACTCACCCTTATATTGTTCCAAACCTGTATTTCTTCTGTTAAACACAAATTAAGATATTTAGAAGAATGTTGGTAACCATATTTACCATTCAATTATGTAACTGGTTCTTTGTGTGTTAGCTGGGAAGGATTTGCATGTAGGTATGAAGTTCATTCTATTCATTATTCCATGTTTTAAATTAATTGTTAGTATTATGTATTTACCTTAGCAACTGTTGTTTCTGGTCCCCCAAAATGCAACTTTAATTTCATTTTGTGTTATTTTGTATATTGTTAAATGACTGTTGTGGGTTTATTGTATTAGCAAAAACTAGTTTGGAACTGCTATTTAATAGCCTTATCTTATACTGTTTATTCATCAGTATTAGTCATATTCTTACAATTTACATGTGTGCATATGTAGTAGTGGAACGGTACTTATGAGTGTGTCAACAATTTTTGTGAAATAAATGTCACTGTTTTAAAAGCTAATTTATTATAATGGACAAACCGGGTGAGAACCCAATTCCCATTGGATAAAAACAAAATCCCTGCTCGACACTGTTTTCTTGTTTGATAAGTTGTTTCACTCGGATATGCTGTATATCATTATAGGGAAGAAATTGTGATCGCAATTTTCAGTGAACAATTTAAATTTCGTATTGTATGACTCAATACAATTAAGTGCACTTGTTTTCACAAGGGACGACTTGGAATAAAGTGCAGAAGCCCCACTTTATATTAGGTGGCCTTAAGTACAAGGTACTTACTGTGTTCAAATTGTATTGCAAAACACTTTTGCTGATATTGAGGTGGGATACGGGTAGAGTTAGGGACAGGTGTGGTGGTATGGGTAAGTTTAAGGGTAGGGTTAGGTGTAAGGGAAGTGTCAACTGTGTAATTACAAATGTAACTACAGAAATGAATTACAGACGCAATTACATGCAGGTATTTTTTAAAATGTAAGTACAATGTAAAAACATGTATGTACACAATAAGGGCATTGTATCAAATTATTAATTAAAATGTTAGTACATAGTAGCTAAGGCCACCAAATATAAAGTGATATATTGTGTGATAGACTGTGTGAAGATTCTTGAAAAATTGTGCTTCACAGAAAAAGACAGCCACATACTACACAGGTTTGGAGAGACATAAGGGTGAGTAACAACAGAATTGTCATTTTTAGGGTTAACAAAACTGAAATTCTTTGACAGGTGTTATTGTAATACTCCATTTACCGCAGGTGGAAGTATTAGCATTTGCTGACATTTTGACAGTCTGGGTTTCAGATTTGAAGATGCGTTTCCAGTGTTCAGGGATGGTGTAGCAGAGATTCTCGTTCTGAGCGATGACCACGTCACCATCACTGATCTCCCTCAGAGACCGCAGGCCGAAATGTGTGATTTTAGTTTCGGTGACAGCAAAGCTGAATGCACCTCTGTGAGAGAAGGAGAGAGAGAGAGATGGAAGTTCTGTACATGCAAAACAGACTCAACAAAATGATTCATTCAGGAGCAGCCGCCTAATTTGTCGTAATCCATCAAAATTCTACCAGAAAGACTCGGGAAGCCAGATGAGTACAATGAAGTAACACATTTATTAACAGACCAGCAAGTATTATATTTAGAGTTTCTTTGGCGTAGACCCCGTCTGTAGCTCCCGTCTCGAGGGTAACGGACTCAGCATTTCCTGTCTGAAGATGAAGATGAAGGCAGGGGCGCAGCCGACCCCCAATAATTGGTGGAGGAAATTAGTTCCTCCAGGACGGGACCTACTCACCCCCAAAAATTGTGAAAGAATTGTATACTCGCCCGTCGTAAATGCTGCGATTCTTGAAACATTGAAAAGACAGATGTTATTTAGCCATAATATTTGATCAGCCAGGTAGAGACGAAAGCCTTGAACGGCCACAGACAGGTCTTGATCAGCCAGGTAGAGACGAAAGGCTTGAATGGCGACGAGACAGAGCCTTGATCGGCCGCATGGAAATGAAGGCCACGTTAGGCCGCATGGAGACGAAGGCCAAGTTAGGCCATTGACGAAGAATAAGAGCTATAGAGACTGACGAACGGGATGAGTAATAATCTTAGAACGTGACGCTGTAACACCACCACCAGTATGTGCATGAGGATTACTTAGAATATGGCCATTGAATATGCAATAGATATGGATATTGACATAGGTGTTAAACCAATAAACAGAAGGAATTGTTATGCTACTGCAAAAGCCGTGTAGGCTGTATGGACTGCCACGTTGGCCATATATTCACTGCCTCAATAGGCCATTGTACAGAGAGCTGCGTAGGCTGTATGAACTGCCACGTTAGGCTGTGTATACTGCCTCAATAGGCCGGGGTACGAAAAGCCGCATAGGCTGTATGGACTGCCACGTTGGCCATATATTCACTGCCTCAATAGGCCGGGGTACGAAAAGCCTCGTAAGCTGTATGGACTGCCACGTTGGCCATATATTCACTGCCACAACAGGCCGGGGTATGAAAAGCCGCGGCCGGGGTATGAAAAGCCGCGTAGGCTGTATGGACTGCCATGTTAATCCGTGTATACTGCCTCAATAGGCCTGGGTGTGAAAAAAACCACGTAGGCTGTATGACTGCCAGGTTAGGCCGTGTATACAGCCTTGATAGGAGCGGGTACAAGAAAAACACGTCGACTGAGAATGATAAGCCAGTGTGCAGGGAAGGCCGCGATAGCCCATAGTGAGGAGAAGACAGCATCGGTGCATGAGTTGGCCACGATAGACCCCATGGAAAAGTGAGCCGTATAATCTATAAAATAATAAATGCGGGAACTGCCACCATGACCAGAAGTTTGTGTAGATAGTATACTCACCACAAAGATTGAACCTGCACCCCCGCTTTTAAGAAATCCCAAGAATGGCATACTGGGACTAAAACATATAGTTCTTTGAGCTAATTTAAACAAAGAAAGCTTCGGTGTGTCCACGTCCTGACGCAGGTTAACAGGTTAAATATTAGGAGTTAAATGATCAACTGTAACTTACCTGATGCTTGTTAAGACACATAAGTAATTTTAGGATTACCTGAAGATTTGAGCATTCTATAAGATTAGAATGCTGACGACCATCATACAATCCTGCATGCAGTTGCTGTTGTGGCAGCACATAACCCTTAATGAATGTCCGGTATACTGATGAGATGGTCTGCAGTTCTGTAGGTCTGTCTCTAGGTGAGTTTTAATCACCTTCTTGATATGGGAGACCCGTTGGGGAATATAAAAATTGCAGAATGATTAGGGGTGCAGGGATGTGCTTAGAGATATCCTCTTTTACAGAGACGAAGGCCACGCTGACAAAGCCGCAGTAGGCCACATAGAGATGAAGGCTACAATAGGCCACCTGGACAGAGACCACGTTAGGCCACAGAGAAATTCATGAAAGGCTTATAGAGACTAACGAAAACAGGATCGATGAGTAGTAATAAAGGAGAAAACATACCACCGCCAGTATTTGCATGAAAATTATTACTTGAAGTTGCTGAGTGTTTGAGTCAGATCTTGCTTGTACTATAATGCTGAGGATGACCATGTACACAGCACCTTGATAGAGGATTCGGACTCCACACATTGAGCTGCGTTCGTAGCAGCCCCAATCCGAAGAATTACCTAGGCATAGATGAGTTGGGGAACCGCAGTTCTTAGCATCTGAAGCTCCAGCTCACAGCTAGATAAAACATCATCTAACCATCAGAACCTGTTGAGAGAACCCCCAGAAGAAAATAAACCAGAACAGCATGACAAATACATAACAGACAATTGAAAACCTCAGACAATGCCCTTGCGGAAGGATAAGAATGTTTTATAAGACGCTTTACTAGCTAATAAACCATAGCTGTCTATAGAACCCTGCAAAGCAACCGAACCTATGAAAAACGATAATCAATGTGAGAGTCATCGTTTGATAACCTGAGCCAAGTTCATACTGTATGATTTTTGGCCACATTTGGCAGTCTGAGACAAATATCGCAATCCTAAATTCTTTTGACCCTAGGCTAAAATCTTTTGTCTTTGATAGCATGTTTGACATACTCACCAACAGCCATGATAAAATTCTAACCTGAAGTAAATTAAACAAATGTGAGTGGGTTGATGTAACCTCCAGACAAATAGTGCGTTTGATTATCATACAGTCTGACATTAATGCAGCGGAGTTCCCACAGTGTGACATCAGGATCACAGTCTGAAAAGCAACAAATCACAATGATTATAAGCCGCACTGTGTGTGCCAGCTTTGGTGAAGAGAAAAAAAGCTCACTGCGAGAGAGCTCGTCATTTGCGGGAATAAGTACGCATGTGCAGACTTTGTAAAACAGTCACACTATATTTACTCCCCTGTATATTGTGTTAGTCTCGATAGACTTACGAATGTTGGTGTTTACAATGCGAGCGTAGCCAATCACAGACACGTCTTTCCTGTAGCTCAAACAGTAGAGCGTGGCGCTAGCAACGACAAGCCATGGGTTCGATTCCCAGGGAAAGCAAGATCCGACAAAATACCAAATGTGCACCTTGAATACGATGTAAGTCACCCCGGACAAAAGCGTCTGCCAAATGCGTAAATGTAAATGTCTGTTGAGCGCTTGAATGCAATGACTAATTGGAGGAGTTAACATAACACGGACTATACACAATCAGGATTGAATGGTTCAGCACTTGTTCACTGACTAATTCTTCCTTTCTAGTGCTAGTGCAAACGTTTGACAACGAAGAGTAGAACACGCTATAGATTCATGATTTGGTGTAGTCAGATTGACCGAAACAGTTTCCACTAGTGTAGGAGTTTAGTTGAACTGAAGCATTTGACGGTTTTATGCGTTTATAAAGGGAGCGCACTCTGCTCACTTACTATATTCATAAAAGATTTGAATAATTGTATTCCTGTGCTGAGATTAAGTTGCTGTACAGGATGCAATCTTTATGTAAAACGGGTCAGATTGAGTGCGGAATTAAATTATTGCTGCTATCGAATATCCAGTCAAACTTTGTTTTGTATGCAAACCTTACTTGACATGGTGCTTTGAGTACTAGCGAGATACACATTTGTTTAATTCATAATTGTAGCCATGGCATCGTAGTACAGAAGGACCAAGTGAGATTTAACACTAAATTCTAAAGTTCCTAAAAATAGACAGAGGCATCCAGATATCAGTAGCTGAATAAAACATGAATAGAGTCAAATTAACTGGAGTAACGCAAAAGCAAAAGCACAATTAAAAAGCACATGTTTGTTTTTATTAACTAATTTATTATGTAGCGCATATTTATAACGGCACCTTTATATGAGCACAGAACGCTACAGTTCTTCCTCATAGTAAAGGAAGCCATGTCAAATCACACGAGGAAGCCATTTCAACACTGGGTGCCCCGTATGTTTGAGCAAAATATGTACTCTGCTGGATGACAGGCCCAAAACACTTCTAAGCTTGAAACTATTGTGCCAGTTTCAATTGCATGTTGTATGTGACGAACTCACAGTGCTTGCAAGATGAATAGCACCATTGAATGAGAACGGATCAAGCATGTCGGTGCTGTTTTTTAAAACCAAGCTGAGCAAATTGGGGCCCGTTGTGGGCCCGTGTGGGCCCATTGCGGGTTGTCCACTGTGGGCCCAGATACCGGCGTGAAATGCGGGGCACATGTGATTTCATGACACATGACAGTTATCAATCATGTTTTCGGATAATATAAAACGTTAGGCCAATGAGTCCTTTCTCCACTCTTTCACTCTCTCTCCCCGTGCACGCGCCAGCTTGTGTGTGTGAGACAACGCGTACAAAGTAATAATTGTACAATCTGTTATTTTTAGGTCACGTTAACATAATGGCAATATGACCGTAGCTTTATAAAAATACAAATCACATGTAACGTTAGGCTATGTAAATATATGGTTTGCTATCTGAACTGTCAGCACGCAGTGTTTGTCTATCAATTATGGCATTAATTATATGCAGTACCGTTGCAAGGGCTGTGCCAAGTGTGCGACCGCACAGGGCCTCGTGCCTCTAGAGGGCCTCGCGTCTGGCCTGCATTTTATGAAGTTTATGTCTATTTTTCATTACAGTTTTTCCACCCAACATCGATAATAAATACAATTCCTACTGTCTCTCAATAATGCATAATCAAGGCCACGTGGAAAAAAAAAATCAGCAAATTATTATTGTTATTTTTCAAATTTCGATATGACGTTCTGCGTGGTCGCGCCACTGTGAGCCGCTCACTCTGAGGAAAAAATGTCGGGTGCTGCACGAGAGCGCGACCGATTTCGTAAACACGAGTCGGTGGTGAGAAAAGGAAAATAATTAAAAAGAAAGAAGAATTTCAGAAGTCACTGAGAGGATCGCTAGATAAATTTGTCAATGCCAATATTGCGACTACAAGCAGCTCAACCAACACAATCACGGAGACTAATCAGCAAGATGAAGTTCAAGGTGAGGCATAGGCCTACATATAACAAGTGGTCGTGGACTAAAACTATTTATATATATATATATATATATATATATATATATATATATATATATATATATATATATATATATATATATATATATATATATATATATATAATCCGGCTTATGGGGTGAGCGATATGACGGTAGACATGACTAGAACAGTAGAAATGTCAACTGGTAACGATTTTGGACTAACGTTAATATGTCTCTATTGCAGTTACGCTCATGTGACGTGTCGGGCTGCGCGGTCACGAAAGCTTGTTGTTTTCATGCGTTTAATAATAAAATGACAGCTGAACTGATGTAAAGCCAATGGTGTTGAAGTTCACTTTTTGTCCATTGAAAGACTGTATAGCCATGGCTGATAGTATAGCCAATGATTTTGTCTGAGCTATGAATACAAAATAAATAATAATAGGCTATAATTCATATTTTTTATTTTGTTTGTCATTGTTGTCCAATTTGATCATTTTAGTGTTGAATGAGTAAATCTGTTTGTTAGAATGACTAAAGTTTTAGTCTAGTCTGCTTCACCGTTCTAACAGCACTGGTCAGTGACAGAATAAGTGAGGTGGCCAATCAGATCAGAGAAGGCGGGTCTTGCTGTCAGTCATAACCACAACAGCGAGAGTTCGTAGAGAGATGCTTACTGTACAGCTGAGCTGACAACTGTTTTACGATAGAAATGTTCAGCGACCAACAGTAATAGACTATCTAGTGATGCAAACTACTCAACTTTATATGAAATTTAGCCGTCTTGAAGTGAAATGATGCGTTATAAATCATGTAAATCATAAATGATTGTGACAAGAAACGTTTGCGTTTTCACTATTAGACGAATAAGAGTTAATGTTTGCACGTTTCTTCATACCGCTCTTATTTAGGCTAGCTATTCCCTTAGATCGCTTTTAATCTTTTAATTGCTTTATTATTATTGTTGTTCTTAGGTTATCATTATGCAGTAGATCTTATTGTTATGAGCGTGTGAGTGACCGTGCATGCTGCATGTCAGTGAGCACAATAGCCCATCACACACGATTGTATAGAGTTTTACTCAGTCCATTTTAAATTCTAATTGCAGCATCTGAAACGGGTCAAACCACTTTTGATCAGATATGCGAAAGTTCGGTTCGTTACTATAGCAATACCCGGCCGCATACACACGCGCAAATAAATTGTATAGAGGGCCTCGCATGTCAACTTCACACAGGGCCTCGCACCCCCCTTGCGACGGCCCTGATTATATGTAAGGAGGTTTAATAAGAGTGTGTAAATTGTGTATTGTATTTACGCTGCATGACTCCTCGTTTACGTCACAATTTAAATCTTTAAAACACAAACATGACTGACTCAGTCCCCTGGCCATATGACTAACGTTAACGTTAACTTTATCAGTCTGTCTGGGAACAGCTGCAATGGAGGGTTCCCTCGTGGTGGCCCCACAGTGGAAAACTACTGTGGGCCCTGCATGAAGTAACCCACTGGGGGCCTGTGTGGGTTTTCTGTGGGCAAGCCCACAGTGGGTTGCCCACAGTAAACCCTCATTGGGGCTCAAAAGTGCAAAACTGCAATGGGCCCCGCATGGGCTAACCCACTGGGGGCCCGTGTGGGTTTTTTGTGGGCAAGCCCACAGTGGGTTGCCCACACTAAACCCTCATTGGGGCCCAAATGGGCAAATCCACTGTGGGCCCCGCAAGGGCTAACCCACTGGCGGCCCGTGTGGGTTTTCTGTGGGCAAGCCCACAGTGGGTTGCCCACACTAAACCCTCATTGGGACCCAAACGGGCAAATCCACTATGGGCCCCGAGAGGGCTAACCCACTGGCGGCCCGTGTGGGTTTTCTGTGGGCAAGCCCACAGTGGGTTGCCCACACTAAACCCTCATTGGGACCCAAACGGGCAAATCCACTATGGGCCCCGAGAGGGCTAACCCACTGGCGGCCCGTGTGGGTTTTCTGTGGGCAGGCCCACAGTGGGTTGCCCACACTAAACCCTCATTGGGACTCAAACGGGCAAATCCACTATGGGCCCCGCGAGGGCTAACCCACTGGGGGCCCGTGTGGGTTTTCTGTGGGCAAGCCCACAGTGGGTTGCCCACACTAAACCCTCATTGGGTCCCAAACGGGCAAATCCACTGTGGGCCCCCCATGGGCTAACCCACTGGGGGCCGGTGGGGGTTTTCTGTGGGCACGCCCAACTGTAGGCTTGCCCACAGTAATCCCACATGGGCCCCCAAAGGGTTTGCCCTTGCCCACACTGCCCACAGAAAACACACAGTGAGCCCACACTTGCGTGTTTGCAGGGTTAGCATAGTTAATTCAACTTTAGCGATCTGATAACACTGAACCCATTCGTGATTTCAGCTTAACTTCTGTTAATCATGAAGCCCCGATTAACTGGGTGCATGTTGCTTTAAAACCCATGTTGGTTTCCTTGCATTCGCAGGGAGAATGATAGAGGCTAATATGCTGTGCCATCTGTTCTGTTTCAGCTTTTCTAAACAAAATACTATCATTAATGTTAACCGGTGTCATGCGAATCATTTACGAGGCACTATGGATAGTTTACGACACAAGCAAACGATAACGAGCAACGTGAACGCAGGTACGCGTCTCAAACGATGCATGCATGCTTGCGACAAATTGAGAAAGAGTAAAATACTACACCCAATCGACATCGGAAATGCATATAATCATATACATATCACTGTGATGAATGCTGATGTAGTAATGACGCCAGAATGGTGAAGAAGTTCACAGCTGTGTCTTTGATAACATGCCCAGATAGTCCTCCATTGAAATTGATTGTTCTGGATCTAAATGCAAGACTTTGCTCTCGTTAACTCGCGTCTGTTTCCGCGACAGCCCAATGAACAGAATGATAGGCTGACATGGACTTTGAACGCCACTGTATTGCACATTATTAATTTTATAATAGGACCATCGATCGACCGCTACGGAACGTCCGGATCGTCAACTGAAATGTTGGCTTCAGCATCTGTGAACTCAGACATGTGTGTGTAAGTGACCATCTTTTATACTCTGATGATTAGGACATGATTGGTTAGGTCTGGATGTGATAAGTGATGTAACATTGAATCTTCCTGCTACTTTACGCTAGAGCTTTCATTTCTCTGAGACTGCCAACATATTTAGGGGCTTTTGCACCAGAGGAACCTTTTCATAGTTCCTAGAACTAATGGTAGAAGTACCCGCTTTTTGGTGTTCACACCGCAGGAATTTGGAATGATTTTAGTTCTAGGAACGTCTTTTGGGGGAACTAAATTAGCTCTTACTTAGTAGGTCTAAACCAGCACTGATTGCCATTTTTAAAACAAAAAACCGCCACACACAGATTACAGTCTATATATTTACTTTACAAACAAACTCTACAAACATGGAAAACAGTGATAGGTGGTCATCTCAACCTTTACGCTAAAGAGAAAATCCAATGCAACTTTGAGGGGACCAAGCAATTGATGTATTTCTGCTCAGCTAGCGACATTATCAACCACATGACAAACGCTAACACTTTTTCATATACTGTCTACTTTTTTGTATAACAGTTCTATCTAATAACGTATTAGACAAGGCTGTTAAACAGATCATAAACTAATGGAGATGGAGAATGGGAGCGCTGTGTGCTCAGGCTCTGCCGTTCTCAGCGCCGTCATAATAAAAGTCACAAACACAAGCGTTGCTTATGTCACTTCAGAGTTCCTATTGTCGGTGCGAATGCAACCAGGAAAACGTCTCAGGTTACGAATGTAACCATTGTTCCCTGAGAACAGGGAACGAGACGCTGCGTCAGCTTGACGCTACGGGGAACGCCTCCAACGTGACAGGTGCCTGAAATCACAATCAAAAAACGTCAATCCTATTGACCGGCGACAGCCTATGATGTCATCAAGGTGCAACCAGGAAGTATATAAGGGCGCCTTGCCAATATGACAGTATCTAATCGTCTGAAGGGACTGTTTTCGGCAGGCAGGCCCTGCGGCATGGCAAAGTGACGCAACGTCTCGTTCCCTGTTCTCAGGGAACAATGGTTACATTCGTAACCTGAGATGTTCCCTTTCTAAAGGGAACTCGCGCTGCGTCAGCTTGACGCTACAGGGAACGATATACCCACTACGCCATGCCGCCGGGAGTGCATGCCTACTGGCAGTGACAACTGTCAGGACAAGCAAATTCAACTGAAATGCCTGAACCACTCCCCTTCTGGTCACATTAGGCTGTCAGTGACAGCGCTCCCTACGGTCAAAGCCCAAGCTATAGCCTGGGAGGAAACCTTCCCACACATGAGGTCCTACCCAGGCCTTGCTCGAAGGCCTGGAACCACCCATTCGACAGAAGGGGTTCCTTTAAGGGAACGTGGCAAGGGAACCCGAGGGACCCTATGCCAGTCACTATTCGGGATGTTTTCACCGAATTCCACCAGGGAGACTTGACCAGGTGACCCACCATGGGACACGTAATACAGTCAACCCTGTCTGTAAAGTACAGAGCCTCTGGTACTCGCCTCCGAAGAGGCATCCCGCTAGGGTGCTGCAAGAAAGGCAGTGTCCTCCACTAGCCGGACCCCAGAGACAGGTTATCCCGGAGAGCAGCGCTCAGCGAAGTGCTTTCTAACCCTTGCTAGCGAGGGGAGTTTAGCCGCTCAATTCTCGGATCTACCAAGCACTTACTTTAAAACGTGCTTAGGAGGCCAAAGGCCTTACAGGCTGATCGTACCATGGAGGCCCAGAGGGGCCTACAACCAATAAATCATCGCCAGGCGGCCGTAAGCTCATAGCAGACCCTCACTTGAGAGGAGCTCATAAGCCTGCCCGGTAGGTAACCATGCCGTAGGCAGTCTATGAAAGTCCCCTCCTGTAGGGACCGCATAGCAGCAGCGACGTCTCGTCATGCTAGGGTAAGAACACCGCCTTCAGGTCTCGCGAACGGTCAGAGACCGGCGCCTGATAGCAGGTGACCACTAGCTGTCAGCGTAAAGCCAGTTGTGCGTTCCCGCCTAGGGAACTCGTTCCCCAGGGAGGCCGAGAGGGGCCTCCACCTGGTAACATGTGCCGACTGCTCGCGTGTCCAACAGCAGAGCTCACCCTCAGGAAGGCCATACGAGCCTGATACCTGATCGCAGTCGTGCTATCCCTCGAGGTAGCTGGGAAGACCAGGGACTCGCTTCATTAGGGAGGCCTAGTGGGCCTACCACCGGCAAAAAGGTCGGGCATTTCTCCATCACAGCCCTCAGTGACTGGACCTATCCAGAAACCACGAGACAGGAGCGTGCCCTCAGAGGAGGCCACGTGGGGCCTACTACTCCAAGCGAATCCCACAGGGAAGCCCCGTGCCGCTTGCCTGATAGCAACCCATGCTATGATCCGTTACCGAAACTGGGGACCGGGGAACGATCTCAGGGAGGCGCACTGCCTCCACCTGATAGCAGAACATGCCGCCAATAGCGCTTCACTTCGCTAACCGTCTCAGCGACTGAGAACCGGGAGCTCGCCCTCAGGGAGGCACAGTGCCTGCCACCTGATAGCAGAACGTGCTACTCATAGCACTTTATGCTCTTTGTCCAGTGACTGGGAACCGGGAGCTCGCCTTCAGGGAGGCCCAGTGCCTACCACCTGATAGCAGAACGTGCTACTCATAGCACTTCATGCTCACCGCCACAACGACCAGGAACCGGGAGCTCGCCCTCAGGGAGGCCCAATGCCTACCACCTGATAGCAGAACGTGCTACTCATAGCACTTCGTGCTCACCGCCACAGCGACTGGGAAACCGGAACTCGCTTAGGGAAGCCAGGTGAGGCCTACTACCTACTAGCACTCATGCTAGCCATCCAGTGACTGGAGCCCAGGAACACCCCCTCAGAGGGGGTCAAGTGAGCCTGCTTACCCCACAGCAGGCCCTTAGGGAGGCCTGGTAGCGCCTACCACCTACTAGCAGCTCGTACCAGCCGTCGAGGGACTAACGCCCAGCAACACCCCCTCGGGGGAGACCAGACAACGCCTGATTAACCATAGCAGGCCCTCAGGGAGGCCAAATGAGGCCTACCACCTGAGCCAAGGTAACCCAAACCGGGAGCCTACCCCTCAGGGAGGCCTGGCAGGGCCTACCCCCCAAATAGGAGGTCTGCAGATTCCATGGACCCTGCCGTGACTTTAAAAAAGGCTGGCTGCTGCGCCTGGGCTGACGGCAGCTGTCTGCTGCTGACGAAGGCCTGGAAATCCAGTTAGCACCTGGGGACTCATCCCCAAGGAGGCCAAGTAAAGAGCCTCTAGTTGACGAGGTTACTGCTGATGTCGACACCGGTGGAGAAGATCCTCCAAGGCACACTCGTGGGCCGTGGTGTCAAGGCTTTCTTGCAAGGAGGCCGGTTGACACCTACTACCTGTCCTGAAGTCCTGCTGCCCTGACCGCCCAAGCTGGCTACTAACAACCAGCTGGCTCTTACGCCCGCACCTTGGGCTGGCTCCATCCCAGAGGCAGCTAGGGAACAACTTCTTTGCTTTGTCCTAGGGCCTCCATGACGGCGCAGTCTCTCGGGCAGTGCCTACAGACATGAACCTAATCACATTGCCAACAGCAGTGTACTCAGCAGAAGTGCTCAACGAAAACCCTCTAAAGCGAGGGGAGTACAACTTACGTCACCTGCTTCGGGGCGGCTGTCTTACTTTCCATGCAGCGGCCAACCGTAAATGCGAGGGCGTCAGCCATTGGTAATGCTCGGGCCTCAGGCGAGCATCCGACCAGAACCGCAAACAGAAGGTTTATCCGATGTTCAGCTCAACCCGAGCCCTAAAGAAGGTGGAGCAGAGACATAGAGCAAGGGTGAAACATTACCTTTTCTTTTAAATATGGAACCCACCGGCCGAACCATCCTCCAGGAAGAGGCCGGGGGCCGCCAAAAGATGGCGGCCACCAAGCTCTGAAAGGCGGAAACAGCAGATAAAGTCTAATCGCAAACCGGCGAAAGACGCTTAATTCCGCCCCACGACCACTGGCAAAGTCGCTGTCTCCTGCAACACCTTGACTGCATTACTCGTAACCCCAGAACGCAGAGAAGGGGGCGGGCCTTGGCCGGACGAATCTGTAATAAGAGGAGGCAGAATCAAGGATGCATACACAAAGCCATGGTCTTATATCAAAAGACAGGCCAGGGGCGAACGACCTTCCTTAAAAGGGAACGCCCCCATCCTTGATGGAACCTAGGCCAAGTGGTGCGACGTATGTCCGCACTAGATCCACCCAGGGCTCGGGAAAGAAATATTATCACCTCTAATATTACACAATGAGGCCCCGAAAAACCCCTTCCCCAAAGCCCCGCAGAGCTGGGCGCAGATCTCACTACAGCTCATGCATAAGTGCATACCCGGTCTTCAGCTACTTCACACTTTTACGCTAGGAAAAACACAGCTCGCCCCCGACACTACAAGCCCTCGGGCAAGAGCGCAATTCAGTTACCCACATTAGTGGGGAAAAATAACACGGAGAGGCAGCACAACTCTACTAGCAAAAGTGAGGCATTCACACACAACCACATAATGTTGCAAAGAAGAGCGTTCTTAGCTTACTCACGGGGAGCTGCAGGCCCTGCGAAATCCAGCGACGTTCCAAAATTTCCCCAAATAACCTCTCAGGAGAGCGAAGGTACAGAAGTCCTGAAAAACATAGTTTTGAAAATGTTTCACCCTCATAGAGAGAGGGGGACTCACCGATCACTCCTCGCGGTGCTTCAAACCAGCCGTCGCGCAAGTATCCGCCCGCCATTCAACAAACAAACCAGGCAGGCCGGCAGAATCTTACATTTTCTGCTCATCATAGGCCCACCGGCCTGATGTAAAGCCCTCAGACTGGGACGGGCCGGGGACACCCGACTGCCTGGGCGCGGTCCCGGACCTCAGCGGGATGCATGTTCTTCGCCTCTCCGAACTTTCTCACCACCGCCTCTACGGAAGTGCCGAAAAGTTCAGATGGCGAAACCGGGGCATCATGGAGAAAGGATTTCTCTTTCTCCCCGATGTCCAATGGTTTAACCACAGATGTCTCTCCGTGGCCACCGTCGCCGCCATCGGCGCTATTTGTTCGGTGGCCTGGAGAGCGAAAACCGCGGTCCGGCGCAACTCGTCTACCGCCTCAGGGGGTCCCTCCCCCTGACCGAGGTCCCTCAACAGATCCGCCTGGTAAGCCTGCAACCCCGCTGTGGTGTGCGAAGCCGCTGCAGCGTGACCCACTGACATGTACACCCTGCCATTCAGGCGAGACCGGCAGGGTGGGAGCCCTCAGTGTTGCCGGCCGCCCAGAGGCGAGATAAGCATAACATCTTGTCCACGGGCGGCACCGACACATACCCAGCCTTGGCAGTCCCTCGACATCAGCGAATTTTAGCTCGCCGATGTCGACAGATGCGGGGCTGAGTATGGTTTCTTCCATCCCCTCGAGATCTCTTTTGCTGATGGAAATCTGGAAGGAATGGAAGACTCCCAGGAGTTGGGAGGTCATGACGGAGAGAAACCGATCGTCCGAACTGTTTGGACGCTAAGCCTTTCTCCTCACGCACTGCCAAGGCAGCTGCAGTCTACCTGCAGCGCGTTCCATGACCTCCAGCAACTCCCCGTACATGGGACAGGATGGTTTGAGAAGCTTCAGCATCTTTAACTGACTCACCCATCCTCTGCTCGAGTGGAAGAGCAGCAGACGAGGAGGAGGAACATAAATCCTGCTCCTCCTCCGAAGTCCGCCTCTCGCGATCTGGATCGTCCTCGAGAACCACATCTGTCTCCAAGCGACAAGCCAGATCCATCTGGGAACCACATGATGTTTAGACGCCGCTCAGCCTCAGCTCGAGCGGGGCCATTCCCAGATGCTGAAACCTCTCTCCTCGAGAAGAGGTCCAGCCGAGAGCGGAGCGTTCCCAGAGGAAAACGCTCGCAATACTTTACACAAGAGGTTCGCGAACCTCTCATGCATGCTCTTCTCCCAGACAGTAAACGCAAAGTGTGTGTGTATCCAAAGCGTAAGCTACCTGGTACACGTTCAAAACACACCTGCAGAAGTGGCATTGCTTCTCAGCACACTTCATTGTCATCCTTCTTGTAGACGTTTCACGTGAAGACAGGCAAAACAGTCCCTGAAGACGAAAAGATACTGTCATGTTGGCAAGGCGCCCTTATATACTTCCTGGTCGCACCTTGATGACATCATAGGCTGTCGCCGGTTAATAGGATTGATGTTTTTTGATTGTGATTTCAGGCACCAGTCACGCTGGAGGCGTTCCCCGTAGCATCAAGCTGATGCAGCGCGAGTTCCCTTTCGAAAGGGAACAGCAACATTTCGTTTGAGGAACCACCCTGGTGGCTAGTTCCTATAACTAAGTTCCTATAACTACCCAGTGCGAAAGCCCCTTTTGAGACTGCAGTATTTTTTATGGACTTACTGCTTTTTTGTCCGTCCACGGATGACCTCAAGGTTTTCAAAGGCGTTGAGGGATGACATGCTTTTTGGCCATTGCTGAATCACCAGGTAGCCTTTGAGTTGGGAGAAGAAGAAGTTTATAAACACTGAGGGGCTAAAGGTCCCCTACATACACCATTTTAACCATCATACATCCAATATTAAACCACTGCATTCTCACCAGTGATTTCTTTTACAGTTCTGAACACGTTGAGCTTGTCTGGGTCTAGTCCTGGAGTTTTACTATGCTGGTCACTAAAAAAAAAAAAAAAAAAATTGCCTCAATCAAACAATCTAAATGCCAAGCAAATGGCAAAAAATTGTAATACTATTTCGATAGTCCACTTTAGACATTCTACTAACTTTGCAACTACATGTGAACTAACTATCATTAGATTATTAGACTCTCTGCTTAATATCTGCTAACACTTTATTTGGAAGCTGCTTCAACAGACATTCTACTGACTATAAGAAGGGTTGGGTATCAAAAATTGGTACCAAGTTTTAAAGAACCGTGAATCAATAAAATGAACAGTGGTTTTCTCTGTAAAAAGAATACACCTCAGAAATCAGAATCGAGTAACTCACAATTTTCATTATTTTGCGTGCAATTAAAAAATAAACCTGATTTAAATATAAATCTGATGTTTTATGAAAGTTATTTGCTAGGCTATATACATGGACAAAAATGTTAAATCGCCATGTGAGAACACTTTACATTAAAATATGCACTTCAATAAACTGACAGAAAGCAGGTTAATGCGTTTATATGCTGAGCGAAATCGATGTGAGGGACGTACCATCTGTGCATGTATTAGAAAATGTAATATTCTGCAGTCAATTTTTAGTAATTGTTTAAGGCAATTTCACGATTTCAGTCATCATACAGTAACCAGCAACAACCCCCTTTCATAAAGCGTGCGCCTCTCACTCTAGGCTGGTTGCTAATATCATGGTTGATTTGACAGAACTCACAGTAGTCACAGGCGTGATGCATGGAGTAACAGGACTGATTATTCGTCTTAGCCAATCACATTGACAGGAAAAAAATTAACATAATGTAGCGACGGCAGGTTTAGGGAAAATAGCGCAGTAAAAGTACCGATACAGCACTTAAAATGTACTCAAGTAAAAGTACACTGTTTTTAAACTACTTAATAAAGTACAATTCCTGAGAAAAAACTACTCAATTACAGTAACGAGAGTATTTGTAATTCGTTACTTTACACCACTGAAAATGAGCATTTCCATTCTGCTTAACGATGCAAATTTTAATGTAATTTCAAACCATCCACGCACTAGAAGACACGAAAGAAAACAAAATTTGGCACTCGTGCGCTGTTTTCTGTGCTGCGCACACATTCAAAGTGCAAGCACCCGCCTCTCATGCAGTGCGCAAATACTGAATTGAGTTCTCTTTGCATCTTCTTGCGCTTAAACAGACAAATACACACAAAATTGTCAAAATATCCTCATAAACACAGTCGGAATTGTCTAAAGTGAACGTAAATAGTTGACAAAGAAAACACGTGTATCAGTATATTGATTCTGTGCAGCTCTTAAACTGACAGCAGCCTAATAAAACTACTGTGTCTGTGTCATTAATGTTAATCAAAGGACACCAAAGAAAAAGAAAATCACTGAATAACTTTTGTAGCTTTAATCAAAATGAGAACCGATAAGTATCGATAACTTTGCAACTAAACGTCAAATCTTTAGAGTATCAGTAGACTGTCTGCTTAATATCTGCTAACACTTTATTTTGACGCTTCCCAAACAGACATTAGTAACTTTGCAACTACATGTCAACTTATTCTACTAACCCGAACCCTAACCTAACAGTCGACTAATACATACTCTGAGATTTAGTTGACATGTAGTTGCAAAGTAACTAATAGTTCGTAGAATGTCTAAAGTGGACTATTGAAATAAAGTGTGACCAAAAATATTCAAAGGATAATTGTCTTTCAGCAACATAGAATGGTACTAAGAATTGTGTACTCAATTCTTTGTTATCAGAGAGTGTAAAACATCATTCTCACCCATTGAAGGTTATGGTAAGGATTGCAACATCTCCGTTGATTTTTGTGCAGTTCTCAAAGGAGTCGATGTTGCTGGCATCGATTGACAGGACATTGGCCAAAGGCCCCATTCCAAGCCCATTGCAAACTGGGGATGGTAGCACACATTAAATATTAACTGCAACTCTTTTCTTAGGTGAAGAATTAGCCCTGAAGGCAATAATAAATTCAGTACTTATGCTACCAGTAAAAAACTTGACAGAATTTATGCTTTGAATTATCTTTAAAAACTTTGGATCTGAAAGCATTAAATGTATGAATGTCTTTAGAAAACTAAAATTTAGTTTCTAAAAAACTAAACTAAAAAAGTTTCTCAACTATCCTGCAAATATAAAATTAAATGTGTATATCAAAGGTTTCAAAATTTTGGGGTCAGCAAGATTTTAAATAAATTTAATTATTAAATATGTTGAGCCAGTATGTAACTTTTATTCAGCAAGGACACATTAAATTGATGACAGTAAAGACATTTATTATTACAAAATATTTGTATTTCAAATAAATGCTGTTCTATCCATCAACTTTCATGAACATTCTATTCATCAAAGAATCCTGAACAAAATGCACTAAAACAACAAAAATAATTGTTTTCACAATTGATGATAATCAGAAATGGTTCTTGAGCACCAAATCAGCATATTAGAATTATTTCTGAAGGAGCATGTGACACTGAATACTGGCGTAATGATGCTGAAAAGTCAGCTTTAACATCACAGGAATAAATGATTTACAAGTTAAATAAGTTTTATCTTGTAATAATATTTTTGAACAAATAAATGCAGCCTTGATGAAAGATAAGAGACTTCTTTCATAAAATGTTTTTATCAACCCCAAACCTTTTGAAAGATACTGTCTACACACACACAAATACAACATATCAGGACTATATGTAGTTGTTAGAAAAGCTTAGTTAAAATAGTTAACGTGCAATTTTATGGAAGGACAGATCACTAACAGACACTGTAATGGATAATTGTTTTTATGCCTTCTATATTGTTTTAACTCTTTCCCCGCCATTGATGGACATTTCCGGCTTTCCATGTTTTCACTGTTATATGGTAGGGGACAGTGAATCCGATCTGGATGTAGTCTTTGACAAAAATGCGATTTTCTCAGATTTTTGCTCAAAATGTTGCTTTTTTTAATGAAACTTACCCACATTCAAGTGTTGATAAAAAAGAATGCATGAAGCTAGAATAAAACATTTGCTTGTATATTCTTTCTTATGATATATTACATGTTCAGATATTCATACAACAAAATATTCTGGGGGCCAGGAAAAATGATCAAAAATGCTGGCGTGACTGGCAACATTTTTCAAAAATGTCGGTGGGGAAAGAGTTCATTATATTTTTAAGTTATATTAAAATACAGTTGTAAATGCAACTAAAAGAAGAATAATATATTTGTCAAAGTAGAAAAAAAAAACAGACAGATATTCTTTCCTCTTAAAAAACAACAACAGTTTGTTACAAAACCTGACCAGCAGTCTCAACTGTACCTTTTGGACACAGGCCATCACACTTCTTACATTTCCGAACTCCACCCTCATCCACCTCATAGGTGCCAGGGCTGCATGTTCTTACACATGCCCCGTGGTCTGTCACGACATAGTTGTCTGAGAAAAACATCAAACCATCAGTCACTCCAGAGTCATTAACCACAACCAACAAGCAACACAATCCTAATGCCTAAAATCATTCTGTCATGGTTATCCTGCTTTCTGAGATGTTATCGAGAAACCAGAGTTTGAGTTGCAGCCTCACGATCCACACCAGAGTGATTCTCTTGACCTGAATTGTGTTGTTTATATTTTAACACTGAACACCTAAAACATTAATCTCTAGAATGCAGCAATGCAAGACCTAACAGCTTGAATTCACATGAAAGATATAATTAGAATCTGGTCGTGTGTTCAAGTAGGAAAAAAAAAAAAAAAACATAGTGAAGAATGGTGTCTCATTCTGACTTCAGCCTCGCCTTACGTGGGCATATCTTGATGCACGTCGCCCCAAAGCTGTACTTCCCGTCGGGGTTGGGAGCAAGCTGGTGGGTGTTGGGGTCGTAAAGCATGAGCCGTGGACATGCGTCCTTACATGTCCCTTCATCCTGGAAGTCCTTACAGGCCTGCAGAATGCAAGCACACAAACAGCATTTCCCATGAGGCATCTTCATTGCCCTTGAGGTTACATTTACTGCAGCTGTGCACTCCATTGGTAATGAATGTTTCACTGTAATATTGTTGATATGCACTGTGTTGTTTAATCAGAATAATTTCTGAAGTGTTATAGTTTTTATTAGGACATTCAAGCCAAAAAGTGTTTCTAGCTGCTAAATAATTCTAAAAGGCTTCTTGTATTTTTTTCAAAGGCTTATATATAGTAAACTATAATGGAAGCTTGTTTCCGACACAGAATAAAAAGAATAAAAAAGGTAATTGTGATCACGCAATTCTGACTTTTTTCCCTCACAATTCTTGACTTTTTTTCTCAGAATTGTGTGACATAAAGTCGCAATTACGAGTTATAAAGTTAGAATTGCGAGTTTTAAGTCAGAATTGTGAGATATAGTCAGAATTGCGTGATATAAAGTCAGAATTGCGAGATATAAAGTCAGAATTGCGAGATATAAAGTCAGAATTGTTATAAAGTCAGAATTGTGTGATATAAAGTCAGAATTGCGAGATATAAAGTCCGAATTGTGAGTTAAGAAGTCAGAATTGTGCGATATAAAGTCAGAATTGTGTGTTATAAAGTCAGAATTGCGAGATATAAAGTCAGAATTGCGAGTTATAAAGTCAGAATTGTGCAAAATAAAGTCAAAATTGTGTTATAAAGTCAGAATTACGAGATATAAAGTCAGAATTGCGAGTTATAAAGTCAGAAATGTGTGATATTAGATTAGATTAGATTCAACTTTATTGTCATTACACAAGTACAAGTACAAGGCAACGAAATGCAGTTTAGGTCTAACCAGAAGTGCAATAGCAGCAAGTGCAGGATATATACAATGGTTGCGTAAGTGCAGGGCATAAAAATGTACTGAATATATATAAATATGTATAAGTAGAGAGATGGTTATTACTATAAACAGAACTGAATTTACAGATGAATATATACAGTGAATAAATATAAATATACAGATGGCTATTACTATAAACAGAATGTAAACAGAATGTACAGGTGAATATGTACTATGAATATAATATACAGATGGCTATTACTTTGAACAGAATTTTACAGATAGAGGTATACAATAATATGTTAGGCTAATATGAGGAATATAGCAGTGGATTAAGGTAGTGCAATAAATTATGGACAGAGCTATCCGAAAGAAAGTGTAAAAGTGCAGTGGAAAGTGGTTGCATATTGCAGTTAGAAGTATGGTGCAAAATGCAAATGTAAACATGGTTACTGTAAATACAGTCGGCAGTGCAAATGAGCATATTCCAGTTAAGATATGGTGGTGCAAAATGCATAAGTAAACAGTTGTTACTGTAATAAACAGTCAGTAGTGCAAATAACAAAGTGAATGTAGGTGTGAGGTAGGAGAGTTTGCAGTTTATGAGGGAAGTGGATCAACGGTGGTTTGAGTTCAGTAAAGAGACAGCTCTGGGGAAAAAAATGTTCTTTAGTCTGCTGGTCCTGGTCCGGAGGATCCTGAAATGCCTGCCGGAGGGCAGGAGAGAAAACAGTCTGTGGGCTGGGTGAGAGGAGTCCTTGAGGATGCTGCGAGCTCGATGCAGACAGCGTTTCCTCTGGATGTGCTCAATGGCAGGTAGCGGAGTCCCTGTGATGCGCTGGGCAGTTTTCACCACCCGCTGCAGTGCCTTGCGCTCCGCAACAGAGCAGCTCCCATACCATACTGCCACACAGTTGGTCAGGATGCTTTCTATTGCGCAGCGGTAGAAGTTCACCAGGATAGCCGAGGAGAGCTGATTCTTCCTCAGTGTCCTCAGGAAGAAGAGGCGCTGGTGAGCCTTCTTGACCAGGCTGGAGGTGTTGGTCGTCCACGACATGTCCGCCGAGATGTGGATCCCCAGGAACTTGAAACTGGAGACACGCTCAACAGCCATTCCATTTATGTGGATGGTGTCGTGTGTGCCTCTTGACTCCTTCCTGAAGTCCACGATGAGCTCCTTCGTTTTGGTGGTGTTGAGGAGCAGGTTATTATCAGTGCACCATGTGGCCAGGTGCTGGATCTCCTCCCTGTAGGCAGTCTCATCGTTGTTGCTGATGAGACCAATCACCGTAGTGTCATCCGCAAACTTGACGATGGAATTAGTTCCATACACAGGCTTGCAGTCGGAGGTGAAGAGGGAGTAGAGAAACGGACTTAGCACACAGCCCTGTGGTACACCAGTGTTGAGTGTGATGGACGTGGAGCAGGTGGATCCTGATCGAACATTCTGTGGTCTGTCAGTTAGGGAGTCTAAAATCCAGTTACACATTGAAGTGTTGATGCCCAGGTCTCCAAGTTTGGCTATTAACTTGGATGGGATGACAGTGTTGAATGCTGAGCTGAAGTCAACAAACAGCATGCGTGCATAGGTGTTTTTACTGTCCAGATGGGTGAGCACAGAGTGCAGTGCCATGGAAACTGCATCCTCTGTGCTCCTATTGCTGCGGTAGGCAAACTGGTGTGAGTCCAATGTGGATGGTATAGAGTCTTTTAGGTGTTCCAGGACCAGCCGCTCAAAGCACTTCATAACGATGGGTGTGAGTGCTACAGGGCGGTAGTCATTAGGGCACCTCGGGCTGGAGTGTTTCGGCACTGGCACAATGGAAGTGCGTTTAAAGCATGATGGTACAGCTGCTTGGGCGAGAGACAGGTTGAAAATGTCTGTAAAAACCCCAGCGAGCTGCTCTGCACATGCCCTGAGAACACGACCAGGGATGTTGTCTGGACCAGCAGCCTTGTGCGCGCTGATCCGGCTCAGTGCCTTGCAGACATCTGTGGAGGAGAGTGTGATTGGTGGGTGGTCAGCTGAGGGTTTGAGCTTGGTGGCAGTTTCTCTGTTGTCTCTTTCAAAACGAGCATAAAAGTAATTTAGCTCATTCAGGAAGTTGACATCAGTGGCTGCGGGGGTGGAGTGGGTGGGTTTATAATCACTGATGGCCTGAATGCCATGCCACATGCGTCGAGGGTCAGAGTTGGAAAAGTGTCCCTCTATCTTTAGCTTGTAGCAGTGCTTGGCCTTTTTGATGCCCCTCTTCAGGTTTGCTCTGGATGCGCTGTAGGCTTGTGCATCTCCTGATCTGAAGGCAGTATTGCGTGACTTCAGCAGGAGTCGTACTTCCCTGTTCATCCAAGGCTTCTGATTTGGGTATGTGGTGATCTGTTTCTGGGTTGTAACACTGTCAATGGTGGTATTGATATGATCCAATACTGAGGAGGTGTAGGAGTTAATGTCCGTGTGAGCGCCACTGGTGGCTTGAGAAGCAAACATACTCCAGTCTGTGTTTAGAAACCTTTCCTGGAGTGTGGAATCTGCCCCCGCAGGCCACACCTTGATTGTCTTCACTGATGGCTTCACACGGTTGATGAGGGGTGCATATTTGGGGCTGAGGAACAAAGAGATGTGGTCTGACTGTCCTAGGTGGGGGAGGGGTGTTGCAACGTAAGCTCCGGCCATGTTTGTGTAAACATGGTCTAAGGTTTTGTTTCCTCTGGTGTGGCAGGAAACATGCTGGTGAAACTTGGGTAGCACTGACTTTAAGTTTGAATGATTAAAGTCACCTGCAACAATAAACGCAGCTTCAGGGTATTCAGTCTGTTGTTTACTGATGGCTGCGTGAAGTTCTTTCATAGCAAGCTTGGCATCAGCATCCGGGAGAATATAGGCTGCAGTTATAATGGTGGAAGTGAACTCCCGCGGTAGATAAAACGGTCTACATTTAACCATGAGAAACTCCAGGTTAGCTGAACAATGACTCCCAACAATAGCAGAGTTTGTGCACCAAGCTTTGTTAATATAAATGCACAATCCACCACCTCTGGTCTTCCCGGAGCCATCTAATGTTCTATCTGCCCGGAGTGTGTGGCGTCCCGCTAGCTCGATAGCGGTGTCCGGTATTCCGCTGTTTAACCAGGTTTCAGTGAAGATTAGGACGTTACAGTTCAAAAGTTTCTTACTGTGTGTGATGCTGAGTCGAATCTCCTCCATTTTGTTCACTAGCGATCGTACATTAGCAAGGAAAATGCTGGGTAAAGAGAGCCGATGAGGAGAACGCGTTAGCTTAGCCCGCAATCCTCCACGCTTCCCCCGCCTTTGTTTACGATCACGCCGCCGTCTGCGTGCACTTCCGCCCGGCCGGGTTGAGCACATCGCCTCGGGCGTCCTAGCGATCTCAGGAAGGAGTCGAAGATTGTCCATAAAACTGTCGGAAATTCGCAAACCAATATCCAAAAGCTCAGCGCGGGTGTACGATGTAAAGGCACAACTGTTCTGCACGAACAGACCCGAGATGAGCAAGAAAAATACCGCAAAATTGCAGAATCTGGAGTATAATGTCAGAATTGTGTTATAAAGTCAATTGTGTGATATAAAGTCAGAATTGTGCAATATAAAGTCAGAATTGCGAGATATAAAGTCAGAATTGTGCAATATAGTCAGAATTGTGTTATAAAGTCAGAATTGTGCGATATAAAGTCAGAATTGCATGTTATAAAGTCATAATCGCGTGATATAGTCAGAATTGTGCAATATAAAGTCAGAATTGTGCAAAATAAAGTCAAAATTGTGTTATAATGTCAGAATTGTGTGATATAATTTCAAAATTGTGTTATAGGGCCCTATCTTGCACCCAGCGCAATTGACTTTGTACACCGACGCATGTGTCATTCCTATTTTGCACCCGCGCAAAGCGCGCTTTTCCCTCCACAGAAGCACGTCGCTAAACTAGTGAATGAACTTGCGCTCCCTGGGCGGTTCAGCGCAAAAAAGGAGGCGTGTTCCGGCGCAAACAATCCCTGGTGCTATTTTGCTGTTCCATTAAACAATTGCGCCACTGACCAGAAAAAACCTAGTCTAAAGTCAGTGGCGCGTTGCGCGTTGTTCATTATGCTATTTTAAGGGCGCATGCTTGACCATAGCGTGCACAACGCGCATACACTTTGCTCATGTAATCTACACAGATGCAACAGTTATTTTTGCAAATCATAAATTGTTACACTAAAAAAATATTAACACATGAGATGACGGAAATCATTGTGGTGTGCCACGAAGATGTGAAAAAATAGGCATAAATCTAGCTTACAAATTATTCAGGCTAATTATTTATTTAACCGACGCTATTTTGAGTGGGTTTCTCCCATCCCCATACAACACAACTTCTCTGTCTTTCACTGCTCTTACAAGAACATCAGTCTCCTCGGCTGTGAACCGCTCCTGGCGTGCGCCTGGTAAATACGCCATAATAATAGCAATCCATAATGGAACTTGCGCACCTGCTTTTAAAGGGAATGTTGGATGACGCTCTGATTGGTTTATTCACGTTACGCCCAAACCACACCTATGAATAATGAAGCTACTTCAGACCAACCCATTTTAGATTTGCGCCGGGCGCAAGAGCCATTTATCCCGCCGGGAAAATAGCAACAGCGCCGAGACCCGCCCACAAAGTTACTTGCGCTTTGCGCTTTGACACTTGCGTTTCAGATCGTTAAAATAGGGCCCATAAAGTCAGAATTGCAAGATATAAAGTCAGAATTGTGCAATATAATATCAAAATTGTGTTATAAAGTCAGAATTGTGAGATATAAAGTCAGAATTGCGAGTTATAAAGTCAGAATTGTGCAATAAAATGTCAGAATTGTGTTATAAAGTCAGAATTGTGCGATATAAAGTCACAATTGTGCGATATAAAGTCAGAATTGCGAGTTATAAAGTCAGAATTGTGCAATAAAATGTCAGAATTGTGTTATAAAGTCAGAATTGTGCGATATAAAGTCACAATTGTGCGATATAAAGTCAGAATTGCGAGATATAAAGTCAGAATTGCAAAATATAAGGTCAGAATTGTGCAAAATAAAGTCAAAATTGTGTTATAAAGTCAGAATTGCGAGATATAAAGTCAGAATTGCGAGTTATAAAGTCAGAATTGTGCAATATAATGTCAGAATTGTGTTATAAAGTCAGAATTGTGCGATATAAAGTCAGAATTGCGAGAAATAAAGTCAGAATTGTGCAATATAATGTCAGAATTGTGTTATAGTCAGAATTGTGATATAAAGTCAGAATTGCGCGATATAAAGTCAGAATTGGGAGTTGTAAAGTCAGAATTGTGCAATATAATGTCAGAATTGTGTTATAAAGTCAGAATTGTGAGATATTAAGTCAGAATTGTGCGATATAAAGTCAAAATCGTGCGATATAAAGTCAGAATTGCGAGATATAAAGTCAGAATTGTGTTATAAAGTCAGAATTGTGCAATATAAAGTCAGAATTGCAAAATATAAAGTCAGAATTGTGCAAAATAAAGTCAAAATTGTGTTATAAAGTCAGAATTGTGAGATATAAAGTCAGAATTGCGAGTTATAAAGTCAGAATTGTGCAATATAATTTCAAAATTGTGTTATAAAGTCAGAATTGTGCAATATAGTCAGAATTATGTGTTATAAAGTCAGAATTGTGCGATATAAAGTCAGAATTGTGTGTTATAAAGTCAGAATTGTGCGATATAAAGTCAGAATTGTGTTATAAAGTCAGAATTGTGTGATATAAAGTCAGAATTGTGCAAAATAAAGTCAAAATTGTGTTATAAAGTCAGAATTGCGAGATATAAAGTCAGAATTGCGAGTTATAAAGTCAGAATTGTGAAATATAATGTCAGAATTGTGTTATAAAGTCAGAATTGTGCGATATAAATTCACAATTGTGCGATATAAAGTCAGAATTGTGCGATATAAAGTCAGAATTGCGAGATATAACGTCAGAATTGTGCAATATAATGTCAGAATTGTGTTATAGTCAGAATTGTGTTATAAAGTCAGAATTGCGCGATATAAAGGCAGAATTGGGAGTTTTAAAGTCAGAATTGTGCAATATAATGTCAGAATTGTGTTATAAAGTCAGAATTGTGAGATATTATGTCAGAACTGTGCGATATAAAGTCAGAATTGCATTATATAAAGTAAAAATTGCGAGATATAAAGTCAGAATTGTGTGAAATAAAGTCAGAATTGTGTGAAATAAAGTCAGAATTGTGCGATATAAAGTCAGAATTGTGTGATATAAAGTCAGAATTGTTCGATATAAAGTCAGAATTGCGAGATATAAAGTCAGAATTGTGTTATAAAGTCCGAATTGTGCAATATAAAGTCCGAATTGCAAAATATAAAGTCAGAATTGTGCAAAATAAAGTCAAAATTGTGTTATAAAGTCAGAATTGCGAGATATAAAGTCAGAATTGCGAGTTATGAAGTCAAAATTTTGCAATATAATTTCAAAATTGTGTTATAAAGTCAGAATTGTGCGTTAGTCAGATTTGTGTGTTATAAAGTCAGAATTGTGCGATATAAAGTCAGAATTGTGTGTTATAAAGTCAGAATTGTGCGATATAAAGTCAGAAACGTGCGATATAAAGTCAGAATTGTGCAATATGTCAGAATTGTGTTATTAAGTCAGAATTGTGTCATATAAAGTCAGAATTGTGCAAAATAAAGTAAAAATTGTGTTATAAAGTCAGAATTACGAGATATAAAGTCAGAATTGCGAGTTATAAAGTCAGAATTGTGCAATATAATGTCAGAATTGTGTTATAAAGTCAGAATTGTGCGATATAAAGTCAGAATTGCGCGATATAAAGTCAGAATTGGGAGTTGTAAAGTCAGAATTGTGCAATATAATGTCAGAATTGACAGTCAGAATTGTGCAATATAAAGTCAGAATTGGGAGTTGTAAAGTCAGAATTGTGCAATATAATGTCAGAATTGTGTTATAAAGTCAGAATTGCGAGATATAAAATCAGAATTGCGAGATATAAAGTCCGAATTGTGAGTTAAGAAGTCAGAATTGTGTGTTATAAAGTCAGAATTGCGAGTTATAAAGTCAGAATTGTGCAAAATAAAGTCAGAATTGTGTGATATAAAGTCAGAATTGTGCAATATAATGTCAGAATTGTGTTATAAAGTCAGAATTGTGCGATATAATGTCAGAATTGTGTTATAGTCAGAATTGTGTTATAAAGTCAGAATTACGCGATATAAAGTCAGAATTGGGAGTTGTAAAGTCAGAATTGTGTTATAAAGTCAGAATTGTGAGATATTAAGTCAGAATTGTGCAATATAAAGTCAGAATTGGGAGTTGTAAAGTCAGAATTGTGCAATATAATGTCAGAATTGTGTTATAAAGTCATAATTGCGAGATATAAAGTCCGAATTGTGAGTTAAGAAGTCAGAATTGTGCGATATAAAGTCAGAATTGTGCAATATGTCATAATTGTGTTATAAAGTCATAACTGTGTGATATAAAATCAGAATTGTGCAAAATTAAGTCAAAATTGTGTTATAGTCAGAATTGTGTTATAAAGTCAGAATTGCGCGATATAAAGTCAGAATTGGGAGTTGTAAAGTCAGAGTTGTGCAATATAATGTCAGAATTGTGTTATAAAGTCAGAATTGTGAGATATTAAGTCAGAATTGTGTGATATAAAGTCAGAATTGCATTATATAAAGTTAAAATTGCGAGATATAAAGTCAGAATTGTGTGAAATAAAGTCAGAATTGTGTGAAATAAAGTCACAATTGTGCAATATAATTTCAAAATTGTTTTATAAAGTCAGAATTGTGCGATATAGTCAGAATTGTGTGTTATAAAGTCAGAATTGTGCGATATAAAGTCACAATTGTGCGATATAAAGTCAGAATTGTGCGATATAAAGTCAGAATTGCGAGATATAAAGTCAGAATTGTGCAATATAATATCAAAATTGTGTTATAAAGTCAGAATTGTGAGATATAAAGTCAGAATTGCGAGTTATAAAGTCAGAATTGTGCAATAAAATGTCAGAATTGTGTTATAAAGTCAGAATTGTGAGATATAAAGTCACAATTGTGCGATATAAAGTCAGAATTGCGAGATATAAAGTCAGAATTGCAAAATATAAGGTCAGAATTGTGCAAAATAAAGTCAAAATTGTGTTATAAAGTCAGAATTGCGAGATATAAAGTCAGAATTGCGAGTTATAAAGTCAGAATTGTGCAATATAATGTCAGAATTGTGTAATAAAGTCAGAATTGTGCGATATAAAGTCAGAATTGTGCGATATAAAGTCAGAATTGTGCGATATAAAGTCAGAATTGCGAGAAATAAAATCAGAATTGTGCAATATAATGTCAGAATTGTGTTATAGTCAGAATTGTGTTATAAAGTCAGAATTGCGCGATATAAAGTCAGAATTGGGAGTTTTAAAGTCAGAATTGTGCAATATAATGTCAGAATTGTGTTATAAAGTCAGAATTGTGAGATATTAAGTCAGAATTGTGCGATATAAAGTCAGAATTGCATTATATAAAGTTAAAATTGTGAGATATAAAGTCAGAATTGTGTGAAATAAAGTCAGAATTGTGTGAAATAAAGTCAGAATTGTGCGATATAAAGTCAGAATTGTGTGATATAAAGTCAAAATTGTGCGATATAAAGTCAGAATTGCGAGATATAAAGTCAGAATTGTGTTATAAAGTCAGAATTGTGCAATATAAAGTCAGAATTGCAAAATATTAAGTCAGAATTGTGCAAAATAAAGTCAAAATTGTGTTATAAAGTCAGAATTGTGAGATATAAAGTCAGAATTGCGAGTTATAAAGTCAGAATTGTGCAATATAATTTCAAAATTGTGTTATAAAGTCAGAATTGTGCAATATAGTCAGAATTATGTGTTATAAAGTCAGAATTGTGCGATATAAAGTCAGAATTGTGTGTTATAAAGTCAGAATTGTGCGATATAAAGTCAGAATTGTGCCATAAAGTCAGAATTGTGCAATATAATGTCAGAATTGTGTTATAAAGTCAGAATTGTGCGATATAAATTCACAATTGTGCGATATAAAGTCAGAATTGTGCGATATAAAGTCAGAATTGCGAGATATAACGTCAGAATTGTGCAATATAATGTCAGAATTGTGTTATAGTCAGAATTGTGTTATAAAGTCAGAATTGCGCAATATAAAGTCAGAATTGGGAGTTTTAAAGTCAGAATTGTGAAATATAATGTCAGAATTGTGTTATAAAGTCAGAATTGTGAGATATTAAGTCAGAATTGTGCGATATAAAGTCAGAATTGCATTATATAAAGTAAAAATTGCGAGATATAAAGTCAGAATTGTGTGAAATAAAGTCAGAATTGTGTGAAATAAAGTCAGAATTGTGCGATATAAAGTCAGAATTGTGTGATATAAAGTCAGAATTGTGCGATATAAAGTCAGAATTGCGAGATATAAAGTCCGAATTGTGTTATAAAGTCCGAATTGTGCAATATAAAGTCAGAATTGCAAAATATAAAGTCAGAATTGTGCAAAATAAAGTCAAAATTGTGTTATAAAGTCAGAATTGCGAGATATAAAGTCAGAATTGTGCAATATAATTAAAAAATTGTGTTATAAAGTCAGAATTGTGCGATAGTCAGATTTGTGTGTTATAAAGTCAGAATTGTGCGATATAAAGTCAGAATTGTGTGTTATAAAGTCAGAATTGTGCGATATAAAGTCAGAATTGTGTCATAAAGACAGAATTGTGCAATATGTCAGAATTGTGTTATTAAGTCAGAATTGTGTCATATAAAGTCAGAATTGTGCAAAATAAAGTCAAAATTGTGTTATAAAGTCAGAATTGCGAGATATAAAGTCAGAATTGCGAGTTATAAAGTCAGAATTGTGCAATATAATGTCAGAATTGTGTTATAAAGTCAGAATTGTGCGATATAAAGTCAGAATTGCGAGATATAAAGTCAGAATTGTGCAATATAATGTCAGAATTGTGTTATAGTCAGAATTGTGTTATAAAGTCAGAATTGCGCGATATAAAGTCAGAATTGGGAGTTGTAAAGTCAGAATTGTGCAATATAATGTCAGAATTGACAGTCAGAATTGTGCAATATAAAGTCAGAATTGGGAGTTGTAAAGTCAGAATTGTGCAATATAATGTCAGAATTGTGTTATAAAGTCAGAATTGCGAGATATAAAATCAGAATTGCGAGATATAAAGTCAGAATTGTGAGTTAAGAAGTCAGAATTGTGTGTTATAAAGTCAGAATTGCGAGATATAAAGTCAGAATTGCGAGTTATAAAGTCAGAATTGTGCAAAATAAAGTCAGAATTGTGTGATATAAAGTCAGAATTGTGCAATATAAAGTCAGAATTGGGAGTTGTAAAGTCAGAATTGTGCAATATAATGTCAGAATTGTGTTATAAAGTCATAATTGCGAGATATAAAGTCCGAATTGTGAGTTAAGAAGTCAGAATTGTGCGATATAAAGTCAGAATTGTGCAATATGTCATAATTGTGTTATAAAGTCATAACTGTGTGATATAAAATCAGAATTGTGCAAAATTAAGTCAAAATTGTGTTATAGTCAGAATTGTGTGATATAAAGTCAGAATTGCGAGTTATAAAGTCATAATTGTGCATAATGTCATAATTGTGTTATAAAGTCATAACTGTGTGATATAAAGTCAGAATTGTACAAAATTAAGTCAAAATTGAGTTATAAAGTCAGAATTGTGAGATGTAAAGTCAGAATTGTGCGATATAAAGTCAGAATTGCGAGATATAAAGTCAGAATTGTGTTATAAAGTCAGAATTGTGCAATATAAAGTCAGAATTGCAAAATATAAAGTCAGAATTGTGCAAAATAAAGTCAAAATTGTGTTATAAAGTCAGAATTGTGAGATATAAAGTCAGAATTGCGAGTTATAAAGTCAGAATTGTGCAATATAATTTCAAAATTGTGTTATAAAGTCAGAATTGCGCGATATAAAGTCAGAATTGGGAGTTGTAAAGTCAGAATTGTGCAATATAATGTCAGAATTGTGTTATAAAGTCAGAATTGTGAGATATTAAGTCAGAATTGTGCGATATAAAGTCAGAATTGCATTATATAAAGTTAAAATTGCGAGATATAAAGTCAGAATTGTGTGAAATAAAGTCAGAATTGTGTGAAATAAAGTCAGAATTGTGCGATATAAAGTCAGAATTGCGAGATATAAAGTCAGAATTGCAAGTTATAAAGTCAGAATTGTGCAATATAATTTCAAAATTGTGTTATAAATTCAGAATTGTGCGATATAGTCAGAATTGTGTGTTATAAAGTCAGAATTGTGCGATATAAAGTCACAATTGTGCGATATAAAGTCAGAATTGTGCGATATAAAGTCACAATTGCGAGATATAAAGTCAGAATTGTGCAATATAATGTCAAAATTGTGTTATAAAGTCAGAATTGTGAGATATAAAGTCAGAATTGCAAAATATAAGGTCAGAATTGTGCAAAATAAAGTCAAAATTGTGTTATAAAGTCAGAATTGCGAGATATAAAGTCAGAATTGTGCAATATAATGTCAGAATTGTGCGATATAAAGTCAGAATTGTGCGATATAAAGTCAGAATTGCGAGTTATAAAGTCAGAATTGTGCAATATAATGTCAGAATTGTGCGATATAAAGTCAGAATTGCGAGATATAAAGTCAGAATTGCAAAATATAAAGTCAGAATTGCGAGTTATAAAGTCAGAATTGTGCAATATAATGTCAGAATTGTGTTATAAAGTTAGAATTGTGTGATATAAAGTCAGAATTGTGCAAAATAAAGTCAAAATTGTGCGATATAAAGTCAGAATTGTGCCATAAAGTCAGAATTGTGCAATATAATGTAAAAAATAAAGTCAGAATTGTGCAATATAATGTCAGAATTGTGTTATAAAGTCAGAATTGTGTGAAATAAAGTCAGAATTGTGTGAAATAATTTCAAAATTGTGTTATAAAGTCAGAATTGTGCGATATAGTCAGAATTGTGTGTTATAAAGTCAGAATTGTGCGATATAAAGTCACAATTGTGCGATATAAAGTCAGAATTGTGCGATATAAAGTCAGAATTGCGAGATATAAAGTCAGAATTGTGCAATATAATGTCAAAATTGTGTTATAAAGTCAGAATTGTGAGATATAAAGTCAGAATTGCGAGTTATAAAGTCAGAATTGTGCAATATAATGTCAGAATTGTGTTATAAAGTCAGAATTGTGCGATATAAAGTCACAATTGTCAATATAAAGTCAGAATTGCGAGATATAAAGTCAGAATTGCAAAATATAAGGTCAGAATTGTGCAAAATAAAGTCAAAATTGTGTTATAAAGTCAGAATTGCGAGATATAAAGTCAGAATTGCGAGTTATAAAGTCAGAATTGTGCAATATAATGTCAGAATTGTGCGATATAAAGTCAGAATTGTGCGCTATAAAGTCAGAATTGCGAGTTATAGTCAGAATTGTGCAATATAATGTCAGAATTGTGCGATATAAAGTCAGAATTGCGAGATATAAAGTCAGAATTGCAAAATATAAAGTCAGAATTGCGAGTTATAAAGTCAGAATTGTGCAATATAATTTCAAAATTGTGTTATAAAGTAAGAATTGTGCAATATAGTCAGAATTGTGCGATATAAAGTCAGAATTGTGTGTTATAAAGTCAGAATTGTGCGATATAAAGTCAGAATTGTGCCATAAAGTCAGAATTGTGCAATATAATGTCAGAATTGTGTTATAAAGTTAGAATTGTGTGATATAAAGTCAGAATTGTGCAAAATAAAGTCAAAATTGTGCGATATAAAGTCAGAATTGTGCCATAAAGTCAGAATTGTGCAATATAATGTCAGAATTGTGTGTTATAAAGTCAGAATTGTGCGATATAAAGTCAGAATTGTGCCATAAAGTCAGAATTGTGCAATATAATGTCAGAATTGTGCCATAAAGTTAGAATTGTGTGATATAAAGTCAGAATTGTGCAAAATAAAGTCAAAATTGTGCGATATAAAGTCAGAATTGTGCCATAAAGTCAGAATTGTGCAATATAATGTCAGAATTGTGTTATAAAGTCAGAATTGTGAGATATTAAGTCAGAATTGTGCGATATAAAGTCAGAATTGCATTATATAAAGTTAACATTGCGAGATATAAAGTCAGAATTGTGTGAAATAAAGTCAGAATTGTGTGAAATAAAGTCAGAATTGTGCGATATAGTCAGAATTGTGTGTTATAAAGTCAGAATTGTGTGATATAAAGTCACAATTGTGCGATATAAAGTCAGAATTGTGCAATATAATGTCAGAATTGTGTTATAAAGTCAGAATTGTGCTATATAAAGTCAGAATTGTGCGATATAAAGTCAGAATTGCGTGAAATAAAGTCAAAATTGTGAGTTATAAAGTCAGAATTGTGCAATATGTCAGAATTGTGTTTTAAAGTCAGAATTGTGTGTTATAAAGTCAGAATTGTGAGATATAAAGTCAGAATTGCGAGTTATAAAGTCAGAAATGTGCAATATAATGTCAGAATTGTGTTATAAAGTCAGAATTGTGCGATATAAAGTCACAATTGTGCAATATAAAGTCAGAATTGGGAGTTGTAAAGTCAGAATTGTGCAATATAATGTCAGAATTGTGTTATAAAGTCAGAATTGCGAGATATAAAATCAGAATTGCGAGATATAAAATCTTAATTGTGAGTTAAGAAGTCAGAATTGTGTGTTATAAAGTCAGAATTGCGAGATATAAAGTCAGAATTGCGAGTTATAAAGTCAGAATTGTGCAAAATAAAGTCAGAATTGTGCGATATAAAGTCAGAATTGTGCAATATAATGTCAGAATTGTGTTATAAAGTCAGAATTGTGTGAAATAAAGTCAGAATTGTGTGAAATAATTTCTAAATTGTGTTATAAAGTCAGAATTGTGCGATATAGTCAGAATTGTGTGTTATAAAGTCAGAATTGTGCGATATAAAGTCACAATTGTGCGATATAAAGTCAGAATTGTGCGATATAAAGTCAGAATTGCGAGATATAAAGTCAGAATTGTGCAATATAATGTCAAAATTGTGTTATCAAGTCAGAATTGTGAGATATAAAGTCAGAATTGCGAGTTATAAAGTCAGAATTGTGCAATATAATGTCAGAATTGTGTTATAAAGTCAGAAGTGTGCGATATAAAGTCACAATTGTGCGATATAAAGTCAGAATTGCGAGATATAAAGTCAGAATTGCAAAATATAAGGTCAGAATTGTGCAAAATAAAGTCAAAATTGTGTTATAAAGTCAGAATTGCGAGATATAAAGTCAGAATTGCGAGTTATAAAGTCAGAATTGTGCAATATAATGTCAGAATTGTGCGATATAAAGTCAGAATTGTGCGATATAAAGTCAGAATTGCGAGTTATAGTCAGAATTGTGCAATATAATGTCAGAATTGTGCGATATAAAGTCAGAATTGCGAGATATAAAGTCAGAATTGCAAAATATAAAGTCAGAATTGCGAGTTATAAAGTCAGAATTGTGCAATATAATTTCAAAATTGTGTTATAAAGTAAGAATTGTGCAATATAGTCAGAATTGTGCGATATAAAGTCAGAATTGTGCGATATAAAGTCAGAATTGTGCGATATAAAGTCAGAATTGCGAGAAATAAAATCAGAATTGTGCAATATAATGTCAGAATTGTGTTATAGTCAGAATTGTGTTATAAAGTCAGAATTGCGCGATATAAAGTCAGAATTGGGAGTTTTAAAGTCAGAATTGTGCAATATAATGTCAGAATTGTGTTATAAAGTCAGAATTGTGAGATATTAAGTCAGAATTGTGCGATATAAAGTCAGAATTGCATTATATAAAGTTAAAATTGTGAGATATAAAGTCAGAATTGTGTGAAATAAAGTCAGAATTGTGTGAAATAAAGTCAGAATTGTGCGATATAAAGTCAGAATTGTGTGATATAAAGTCAAAATTGTGCGATATAAAGTCAGAATTGCGAGATATAAAGTCAGAATTGTGTTATAAAGTCAGAATTGTGCAATATAAAGTCAGAATTGCAAAATATTAAGTCAGAATTGTGCAAAATAAAGTCAAAATTGTGTTATAAAGTCAGAATTGTGAGATATAAAGTCAGAATTGCGAGTTATAAAGTCAGAATTGTGCAATATAATTTCAAAATTGTGTTATAAAGTCAGAATTGTGCAATATAGTCAGAATTATGTGTTATAAAGTCAGAATTGTGCGATATAAAGTCAGAATTGTGTGTTATAAAGTCAGAATTGTGCGATATAAAGTCAGAATTGTGCCATAAAGTCAGAATTGTGCAATATAATGTCAGAATTGTGTTATAAAGTCAGAATTGTGCGATATAAATTCACAATTGTGCGATATAAAGTCAGAATTGTGCGATATAAAGTCAGAATTGCGAGATATAACGTCAGAATTGTGCAATATAATGTCAGAATTGTGTTATAGTCAGAATTGTGTTATAAAGTCAGAATTGCGCAATATAAAGTCAGAATTGGGAGTTTTAAAGTCAGAATTGTGAAATATAATGTCAGAATTGTGTTATAAAGTCAGAATTGTGAGATATTAAGTCAGAATTGTGCGATATAAAGTCAGAATTGCATTATATAAAGTAAAAATTGCGAGATATAAAGTCAGAATTGTGTGAAATAAAGTCAGAATTGTGTGAAATAAAGTCAGAATTGTGCGATATAAAGTCAGAATTGTGTGATATAAAGTCAGAATTGTGCGATATAAAGTCAGAATTGCGAGATATAAAGTCCGAATTGTGTTATAAAGTCCGAATTGTGCAATATAAAGTCAGAATTGCAAAATATAAAGTCAGAATTGTGCAAAATAAAGTCAAAATTGTGTTATAAAGTCAGAATTGCGAGATATAAAGTCAGAATTGTGCAATATAATTAAAAAATTGTGTTATAAAGTCAGAATTGTGCGATAGTCAGATTTGTTTGTTATAAAGTCAGAATTGTGCGATATAAAGTCAGAATTGTGTGTTATAAAGTCAGAATTGTGCGATATAAAGTCAGAATTGTGTCATAAAGACAGAATTGTGCAATATGTCAGAATTGTGTTATTAAGTCAGAATTGTGTCATATAAAGTCAGAATTGTGCAAAATAAAGTCAAAATTGTGTTATAAAGTCAGAATTGCGAGATATAAAGTCAGAATTGCGAGTTATAAAGTCAGAATTGTGCAATATAATGTCAGAATTGTGTTATAAAGTCAGAATTGTGCGATATAAAGTCAGAATTGCGAGATATAAAGTCAGAATTGTGCAATATAATGTCAGAATTGTGTTATAGTCAGAATTGTGTTATAAAGTCAGAATTGCGCGATATAAAGTCAGAATTGGGAGTTGTAAAGTCAGAATTGTGCAATATAATGTCAGAATTGACAGTCAGAATTGTGCAATATAAAGTCAGAATTGGGAGTTGTAAAGTCAGAATTGTGCAATATAATGTCAGAATTGTGTTATAAAGTCAGAATTGCGAGATATAAAATCAGAATTGCGAGATATAAAGTCAGAATTGTGAGTTAAGAAGTCAGAATTGTGTGTTATAAAGTCAGAATTGCGAGATATAAAGTCAGAATTGCGAGTTATAAAGTCAGAATTGTGCAAAATAAAGTCAGAATTGTGTGATATAAAGTCAGAATTGTGCAATATAAAGTCAGAATTGGGAGTTGTAAAGTCAGAATTGTGCAATATAATGTCAGAATTGTGTTATAAAGTCATAATTGCGAGATATAAAGTCCGAATTGTGAGTTAAGAAGTCAGAATTGTGCGATATAAAGTCAGAATTGTGCAATATGTCATAATTGTGTTATAAAGTCATAACTGTGTGATATAAAATCAGAATTGTGCAAAATTAAGTCAAAATTGTGTTATAGTCAGAATTGTGTGATATAAAGTCAGAATTGCGAGTTATAAAGTCATAATTGTGCATAATGTCATAATTGTGTTATAAAGTCATAACTGTGTGATATAAAGTCAGAATTGTACAAAATTAAGTCAAAATTGAGTTATAAAGTCAGAATTGTGAGATGTAAAGTCAGAATTGTGCGATATAAAGTCAGAATTGCGAGATATAAAGTCAGAATTGTGTTATAAAGTCAGAATTGTGCAATATAAAGTCAGAATTGCAAAATATAAAGTCAGAATTGTGCAAAATAAAGTCAAAATTGTGTTATAAAGTCAGAATTGTGAGATATAAAGTCAGAATTGCGAGTTATAAAGTCAGAATTGTGCAATATAATTTCAAAATTGTGTTATAAAGTCAGAATTGCGCGATATAAAGTCAGAATTGGGAGTTGTAAAGTCAGAATTGTGCAATATAATGTCAGAATTGTGTTATAAAGTCAGAATTGTGAGATATTAAGTCAGAATTGTGCGATATAAAGTCAGAATTGCATTATATAAAGTTAAAATTGCGAGATATAAAGTCAGAATTGTGTGAAATAAAGTCAGAATTGTGTGAAATAAAGTCAGAATTGTGCGATATAAAGTCAGAATTGCGAGATATAAAGTCAGAATTGCAAGTTATAAAGTCAGAATTGTGCAATATAATTTCAAAATTGTGTTATAAATTCAGAATTGTGCGATATAGTCAGAATTGTGTGTTATAAAGTCAGAATTGTGCGATATAAAGTCACAATTGTGCGATATAAAGTCAGAATTGTGCGATATAAAGTCACAATTGCGAGATATAAAGTCAGAATTGTGCAATATAATGTCAAAATTGTGTTATAAAGTCAGAATTGTGAGATATAAAGTCAGAATTGCAAAATATAAGGTCAGAATTGTGCAAAATAAAGTCAAAATTGTGTTATAAAGTCAGAATTGCGAGATATAAAGTCAGAATTGTGCAATATAATGTCAGAATTGTGCGATATAAAGTCAGAATTGTGCGATATAAAGTCAGAATTGCGAGTTATAAAGTCAGAATTGTGCAATATAATGTCAGAATTGTGCGATATAAAGTCAGAATTGCGAGATATAAAGTCAGAATTGCAAAATATAAAGTCAGAATTGCGAGTTATAAAGTCAGAATTGTGCAATATAATGTCAGAATTGTGTTATAAAGTTAGAATTGTGTGATATAAAGTCAGAATTGTGCAAAATAAAGTCAAAATTGTGCGATATAAAGTCAGAATTGTGCCATAAAGTCAGAATTGTGCAATATAATGTAAAAAATAAAGTCAGAATTGTGCAATATAATGTCAGAATTGTGTTATAAAGTCAGAATTGTGTGAAATAAAGTCAGAATTGTGTGAAATAATTTCAAAATTGTGTTATAAAGTCAGAATTGTGCGATATAGTCAGAATTGTGTGTTATAAAGTCAGAATTGTGCGATATAAAGTCACAATTGTGCGATATAAAGTCAGAATTGTGCGATATAAAGTCAGAATTGCGAGATATAAAGTCAGAATTGTGCAATATAATGTCAAAATTGTGTTATAAAGTCAGAATTGTGAGATATAAAGTCAGAATTGCGAGTTATAAAGTCAGAATTGTGCAATATAATGTCAGAATTGTGTTATAAAGTCAGAATTGTGCGATATAAAGTCACAATTGTCAATATAAAGTCAGAATTGCGAGATATAAAGTCAGAATTGCAAAATATAAGGTCAGAATTGTGCAAAATAAAGTCAAAATTGTGTTATAAAGTCAGAATTGCGATATATAAAGTCAGAATTGCGAGTTATAAAGTCAGAATTGTGCAATATAATGTCAGAATTGTGCGATATAAAGTCAGAATTGTGCGCTATAAAGTCAGAATTGCGAGTTATAGTCAGAATTGTGCAATATAATGTCAGAATTGTGCGATATAAAGTCAGAATTGCGAGATATAAAGTCAGAATTGCAAAATATAAAGTCAGAATTGCGAGTTATAAAGTCAGAATTGTGCAATATAATTTCAAAATTGTGTTATAAAGTAAGAATTGTGCAATATAGTCAGAATTGTGCGATATAAAGTCAGAATTGTGTGTTATAAAGTCAGAATTGTGCGATATAAAGTCAGAATTGTGCCATAAAGTCAGAATTGTGCAATATAATGTCAGAATTGTGTTATAAAGTTAGAATTGTGTGATATAAAGTCAGAATTGTGCAAAATAAAGTCAAAATTGTGCGATATAAAGTCAGAATTGTGCCATAAAGTCAGAATTGTGCAATATAATGTCAGAATTGTGTGTTATAAAGTCAGAATTGTGCGATATAAAGTCAGAATTGTGCCATAAAGTCAGAATTGTGCAATATAATGTCAGAATTGTGCCATAAAGTTAGAATTGTGTGATATAAAGTCAGAATTGTGCAAAATAAAGTCAAAATTGTGCGATATAAAGTCAGAATTGTGCCATAAAGTCAGAATTGTGCAATATAATGTCAGAATTGTGTTATAAAGTCAGAATTGTGAGATATTAAGTCAGAATTGTGCGATATAAAGTCAGAATTGCATTATATAAAGTTAAAATTGCGAGATATAAAGTCAGAATTGTGTGAAATAAAGTCAGAATTGTGTGAAATAAAGTCAGAATTGTGCGATATAGTCAGAATTGTGTGTTATAAAGTCAGAATTGTGTGATATAAAGTCACAATTGTGCGATATAAAGTCAGAATTGTGCAATATAATGTCAGAATTGTGTTATAAAGTCAGAATTGTGCTATATAAAGTCAGAATTGTGCGATATAAAGTCAGAATTGCGTGAAATAAAGTCAAAATTGTGAGTTATAAAGTCAGAATTGTGCAATATGTCAGAATTGTGTTTTAAAGTCAGAATTGTGTGTTATAAAGTCAGAATTGTGAGATATAAAGTCAGAATTGCGAGTTATAAAGTCAGAAATGTGCAATATAATGTCAGAATTGTGTTATAAAGTCAGAATTGTGCGATATAAAGTCACAATTGTGCAATATAAAGTCAGAATTGGGAGTTGTAAAGTCAGAATTGTGCAATATAATGTCAGAATTGTGTTATAAAGTCAGAATTGCGAGATATAAAATCAGAATTGCGAGATATAAAATCTTAATTGTGAGTTAAGAAGTCAGAATTGTGTGTTATAAAGTCAGAATTGCGAGATATAAAGTCAGAATTGCGAGTTATAAAGTCAGAATTGTGCAAAATAAAGTCAGAATTGTGCGATATAAAGTCAGAATTGTGCAATATAATGTCAGAATTGTGTTATAAAGTCAGAATTGTGTGAAATAAAGTCAGAATTGTGTGAAATAATTTCTAAATTGTGTTATAAAGTCAGAATTGTGCGATATAGTCAGAATTGTGTGTTATAAAGTCAGAATTGTGCGATATAAAGTCACAATTGTGCGATATAAAGTCAGAATTGTGCGATATAAAGTCAGAATTGCGAGATATAAAGTCAGAATTGTGCAATATAATGTCAAAATTGTGTTATCAAGTCAGAATTGTGAGATATAAAGTCAGAATTGCGAGTTATAAAGTCAGAATTGTGCAATATAATGTCAGAATTGTGTTATAAAGTCAGAAGTGTGCGATATAAAGTCACAATTGTGCGATATAAAGTCAGAATTGCGAGATATAAAGTCAGAATTGCAAAATATAAGGTCAGAATTGTGCAAAATAAAGTCAAAATTGTGTTATAAAGTCAGAATTGCGAGATATAAAGTCAGAATTGCGAGTTATAAAGTCAGAATTGTGCAATATAATGTCAGAATTGTGCGATATAAAGTCAGAATTGTGCGATATAAAGTCAGAATTGCGAGTTATAGTCAGAATTGTGCAATATAATGTCAGAATTGTGCGATATAAAGTCAGAATTGCGAGATATAAAGTCAGAATTGCAAAATATAAAGTCAGAATTGCGAGTTATAAAGTCAGAATTGTGCAATATAATTTCAAAATTGTGTTATAAAGTAAGAATTGTGCAATATAGTCAGAATTGTGCGATATAAAGTCAGAATTGTGCGATATAAAGTCAGAATTGTGCGATATAAAGTCAGAATTGTGCCATAAAGTCAGAATTGTGCAATATAATGTCAGAATTGTGTTATAAAGTTAGAATTGTGTGATATAGTCAGAATTGTGCAAAATAAAGTCAAAATTGTGCGATATAAAGTCAGAATTGTGCCATAAAGTCAGAATTGTGCAATATAATGTCAGAATTGTGTTATAAAGTCAGAATTGTGAGATATTAAGTCAGAATTGTGCGATATAAAGTCAGAATTGCATTATATAAAGTTAAAATTGCGAGATATAAAGTCAGAATTGTGTGAAATAAAGTCAGAATTATGTGAAATAAAGTCAGAATTGTGCAATATAGTCAGAATTGTGTGTTATAAAGTCAGAATTGTGTGATATAAAGTCACAATTGTGCGATATAAAGTCAGAATTGTGCAATATAATGTCAGAATTGTGTTATAAAGTCAGAATTGTGCTATATAAAGTCAGAATTGTGCGATATAAAGTCAGAATTGCGTGAAATAAAGTCAAAATTGTGAGTTATAAAGTCAGAATTGTGCAATATGTCAGAATTGTGTTTTAAAGTCAGAATTGTGTGTTATAAAGTCAGAATTGTGAGATATAAAGTCAGAATTGCGAGTTATAAAGTCAGAATTGTGCAATATAATGTCAGAATTGTGTTATAAAGTCAGAATTGTGCGATATAAAGTCACAATTGTGCGATATAAAGTCAGAATTGGGAGTTGTAAAGTCAGAATTGTGCAATATAATGTCAGAATTGTGTTATAAAGTCAGAATTGCGAGATATAAAATCAGAATTGCGAGATATAAAATCTTAATTGTGAGTTAAGAAGTCAGAATTGTGTGTTATAAAGTCAGAATTGCGAGATATAAAGTCAGAATTGCGAGTTATAAAGTCAGAATTGTGCAAAATAAAGTCAGAATTGTGCGATATAAAGTCAGAATTGTGCAATATAATGTCAGAATTGTGTTATAAAGTCAGAATTGTGTGAAATAAAGTCAGAATTGTGTGAAATAATTTCAAAATTGTGTTATAAAGTCAGAATTGTGCGATATAGTCAGAATTGTGTGTTATAAAGTCAGAATTGTGCGATATAAAGTCAGAATTGTGCGATATAAAGTCAGAATTGTGCGATATAAAGTCAGAATTGCGAGATATAAAGTCAGAATTGTGCAATATAATGTCAAAATTGTGTTATAAAGTCAGAATTGTGAGATATAAAGTCAGAATTGCGAGTTATAAAGTCAGAATTGTGCAATATAATGTCAGAATTGTGTTATAAAGTCAGAATTGTGCGATATAAAGTCACAATTGTGCGATATAAAGTCAGAATTGCGAGATATAAAGTCAGAATTGCAAAATATAAGGTCAGAATTGTGCAAAATAAAGTCAAAATTGTGTTATAAAGTCAGAATTGCGAGATATAAAGTCAGAATTGCGAGTTATAAAGTCAGAATTGTGCAATATAATGTCAGAATTGTGCGATATAAAGTCAGAATTGTGCGATATAAAGTCAGAATTGCGAGTTATAGTCAGAATTGTGCAATATAATGTCAGAATTGTGCGATATAAAGTCAGAATTGCGAGATATAAAGTCAGAATTGCAAAATATAAAGTCAGAATTGCGAGTTATAAAGTCAGATGGCGTTTCTCAATGTCAAGGAAGGATCCTCGGAAGCCAGAATTCCGAGGATGCTACGTCATCGACGTCCGTCGAAGGACTGTTCCAATGTCGAGGATCCTCGGAATTTCAACCAAGGTCTGAGTCCTTCGTTCGAAAAATATGCCATATACAGGAAAGGATGCATACGAGTAGACCTCGCGCACTTAGCGTTCTCAAATCACCCACAATCCTATGCGCGCAGCTTTGCTATCTTGTTCAAAAAATATAAATTATCGGACGTTGGCAGAGTCGGAGCGTTAACGGGGCAATATGCTTTCAAGTGTAAGTATTTACGTTACCAAACATTTGTTATAACCGTAGTAAATATAAGTAAAGTTTAACTTGTAAATGCCAGTACAAATTACAACCGTATACAAATGACGTTATTGATAACGGACGCTAACGGACCTTTTCACTGACGTAATGAGGCTGACGTGCACTTGCTAGCCTGTTCCATTTGCCTGTTCTCCGAATGCTTAAGAGGAGCCTCGCCTAGCCTCTGAAGGAAGTGACTTGGAAGGATCAGTCCTGCAGAGGAAGGATCCTTGACATTGAGAAACACCTAGAATTGTGCAATATAATTTCAAAATTGTGTTATAAAGTAAGAATTGTGCAATATAGTCAGAATTGTGCGATATAAAGTCAGAATTGTGTGTTATAAAGTCAGAATTGTGCGATATAAAGTCAGAATTGTGCCATAAAGTCAGAATTGTGCAATATAATGTCAGAATTGTGTTATAAAGTTAGAATTGTGTGATATAAAGTCAGAATTGTGCAAAATAAAGTCAAAATTGTGCGATATAAAGTCAGAATTGTGCCATAAAGTCAGAATTGTGCAATATAATGTCAGAATTGTGTTATAAAGTCAGAATTGTGAGATATTAAGTCAGAATTGTGCGATATAAAGTCAGAATTGCATTATATAAAGTTAAAATTGCGAGATATAAAGTCAGAATTGTGTGAAATAAAGTCAGAATTGTGTGAAATAAAGTCAGAATTGTGCAATATAGTCAGAATTGTGTGTTGTAAAATCAGAATTGTGTGATATAAAGTCACAATTGTGCGATATAAAGTCAGAATTGTGCAATATAATGTCAGAATTGTGTTATAAAGTCAGAATTGTGCTATATAAAGTCAGAATTGTGCGATATAAAGTCAGAATTGCGTGAAATAAAGTCAAAATTGTGAGTTATAAAGTCAGAATTGTGCAATATGTCAGAATTGTGTTTTAAAGTCAGAATTGTGTGTTATAAAGTCAGAATTGTGAGATATAAAGTCAGAATTGTGCAATATAATGTCAGAATTGTGCGATATAAAGTCAGAATTGTGCGATATAAAGTCAGAATTGCGAGTTATAGTCAGAATTGTGCAATATAATGTCAGAATTGTGCGATATAAAGTCAGAATTGCGAGATATAAAGTCAGAATTGCAAAATATAAAGTCAGAATTGCGAGTTATAAAGTCAGAATTGTGCAATAGAATTTCAAAATTGTGTTATAAAGTAAGAATTGTGCAATAAAGTCAGAATTGTGCGATATAAAGTCAGAATTGTGTGTTATAAAGTCAGAATTGTGCGATATAAAGTCAGAATTGTGCAAAATAAAGTCAAAATTGTGCGATATAAAGTCAGAATTGTGCCATAAAGTCAGAATTGTGCAATATAATGTCAGAATTGTGTTATAAAGTCAGAATTGTGCCATAAAGTCAGAATTGTGCGATATAAAGTCAGAATTGCATTATATAAAGTTAAAATTGCGAGATATAAAGTCAGAATTGTGTGAAATAAAGTCAGAATTGTGTGAAATAAAGTCAGAATTGTGCGATATAGTCAGAATTGTGTGTTATAAAGTCAGAATTGTGTGATATAAAGTCACAATTGTGCGATATAAAGTCAGAATTGTGCAATATAATGTCAGAATTGTGTTATAAAGTCAGAATTGTGCTATATAAAGTCAGAATTGTGCGATATAAAGTCAGAATTGCGTGAAATAAAGTCAAAATTGTGAGTTATAAAGTCAGAATTGTGCAATATGTCAGAATTGTGTGTTATAAAGTCAGAATTATGAGATATAAAGTCAGAATTGCGAGTTATAAAGTCAGAATTGTGCAATATAATGTCAGAATTGTGTTATAAAGTCAGAATTGTGCGATATAAAGTCACAATTGTGCGATATAAAGTCAGAATTGGGAGTTGTAAAGTCAGAATTGTGCAATATAATGTCAGAATTGTGTTATAAAGTCAGAATTGCGAGATATAAAATCAGAATTGCGAGATATAAAATCTTAATTGTTAGTTAAGAAGTCAGAATTGTGCGATATAAAGTCAGAATTGTGCCATAAAGTCAGAATTGTGCAATATAATGTCAGAATTGTGTTATAAAGTCAGAATTGTGAGATATTAAGTCAGAATTGTGCGATATAAAGTCAGAATTGCATTATATAAAGTTAAAATTGCGAGATATAAAGTCAGAATTGTGTGAAATAAATTCAGAATTGTGTGAAATAAAGTCAGAATTGTGCGATATAATGTCAGAATTGTGTTATAGTCAGAATTGTGTTATAAAGTCAGAATTGTGTTATAAAGTCAGAATTGCGCGATATAAAGTCAGAATTGGGAGTTGTAAAGTCAGAATTGTGTTATAAAGTCAGAATTGTGAGATATAAAGTCCGAATTGTGAGTTAAGAAGTCAGAATTGTGCGATATAAAGTCAGAATTGTGTGTTATAAAGTCTGAATTGCGAGATATAAAGTCAGAATTGCATGTTATAAAGTCAGAAAGGTGTGATATAGTCAGAATTGCGCGATATAAAGTAAGAATTGTGCAAAATAAAGTCAAAATTGTGTTATAAAGTCAGAATTGTGTGATATAAAGTCAGAATTGCGAGATATAAAGTCAGAATTGCGAGTTATAATGTCAGAATTGCGAGTTATAAAGTCAGAATTGTGCAATATAATGTCAGAATTGTGCGATATAAAGTCAGAATTGTGCGATATAAAGTCAGAATTGCGAGTTATAGTCAGAATTGTGCAATATAATGTCAGAATTGTGCGATATAAAGTCAGAATTGCGAGATATAAAGTCAGAATTGCAAAATATAAAGTCAGAATTGCGAGTTATAAAGTCAGAATTGTGCAATATAATTTCAAAATTGTGTTATAAAGTAAGAATTGTGCAATATAGTCAGAATTGTGCGATATAAAGTCAGAATTGTGTGTTATAAAGTCAGAATTGTGCGATATAAAGTCAGAATTGTGCCATAAAGTCAGAATTGTGCAATATAATGTCAGAATTGTGTTATAAAGTTAGAATTGTGTGATATAAAGTCAGAATTGTGCAAAATAAAGTCAAAATTGTGCGATATAAAGTCAGAATTGTGCCATAAAGTCAGAATTGTGCAATATAATGTCAGAATTGTGTTATAAAGTCAGAATTGTGAGATATTAAGTCAGAATTGTGCGATATAAAGTCAGAATTGCATTATATAAAGTTAAAATTGCGAGATATAAAGTCAGAATTGTGTGAAATAAATTCAGAATTGTGTGAAATAAAGTCAGAATTGTGCGATATAGTCAGAATTGTGTGTTATAAAGTCAGAATTGTGTGATATAAAGTCACAATTGTGCGATATAAAGTCAGAATTGTGCAATATAATGTCAGAATTGTGTTATAAAGTCAGAATTGTGCTATATAAAGTCAGAATTGCGAGATATAAAGTCAGAATTGCGAGTTATAAAGTTAGAATTGCGAGATATAAAGTCCGAATTGTGAGTTAAGAAGTCAGAATTGTGCGATATAAAGTCAGAATTGTGTGTTATAAAGTCAGAATTGCGAGATATAAAGTCAGAATTGTGCAATATAGTCAGAATTGTGTTATAAAGTCAGAATTGTGCGATATAAAGTCAGAATTGCATGTTATAAAGTCAGAAAGGTGTGATATAGTCAGAATTGCGCAATATAAAGTAAGAATTGTGCAAAATAAAGTCAAAATTGTGTTATAAAGTCAGAATTGTGTGATATAAAGTCAGAATTGCGAGATATAAAGTCAGAATTGCGAGTTATAAAGTTAGAATTGTGCAATATAATTTCAAAATTGTGTTATTAAGTCAGAATTGTGCGATATAGTCAGAATTGTGTTATAAAGTCAGAATTGTGCGATATAAAGTCAGAATTGTGTGTTATAAAGTGATAATTGTGCGATATAAAGTCAGAATTGCATGTTATAAAGTCATAATTGCGAGTTATAAAGTTAGAATTGCGAGATATAAAGTCCGAATTGTGAGTTAAGAAGTCAGAATTGTGCGATATAAAGTCAGAATTGTGTGTTATAAAGTCAGAATTGCGAGATATAAAGTCAGAATTGTGCAATATAGTCAGAATTGTGTTATAAAGTCAGAATTGTGCGATATAAAGTCAGAATTGCATGTTATAAAGTCAGAAAGGTGTGATATAGTCAGAATTGCGCAATATAAAGTAAGAATTGTGCAAAATAAAGTCAAAATTGTGTTATAAAGTCAGAATTGTGTGATATAAAGTCAGAATTGCGAGATATAAAGTCAGAATTGCGAGTTATAAAGTTAGAATTGTGCAATATAATTTCAAAATTGTGTTATTAAGTCAGAATTGTGCGATATAGTCAGAATTGTGTTATAAAGTCAGAATTGTGAGATATTAAGTCAGAATTGTGCGATATAAAGTCAGAATTGCATTATATAAAGTTAAAATTGCGAGATATAAAGTCAGAATTGTGTGAAATAAATTCAGAATTGTGTGAAATAAAGTCAGAATTGTGCGATATAGTCAGAATTGTGTGTTATAAAGTCAGAATTGTGTGATATAAAGTCACAATTGTGCGATATAAAGTCAGAATTGTGCAATATAATGTCAGAATTGTGTTATAAAGTCAGAATTGTGCTATATAAAGTCAGAATTGCGAGATATAAAGTCAGAATTGCGAGTTATAAAGTTAGAATTGCGAGATATAAAGTCCGAATTGTGAGTTAAGAAGTCAGAATTGTGCGATATAAAGTCAGAATTGTGTGTTATAAAGTCAGAATTGCGAGATATAAAGTCAGAATTGTGCAATATAGTCAGAATTGTGTTATAAAGTCAGAATTGTGCGATATAAAGTCAGAATTGCATGTTATAAAGTCAGAAAGGTGTGATATAGTCAGAATTGCGCAATATAAAGTAAGAATTGTGCAAAATAAAGTCAAAATTGTGTTATAAAGTCAGAATTGTGTGATATAAAGTCAGAATTGCGAGATATAAAGTCAGAATTGCGAGTTATAAAGTTAGAATTGTGCAATATAATTTCAAAATTGTGTTATTAAGTCAGAATTGTGCGATATAGTCAGAATTGTGTTATAAAGTCAGAATTGTGCGATATAAAGTCAGAATTGTGTGTTATAAAGTGATAATTGTGCGATATAAAGTCAGAATTGCATGTTATAAAGTCATAATCGCGTGATATAGTCAGATTTGTGCGATAAAAAGTCAGAATTGTGCGAAATAAAGTCAAAATTGTGTTATAAAGTCAGAATTGTGTGATATAAAGTCAGAATTGTGCGATATAAAGTCAGAATTGCATTATATAAAGTTAAAATTGTGCAATGTCATAATTGTGTTATGAAATCATAATTGTGTGATATAGTCAGAATTGTGTGTTATAAAGTCAGAATTGTGCAATATAATGTCAGAATTGTGTTATAAAGTCAGAATTGTGAGATATTAAGTCAGAATTGTGCGATATAAAGTCAGAATTGCATTATATAAAGTTAAAATTGTGAGATATGAAGTCAGAATTGTGTGAAATAAAGTCAGAATTGTGTGAAATAAAGTCAGAATTGTGCGATATAATTTCAAAATTGTGTTATAAAGTCAGAATTGTGAGATATTAAGTCAGAATTGTGCGATATAAAGTCAGAATTGCATTATATAAAGTTAAAATTGTGAGATATGAAGTCAGAATTGTGTGAAATAAAGTCAGAATTGTGTGAAATAAAGTCAGAATTGTGCGATATAATTTCAAAATTGTGTTATAAAGTCAGAATTGTGAGATATTAAGTCAGAATTGTGCGATATAAAGTCAGAATTGCATTATATAAAGTTAAAATTGTGAGATATGAAGTCAGAATTGTGTGAAATAAAGTCAGAATTGTGTGAAATAAAGTCAGAATTGTGCAATATAATTTCAAAATTGTGTTATAAAGTCAGAATTGTGCAATATAGTCAGAATTATGTTATAAAGTCAGAATTGTGCGATATAAAGTCAGAATTGTGTGTTATAAAGTCAGAATTGTGCGATATAAAGTCAGAATTGTGTCATAAAGTCAGAATTGTGCAATATAATGTCAGAATTGTGTTATAAAGTCAGAATTGTGTGATATAAAGTCAGAATTGTGCAAAATAAAGTCAAAATTGTGTTATAAAGTCAGAATTGCGAGATATAAAGTCAGAATTGTGAAATATAATGTCAGAATTGTGTTATAAAGTCAGAATTGTGCTATATAAAGTTAGAATTGTGCGATATAAAGTCAGAATTGCGTGAAATAAAGTCAAAATTGTGAGTTATAAAGTCAGAATTGTGCAATATGTCAGAATTGTGTTTTAAAGTCAGAATTGTGTGTTATAAAGTCAGAATTGCGAGATATAAAGTCAGAATTGCGAGTTATAAAGTCAGAATTTTGTAAAATAAAGTCAGAATTGTGCGATATAAAGTCAGAATTGTGCAATATAATGTCAGAATTGTGTTATAAAGTCAGAATTGTGCGATATAATGTCAGAATTGTGTTATAGTCAGAATTGTGTTATAAAGTCAGAATTGTGTTATAAAGTCAGAATTGCGCGATATAAAGTCAGAATTGGGAGTTGTAAAGTCAGAATTGTGTTATAAAGTCAGAATTGTGAGATATTAAGTCAGAATTGTGCAATATAAAGTCAGAATTGGGAGTTGTAAAGTCAGAATTGTGCAATATAATGTCAGAATTGTGTTATAAAGTCAGAAATGCGAGATATAAAGTCCGAATTGTGAGTTAAGAAGTCAGAATTGTGCGATATAAAGTCAGAATTGTGTGTTATAAAGTCTGAATTGCGAGATATAAAGTCAGAATTGTGCAATATAGTCAGAATTGTGTTATAAAGTCAGAATTGTGCGATATAAAATCAGAATTGCATGTTATAAAGTCAGAAAGGTGTGATATAGTCAGAATTGCGCGATATAAAGTAAGAATTGTGCAAAATAAAGTCAAAATTGTGTTATAAAGTCAGAATTGTGTGATATAAAGTCAGAATTGCGAGATATAAAGTCAGAATTGCGAGTTATAATGTCAGAATTGCGAGTTATAAAGTCAGAATTGTGCAATATAATGTCAGAATTGTGCGATATAAAGTCAGAATTGTGCGATATAAAGTCAGAATTGCGAGTTATAGTCAGAATTGTGCAATATAATGTCAGAATTGTGCGATATAAAGTCAGAATTGCGAGATATAAAGTCAGAATTGCAAAATATAAAGTCAGAATTGCGAGTTATAAAGTCAGAATTGTGCAATATAATTTCAAAATTGTGTTATAAAGTAAGAATTGTGCAATATAGTCAGAATTGTGCGATATAAAGTCAGAATTGTGTGTTATAAAGTCAGAATTGTGCGATATAAAGTCAGAATTGTGCCATAAAGTCAGAATTGTGCAATATAATGTCAGAATTGTGTTATAAAGTTAGAATTGTGTGATATAAAGTCAGAATTGTGCAAAATAAAGTCAAAATTGTGCGATATAAAGTCAGAATTGTGCCATAAAGTCAGAATTGTGCAATATAATGTCAGAATTGTGTTATAAAGTCAGAATTGTGAGATATTAAGTCAGAATTGTGCGATATAAAGTCAGAATTGCATTATATAAAGTTAAAATTGCGAGATATAAAGTCAGAATTGTGTGAAATAAATTCAGAATTGTGTGAAATAAAGTCAGAATTGTGCGATATAGTCAGAATTGTGTGTTATAAAGTCAGAATTGTGTGATATAAAGTCACAATTGTGCGATATAAAGTCAGAATTGTGCAATATAATGTCAGAATTGTGTTATAAAGTCAGAATTGTGCTATATAAAGTCAGAATTGTGCGATATAAAGTCAGAATTGCGTGAAATAAAGTCAAAATTGTGAGTTATAAAGTCAGAATTGTGAGATATAAAGTCAGAATTGCGAGTTATAAAGTCAGAATTGTGCAATATAATGTCAGAATTGTGTTATAAAGTCAGAATTGGGAGTTGTAAAGTCAGAATTGTGCAATATAATGTCAGAATTGTGTTATAAAGTCAGAATTGCGAGATATAAAATCAGAATTGCGAGATATAAAATCTTAATTGTGAGTTAAGAAGTCAGAATTGTGTGTTATAAAGTCAGAATTGCGAGATATAAAGTCAGAATTGCGAGTTATAAAGTCAGAATTGTGTAAAATAAAGTCAGAATTGTGCGATATAAAGTCAGAATTGTGCAATATAATGTCAGAATTGTGTTATAAAGTCAGAATTGTGCGATATAATGTCAGAATTGTGTTATAGTCAGAATTGTGTTATGAAGTCAGAATTGTGTTATAAAGTCAGAATTGCGCGATATAAAGTCAGAATTGGGAGTTGTAAAGTCAGAATTGTGTTATAAAGTCAGAATTGTGAGATATTAAGTCAGAATTGTGCAATATAAAGTCAGAATTGGGAGTTGTAAAGTCAGAATTGTGCAATATAATGTCAGAATTGTGTTATAAAGTCAGAAATGCGAGATATAAAGTCCGAATTGTGAGTTAAGAAGTCAGAATTGTGCGATATAAAGTCAGAATTGTGTGTTATAAAGTCAGAATTGCGAGATATAAAGTCAGAATTGTGCAATATAGTCAGAATTGTGTTATAAAGTCAGAATTGTGCGATATAAAGTCAGAATTGCATGTTATAAAGTCAGAAAGGTGTGATATAGTCAGAATTGCGCAATATAAAGTAAGAATTGTGCAAAATAAAGTCAAAATTGTGTTATAAAGTCAGAATTGTGTGATATAAAGTCAGAATTGCGAGATATAAAGTCAGAATTGCGAGTTATAAAGTTAGAATTGTGCAATATAATTTCAAAATTGTGTTATTAAGTCAGAATTGTGCGATATAGTCAGAATTGTGTTATAAAGTCAGAATTGTGCGATATAAAGTCAGAATTGTGTGTTATAAAGTGATAATTGTGCGATATAAAGTCAGAATTGCATGTTATAAAGTCATAATCGCGTGATATAGTCAGATTTGTGCGATAAAAAGTCAGAATTGTGCGAAATAAAGTCAAAATTGTGTTATAAAGTCAGAATTGTGTGATATAAAGTCAGAATTGTGCGATATAAAGTCAGAATTGCATTATATAAAGTTAAAATTGTGCAATATGTCATAATTGTGTTATGAAATCATAATTGTGTGATATAGTCAGAATTGTGTGTTATAAAGTCAGAATTGTGCAATATAATGTCAGAATTGTGTTATAAAGTCAGAATTGTGAGATATTAAGTCAGAATTGTGCGATATAAAGTCAGAATTGCATTATATAAAGTTAAAATTGTGAGATATGAAGTCAGAATTGTGTGAAATAAAGTCAGAATTGTGTGAAATAAAGTCAGAATTGTGCGATATAATTTCAAAATTGTGTTATAAAGTCAGAATTGTGAGATATTAAGTCAGAATTGTGCGATATAAAGTCAGAATTGCATTATATAAAGTTAAAATTGTGAGATATGAAGTCAGAATTGTGTGAAATAAAGTCAGAATTGTGTGAAATAAAGTCAGAATTGTGCGATATAATTTCAAAATTGTGTTATAAAGTCAGAATTGTGAGATATTAAGTCAGAATTGTGCGATATAAAGTCAGAATTGCATTATATAAAGTTAAAATTGTGAGATATGAAGTCAGAATTGTGTGAAATAAAGTCAGAATTGTGTGAAATAAAGTCAGAATTGTGCAATATAATTTCAAAATTGTGTTATAAAGTCAGAATTGTGCAATATAGTCAGAATTATGTTATAAAGTCAGAATTGTGCGATATAAAGTCAGAATTGTGTGTTATAAAGTCAGAATTGTGCGATATAAAGTCAGAATTGTGTCATAAAGTCAGAATTGTGCAATATAATGTCAGAATTGTGTTATAAAGTCAGAATTGTGTGATATAAAGTCAGAATTGTGCAAAATAAAGTCAAAATTGTGTTATAAAGTCAGAATTGCGAGATATAAAGTCAGAATTGTGAAATATAATGTCAGAATTGTGTTATAAAGTCAGAATTGTGCTATATAAAGTTAGAATTGTGCGATATAAAGTCAGAATTGCGTGAAATAAAGTCAAAATTGTGAGTTATAAAGTCAGAATTGTGCAATATGTCAGAATTGTGTTTTAAAGTCAGAATTGTGTGTTATAAAGTCAGAATTGCGAGATATAAAGTCAGAATTGCGAGTTATAAAGTCAGAATTTTGTAAAATAAAGTCAGAATTGTGCGATATAAAGTCAGAATTGTGCAATATAATGTCAGAATTGTGTTATAAAGTCAGAATTGTGCGATATAATGTCAGAATTGTGTTATAGTCAGAATTGTGTTATAAAGTCAGAATTGTGTTATAAAGTCAGAATTGCGCGATATAAAGTCAGAATTGGGAGTTGTAAAGTCAGAATTGTGTTATAAAGTCAGAATTGTGAGATATTAAGTCAGAATTGTGCAATATAAAGTCAGAATTGGGAGTTGTAAAGTCAGAATTGTGCAATATAATGTCAGAATTGTGTTATAAAGTCAGAAATGCGAGATATAAAGTCCGAATTGTGAGTTAAGAAGTCAGAATTGTGCGATATAAAGTCAGAATTGTGTGTTATAAAGTCTGAATTGCGAGATATAAAGTCAGAATTGTGCAATATAGTCAGAATTGTGTTATAAAGTCAGAATTGTGCGATATAAAATCAGAATTGCATGTTATAAAGTCAGAAAGGTGTGATATAGTCAGAATTGCGCGATATAAAGTAAGAATTGTGCAAAATAAAGTCAAAATTGTGTTATAAAGTCAGAATTGTGTGATATAAAGTCAGAATTGCGAGATATAAAGTCAGAATTGCGAGTTATAAAGTCAGAATTGTGCAATATAATGTCAGAATTGTGCGATATAAAGTCAGAATTGTGCGATATAAAGTCAGAATTGCGAGTTATAGTCAGAATTGTGCAATATAATGTCAGAATTGTGCGATATAAAGTCAGAATTGCGAGATATAAAGTCAGAATTGCAAAATATAAAGTCAGAATTGCGAGTTATAAAGTCAGAATTGTGCAATATAATTTCAAAATTGTGTTATAAAGTAAGAATTGTGCAATATAGTCAGAATTGTGCGATATAAAGTCAGAATTGTGTGTTATAAAGTCAGAATTGTGCGATATAAAGTCAGAATTGTGCCATAAAGTCAGAATTGTGCAATATAATGTCAGAATTGTGTTATAAAGTTAGAATTGTGTGATATAAAGTCAGAATTGTGCAAAATAAAGTCAAAATTGTGCGATATAAAGTCAGAATTGTGCCATAAAGTCAGAATTGTGCAATATAATGTCAGAATTGTTTTATAAAGTCAGAATTGTGAGATATTAAGTCAGAATTGTGCGATATAAAGTCAGAATTGCATTATATAAAGTTAAAATTGCGAGATATAAAGTCAGAATTGTGTGAAATAAATTCAGAATTGTGTGAAATAAAGTCAGAATTGTGCGATATAGTCAGAATTGTGTGATATAAAGTCACAATTGTGTGATATAGTCACAATTGTGCGATATAATGTCAGAATTGTGCAATATAATGTCAGAATTGTGTTATAAAGTCAGAATTGTGCTATATAAAGTCAGAATTGTGCGATATAAAGTCAGAATTGCGTGAAATAAAGTCAAAATTGTGAGTTATAAAGTCAGAATTGTGCAATATGTCAGAATTGTGTTTTAAAGTCAGAATTGTGTGTTATAAAGTCAGAATTGTGAGATATAAAGTCAGAATTGCGAGTTATAAAGTCAGAATTGTGCAATATAATGTCAGAATTGTGTTATAAAGTCAGAATTGGGAGTTGTAAAGTCAGAATTGTGCAATATAATGTCAGAATTGTGTTATAAAGTCAGAATTGCGAGATATAAAATCAGAATTGCGAGATATAAAATCTTAATTGTGAGTTAAGAAGTCAGAATTGTGTGTTATAAAGTCAGAATTGCGAGATATAAAGTCAGAATTGCGAGTTAAGAAGTCAGAATTGTGCGATATAAAGTCAGAATTGTGCAATATAATGTCAGAATTGTGTTATAAAGTCAGAATTGTGCGATATAATGTCAGAATTGTGTTATAGTCAGAATTGTGTTATAAAGTCAGAATTGTGTTATAAAGTCAGAATTGCGCGATATAAAGTCAGAATTGGGAGTTGTAAAGTCAGAATTGTGTTATAAAGTCAGAATTGTGAGATATTAAGTCAGAATTGTGCAATATAAAGTCAGAATTGGGAGTTGTAAAGTCAGAATTGTGCAATATAATGTCAGAATTGTGTTATAAAGTCAGAAATGCGAGATATAAAGTCCGAATTGTGAGTTAAGAAGTCAGAATTGTGCGATATAAAGTCAGAATTGTGTGTTATAAAGTCAGAATTGCGAGATATAAAGTCAGAATTGTGCAATATAGTCAGAATTGTGTTATAAAGTCAGAATTTTGCGATATAAAGTCAGAATTGCATGTTATAAAGTCATAATCGCGTGATATAGTCAGAATTGTGCGATAAAAAGTCAGAATTGTGCGAAATAAAGTCAAAATTGTGTTATAAAGTCAGAATTGTGTGATATAAAGTCAGAATTGTGCGATATAAAGTCAGAATTGCATTATATAAAGTTAAAATTGTGCAATATGTCATAATTGTGTTATGAAATCATAATTGTGTGATATAGTCAGAATTGTGTGTTATAAAGTCAGAATTGTGCAATATAATGTCAGAATTGTGTTATAAAGTCAGAATTGTGAGATATTAAGTCAGAATTGTTCGATATAAAGTCAGAATTGCATTATATAAAGTTAAAATTGTGAGATATGAAGTCAGAATTGTGTGAAATAAAGTCAGAATTGTGTGAAATAAAGTCAGAATTGTGCGATATAATTTCAAAATTGTGTTATAAAGTCAGAATTGTGAGATATTAAGTCAGAATTGTGCGATATAAAGTCAGAATTGCATTATATAAAGTTAAAATTGTGAGATATGAAGTCAGAATTGTGTGAAATAAAGTCAGAATTGTGTGAAATAAAGTCAGAATTGTGCAATATAATTTCAAAATTGTGTTATAAAGTCAGAATTGTGCAATATAGTCAGAATTATGTTATAAAGTCAGAATTGTGCGATATAAAGTCAGAATTGTGTGTTATAAAGTCAGAATTGTGCGATATAAAGTCAGAATTGTGTCATAAAGTCAGAATTGTGCAATATAATGTCAGAATTGTGTTATAAAGTCAGAATTGTGTGATATAAAGTCAGAATTGTGCAAAATAAAGTCAAAATTGTGTTATAAAGTCAGAATTGCGAGATATAAATTCAGAATTGTGAAATATAATGTCAGAATTGTGTTATAAAGTCAGAATTGTGCTATATAAAGTTAGAATTGTGCGATATAAAGTCAGAATTGCGTGAAATAAAGTCAAAATTGTGAGTTATAAAGTCAGAATTGTGCAATATGTCAGAATTGTGTTTTAAAGTCAGAATTGTGTGTTATAAAGTCAGAATTGCGAGATATAAAGTCAGAATTGCGAGTTATAAAGTCAGAATTTTGTAAAATAAAGTCAGAATTGTGCGATATAAAGTCAGAATTGTGCAATATAATGTCAGAATTGTGTTATAAAGTCAGAATTGTGCGATATAATGTCAGAATTGTGTTATAGTCAGAATTGGGAGTTGTAAAGTCAGAATTGTGTTATAAAGTCAGAATTGTGAGATATTAAGTCAGAATTGTGCAATATAAAGTCAGAATTGGGAGTTGTAAAGTCAGAATTGTGCAATATAATGTCAGAATTGTGTTATAAAGTCAGAAATGCGAGATATAAAGTCCGAATTGTGAGTTAAGAAGTCAGAATTGTGCGATATAAAGTCAGAATTGTGTGTTATAAAGTCTGAATTGCGAGATATAAAGTCAGAATTGTGCAATATAGTCAGAATTGTGTTATAAAGTCAGAATTGTGCGATATAAAATCAGAATTGCATGTTATAAAGTCAGAAAGGTGTGATATAGTCAGAATTGCGCGATATAAAGTAAGAATTGTGCAAAATAAAGTCAAAATTGTGTTATAAAGTCAGAATTGTGTGATATAAAGTCAGAATTGCGAGATATAAAGTCAGAATTGCGAGTTATAAAGTCAGAATTGTGCAATATAATGTCAGAATTGTGCGATATAAAGTCAGAATTGTGCGATATAAAGTCAGAATTGCAAGTTATAGTCAGAATTGTGCAATATAATGTCAGAATTGTGCGATATAAAGTCAGAATTGCGAGATATAAAGTCAGAATTGCAAAATATAAAGTCAGAATTGCGAGTTATAAAGTCAGAATTGTGCAATATAATTTCAAAATTGTGTTATAAAGTAAGAATTGTGCAATATAGTCAGAATTGTGCGATATAAAGTCAGAATTGTGCGATATAAAGTCAGAATTGTGCCATAAAGTCAGAATTGTGCAATATAATGTCAGAATTGTGTTATAAAGTTAGAATTGTGTGATATAAAGTCAGAATTGTGCAAAATAAAGTCAAAATTGTGCGATATAAAGTCAGAATTGTGCCATAAAGTCAGAATTGTGCAATATAATGTCAGAATTGTGTTATAAAGTCAGAATTGTGAGATATTAAGTCAGAATTGTGCGATATAAAGTCAGAATTGCATTATATAAAGTTAAAATTGCGAGATATAAAGTCAGAATTGTGTGAAATAAATTCAGAATTGTGTGAAATAAAGTCAGAATTGTGCGATATAGTCAGAATTGTGTGTTATAAAGTCAGAATTGTGTGATATAAAGTCACAATTGTGCGATATAATGTCAGAATTGTGCAATATAATGTCAGAATTGTGTTATAAAGTCAGAATTGTGCTATATAAAGTCAGAATTGTGCGATATAAAGTCAGAATTGCGTGAAATAAAGTCAAAATTGTGAGTTATAAAGTCAGAATTGTGCAATATGTCAGAATTGTGTTTTAAAGTCAGAATTGTGTGTTATAAAGTCAGAATTGTGAGATATAAAGTCAGAATTGTGAGTTATAAAGTCAGAATTGTGCAATATAATGTCAGAATTGTGTTATAAAGTCAGAATTGGGAGTTGTAAAGTCAGAATTGTGCAATATAATGTCAGAATTGTGTTATAAAGTCAGAATTGCGAGATATAAAATCAGAATTGCGAGATATAAAATCTTAATTGTGAGTTAAGAAGTCAGAATTGTGTGTTATAAAGTCAGAATTGCGAGATATAAAGTCAGAATTGCGAGTTAAGAAGTCAGAATTGTGCGATATAAAGTCAGAATTGTGCAATATAATGTCAGAATTGTGTTATAAAGTCAGAATTGTGCGATATAATGTCAGAATTGTGTTATAGTCAGAATTGTGTTATAAAGTCAGAATTGTGTTATAAAGTCAGAATTGCGCGATATAAAGTCAGAATTGGGAGTTGTAAAGTCAGAATTGTGTTATAAAGTCAGAATTGTGAGATATTAAGTCAGAATTGTGCAATATAAAGTCAGAATTGGGAGTTGTAAAGTCAGAATTGTGCAATATAATGTCAGAATTGTGTTATAAAGTCAGAAATGCGAGACATAAAGTCCGAATTGTGAGTTAAGAAGTCAGAATTGTGCGATATAAAGTCAGAATTGTGTGTTATAAAGTCAGAATTGCGAGATATAAAGTCAGAATTGTGCAATATAGTCAGAATTGTGTTATAAAGTCAGAATTGTGCGATATAAAGTCAGAATTGCATGTTATAAAGTCAGAATGGTGTGATATAGTCAGAATTGCGCGATATAAAGTAAGAATTGTGCAAAATAAAGTCAAAATTGTGTTATACAGTCAGAATTTTGTGATATAAAGTCAGAATTGCGAGATATAAAGTCAGAATTGCGAGTTATAAAGTTAGAATTGTGCAATATAATTTCAAAATTGTGTTATAATATCAGAATTGTGCGATATAGTCAGAATTGTGTTATAAAGTCAGAATTGTGCGATATAAAGTCAGAATTGTGTGTTATAAAGTGATAATTGTGCGATATAAAGTCAGAATTGCATGTTATAAAGTCATAATCGCGTGATATAGTCAGAATTGTGCGATATGAAGTCAGAATTGTGCGAAATAAAGTCAAAATTGTGTTATAAAGTCAGAATTGTGTGATATAAAGTCAGAATTGCAAGTTATAAAGTCATAATTGTGCAATATGTCATAATTGTGTTATGAAATCATAATTGTGTGATATAGTCAGAATTGTGTGTTATAAAGTCAGAATTGTGCAATATAATGTCAGAATTGTGTTATAAAGTCAGAATTGTGAGATATTAAGTCAGAATTGTGCGATATAAAGTCAGAATTGCATTATATAAAGTTAAAATTGTGAGATATGAAGTCAGAATTGTGTGAAATAAAGTCAGAATTGTGTGAAATAAAGTCAGAATTGTGCGATATAATTTCAAAATTGTGTTATAAAGTCAGAATTGTGCAATATAGTCAGAATTATGTTATAAAGTCAGAATTGTACGATATAAAGTCAGAATTGTGTGTTATAAAGTCAGAATTGTGCGATATAAAGTCAGAATTGTGTCATAAAGTCAGAATTGTGCAATATAATGTCAGAATTGTGCAATATAATGTCAGAATTGTGTTATAAAGTCAGAATTGTGAGATATTAAGTCAGAATTGTGCGATATAAAGTCAGAATTGCATTATATAAAGTTAAAATTGTGAGATATGAAGTCAGAATTGTGTGAAATAAAGTCAGAATTGTGTGAAATAAAGTCAGAATTGTGCAATATAATTTCAAAATTGTGTTATAAAGTCAGAATTGTGCAATATAGTCAGAATTATGTTATAAAGTCAGAATTGTGCGATATAAAGTCAGAATTGTGCGATATAAAGTCAGAATTGTGTGTTATAAAGTCAGAATTGTGCGATATAAAGTCAGAATTGTGTTATAAAGTCAGAATTGTGCAATATAATGTCAGAATTGTGTTATAAAGTCAGAATTGTGTGATATAAAGTCAGAATTGTGCAAAATAAAGTCAAAATTGTGTTATAAAGTCAGAATTGCGAGATATAAAGTCAGAATTGTGAAATATAATGTCAGAATTGTGTTATAAAGTCAGAATTGTGCTATATACAGTCAGAATTGTGCGATATAAAGTCAGAATTGCGTGAAATAAAGTCAAAATTGTGAGTTATAAAGTCAGAATTGTGCAATATGTCAGAATTGTGTTTTAAAGTCAGAATTGTGTGTTATAAAGTCAGAATTGCGAGATATAAAGTCAGAATTGCGAGTTATAAAGTCAGAATTTTGCAAAATAAAGTCAGAATTGTGCGATATAAAGTCAGAATTGTGCAATATAATGTCAGAATTGTGTTATAAAGTCAGAATTGTGCGATATAATGTCAGAATTGTGTTATAGTCAGAATTGTGTTATAAAGTCAGAATTGTGTTATAAAGTCAGAATTGCGCGATATAAAGTCAGAATTGTGAGTTGTAAAGTCAGAATTGTGTTATAAAGTCAGAATTGTGAGATATTAAGTCAGAATTGTGCAATATAAAGTCAGAATTGGGAGTTGTAAAGTCAGAATTGTGCAATATAATGTCAGAATTGTGTTATAAAGTCAGAAATGCGAGATATAAAGTCTGAATTGTGAGTTAAGAAGTCAGAATTGTGCGATATAAAGTCAGAATTGTGCGAAATAAAGTCAAAATTGTGTTATAAAGTCAGAATTGTGTGATATAAAGTCAGAATTGCAAGTTATAAAGTCATAATTGTGCAATATGTCATAATTGTGTTATGAAATCATAATTGTGTGATATAGTCAGAATTGTGTGTTATAAAGTCAGAATTGTGCAATATAATGTCAGAATTGTGTTATAAAGTCAGAATTGTGAGATATTAAGTCAGAATTGTGCGATATAAAGTCAGAATTGCATTATATACATTTAAAATTGTGAGATATGAAGTCAGAATTGTGTAAAATAAAGTCAGAATTGTGTGAAATAAAGTCAGAATTGTGCGATATAATTTCAAAATTGTGTTATAAAGTCAGAATTGTGCAATATAGTCAGAATTATGTTATAAAGTCAGAATTGTGCGATATAAAGTCAGAATTGTGTGTTATAAAGTCAGAATTGTGCGATATAAAGTCAGAATTGTGTCATAAAGTCAGAATTGTGCAATATAATGTCAGAATTGTGCAATATAATGTCAGAAGTGTGTTATAAAGTCAGAATTGTGAGATATTAAGTCAGAATTGTGCGATATAAAGTCAGAATTGCATTATATAAAGTTAAAATTGTGAGATATGAAGTCAGAATTGTGTGAAATAAAGTCAGAATTGTGTGAAATAAAGTCAGAATTGTGCAATATAATTTCAAAATTGTGTTATAAAGTCAGAATTGTGCAATATAGTCAGAATTATGTTATAAAGTCAGAATTGTGCGATATAAAGTCAGAATTGTGTGTTATAAAGTCAGAATTGTGCGATATAAAGTCAGAATTGTGTCATAAAGTCAGAATTGTGCAATATAATGTCAGAATTGTGTTATAAAGTCAGAATTGTGTGATATAAAGTCAGAATTGTGCAAAATAAAGTCAAAATTGTGTTATAAAGTCAGAATTGCGAGATATAAAGTCAGAATTGTGAAATATAATGTCAGAATTGTGTTATAAAGTCAGAATTGTGCTATATAAAGTCAGAATTGTGCGATATAAAGTCAGAATTGTGTGAAATAAAGTCAAAATTGTGAGTTATAAAGTCAGAATTGTGCAATATGTCAGAATTGTGTTTTAAAGTCAGAATTGTGTGTTATAAAGTCAGAATTGCGAGATATAAAGTCAGAATTGCGAGTTATAAAGTCAGAATTGTGCAAAATAAAGTCAGAATTGTGCGATATAAAGTCAGAATTGTGCAATATAATGTCAGAATTGTGTTATAAAGTCAGAATTGTGCGATATAATGTCAGAATTGTGTTATAGTCAGAATTGTGTTATAAAGTCAGAATTGTGTTATAAAGTCAGAATTGCGCGATATAAAGTCAGAATTGTGAGTTGTAAAGTCAGAATTGTGTTATAAAGTCAGAATTGTGAGATATTAAGTCAGAATTGTGCAATATAAAGTCAGATTTGGGAGTTGTAAAGTCAGAATTGTGCAATATAATGTCAGAATTGTGCGATATAAAGTCAGAATTGCATTATATAAAGATAGAATTGCGAGATATAAAGTCAGAATTGCGAGTTATGAAGTCAGAATTGTGTGTTATAAAGTCAGAATTGCGAGATATAAAGTCAGAATTGTGCAATATAGTCAGAATTGTGTTATAAAGTCAGAATTGTGCGATATAAAGTCAGAATTGCATGTTATAAAGTCAGAATGGTGTGATATAGTCAGAATTGCGCGATATAAAGTAAGAATTGTGCAAAATAAAGTCAAAATTGTGTTATAAAGTCAGAATTGTGTGATATAAAGTCAGAATTGCAAGTTATAAAGTCATAATTGTGCAATATGTCATAATTGTGTTATGAAATCATAATTGTGTGATATAGTCAGAATTGTGTGTTATAAAGTCAGAATTGTGCAATATAATGTCAGAATTGTGTTATAAAGTCAGAATTGTGAGATATTAAGTCAGAATTGTGCGATATAAAGTCAGAATTGCATTATATAAATTTAAAATTATGAGATATGAAGTCAGAATTGTGTGAAATAAAGTCAGAATTGTGTGAAATAAAGTCAGAATTGTGCGATATAAAGTCAGAATTGCGAGTTATAAAGTCAGAATTGTGCAATATAATTTCAAAATTGTGTTATAAAGTCAGAATTGTGCAATATAGTCAGAATTATGTTATAAAGTCAGAGTTGTGCGATATAAAGTCAGAATTGTGTGTTATAAAGTCAGAATTGTGCGATATAAAGTCAGAATTGTGTCATAAAGTCAGAATTGTGCAATATAATGTCAGAATTGTGTTATAAAGTCAGAATTGTGTGATATAAAGTCATAATTGTGCAAAATAAAGTCAAAATTGTGTTATAAAGTCAGAATTGCGAGATATAAAGTCAGAATTGTGAAATATAATGTCAGAATTGTGTTATAAAGTCAGAATTGTGCGATATAAAGTCAGAATTGTGCTATATAAAGTAAGAATTGTGCGATATAAAGTCAGAATTGCGTGAAATAAAGTCAAAATTGTGAGTTATAAAGTCAGAATTGTGCAATATGTCAGAATTGTGTTTTAAAGTCAGAATTGTGTGATATAAAGTCAGAATTGTGCAAAATAAAGTCAAAATTGTGTTATAAAGTCAGAATTGCGAGATATAAAGTCAGAATTGCGAATTATAAAGTCAGAATTGTGCAATATAATGTCAGAATTGTGTTATAAAGTCACAATTGTGCGATATAAAGTCACAATTGTGCAATATTAAGTCAGAATTGCAAGATATAAAGTCAGAATTGTGCAATATAGTCAGAATTGTGTTATAAAGTCAGAATTGTGCGATATAAAGTCAGAATTGCATGTTATAAAGTCATAATCGCGTGATATAGTCAGAATTGCACGATATAAAGTCAGAATTGTGCAAAATAAAGTCAAAATTGTTTTATAAAGTCATAATTGTGTGATATGAAGTCAGAATTGTGCAAAATAAAGTCAAAATTGTTTTATAAAGTCATTGTGTGTTATAAAGTCAGAATTGTGAGATATAAAGTCTGAATTGCGAGTTATAAAGTCAGAATTGTGCAGTATAATTTCAAAATTGTGTTATAAAGTCAGAATTGTGCGATATAGTCAGAATTGTGTTATAAAGTCAGAATTGTGCGATATAAAGTCAGAATTGTGTGTTATAAAGTCAGAATTGTGCGATATAAAGTCAGAATTGTGTCATAAAGTCAGAATTGTGCAATATAATGTCAGAATTATGTTATAAAGTCAGAATTGTGCGATATAAAGTCAGAATTGTGAGATATAAAGTCAGAATTGTGCGATATAAAGTCAGAATTGTGTGTTATAAAGTCAGAATTGTGCGATATAAAGTCAGAATTGTGTCATAAAGTCAGAATTGTGCAATATAATGTCAGAATTGTGTTATAAAGTCAGAATTGTGTGATATAAAGTCATAATTGTGCAAAATAAAGTCAAAATTGTGTTATAAAGTCAGAATTGCGAGATATAAAGTCAGAATTGTGAAATATAATGTCAGAATTGTGTTATAAAGTCAGAATTGTGCGATATAAAGTCAGAATTGTGCTATATAAAGTAAGAATTGTGCGATATAAAGTCAGAATTGCGTGAAATAAAGTCAAAATTGTGAGTTATAAAGTCAGAATTGTGCAATATGTCAGAATTGTGTTTTAAAGTCAGAATTGTGTGATATAAAGTCAGAATTGTGCAAAATAAAGTCAAAATTGTGTTATAAAGTCAGAATTGCGAGATATAAAGTCAGAATTGCGAATTATAAAGTCAGAATTGTGCAATATAATGTCAGAATTGTGTGTTATAAAGTCAGAATTGTGCGATATAAAGTCAGAATTGTGTCATAAAGTCAGAATTGTGCAATATAATGTCAGAATTGTGCAATATAATGTCAGAAGTGTGTTATAAAGTCAGAATTGTGAGATATTAAGTCAGAATTGTGCGATATAAAGTCAGAATTGCATTATATAAAGTTAAAATTGTGAGATATGAAGTCAGAATTGTGTGAAATAAAGTCAGAATTGTGTGAAATAAAGTCAGAATTGTGCAATATAATTTCAAAATTGTGTTATAAAGTCAGAATTGTGCAATATAGTCAGAATTATGTTATAAAGTCAGAATTGTGCGATATAAAGTCAGAATTGTGTGTTATAAAGTCAGAATTGTGCGATATAAAGTCAGAATTGTGTCATAAAGTCAGAATTGTGCAATATAATGTCAGAATTGTGTTATAAAGTCAGAATTGTGTGATATAAAGTCAGAATTGTGCAAAATAAAGTCAAAATTGTGTTATAAAGTCAGAATTGCGAGATATAAAGTCAGAATTGTGAAATATAATGTCAGAATTGTGTTATAAAGTCAGAATTGTGCTATATAAAGTCAGAATTGTGCGATATAAAGTCAGAATTGCGTGAAATAAAGTCAAAATTGTGAGTTATAAAGTCAGAATTGTGCAATATGTCAGAATTGTGTTTTAAAGTCAGAATTGTGTGTTATAAAGTCAGAATTGCGAGATATAAAGTCAGAATTGCGAGTTATAAAGTCAGAATTGTGCAAAATAAAGTCAGAATTGTGCGATATAAAGTCAGAATTGTGCAATATAATGTCAGAATTGTGTTATAAAGTCAGAATTGTGCGATATAATGTCAGAATTGTGTTATAGTCAGAATTGTGTTATAAAGTCAGAATTGTGTTATAAAGTCAGAATTGCGCGATATAAAGTCAGAATTGTGAGTTGTAAAGTCAGAATTGTGTTATAAAGTCAGAATTGTGAGATATTAAGTCAGAATTGTGCAATATAAAGTCAGATTTGGGAGTTGTAAAGTCAGAATTGTGCAATATAATGTCAGAATTGTGCGATATAAAGTCAGAATTGCATTATATAAAGATAGAATTGCGAGATATAAAGTCAGAATTGCGAGTTATGAAGTCAGAATTGTGTGTTATAAAGTCAGAATTGCGAGATATAAAGTCAGAATTGTGCAATATAGTCAGAATTGTGTTATAAAGTCAGAATTGTGCGATATAAAGTCAGAATTGCATGTTATAAAGTCAGAATGGTGTGATATAGTCAGAATTGCGCGATATAAAGTAAGAATTGTGCAAAATAAAGTCAAAATTGTGTTATAAAGTCAGAATTGTGTGATATAAAGTCAGAATTGCAAGTTATAAAGTCATAATTGTGCAATATGTCATAATTGTGTTATGAAATCATAATTGTGTGATATAGTCAGAATTGTGTGTTATAAAGTCAGAATTGTGCAATATAATGTCAGAATTGTGTTATAAAGTCAGAATTGTGAGATATTAAGTCAGAATTGTGCGATATAAAGTCAGAATTGCATTATATAAATTTAAAATTATGAGATATGAAGTCAGAATTGTGTGAAATAAAGTCAGAATTGTGTGAAATAAAGTCAGAATTGTGCGATATAAAGTCAGAATTGCGAGTTATAAAGTCAGAATTGTGCAATATAATTTCAAAATTGTGTTATAAAGTCAGAATTGTGCAATATAGTCAGAATTATGTTATAAAGTCAGAGTTGTGCGATATAAAGTCAGAATTGTGTGTTATAAAGTCAGAATTGTGCGATATAAAGTCAGAATTGTGTCATAAAGTCAGAATTGTGCAATATAATGTCAGAATTGTGTTATAAAGTCAGAATTGTGTGATATAAAGTCATAATTGTGCAAAATAAAGTCAAAATTGTGTTATAAAGTCAGAATTGCGAGATATAAAGTCAGAATTGTGAAATATAATGTCAGAATTGTGTTATAAAGTCAGAATTGTGCGATATAAAGTCAGAATTGTGCTATATAAAGTAAGAATTGTGCGATATAAAGTCAGAATTGCGTGAAATAAAGTCAAAATTGTGAGTTATAAAGTCAGAATTGTGCAATATGTCAGAATTGTGTTTTAAAGTCAGAATTGTGTGATATAAAGTCAGAATTGTGCAAAATAAAGTCAAAATTGTGTTATAAAGTCAGAATTGCGAGATATAAAGTCAGAATTGCGAATTATAAAGTCAGAATTGTGCAATATAATGTCAGAATTGTGTTATAAAGTCACAATTGTGCGATATAAAGTCACAATTGTGCAATATTAAGTCAGAATTGCAAGATATAAAGTCAGAATTGTGCAATATAGTCAGAATTGTGTTATAAAGTCAGAATTGTGCGATATAAAGTCAGAATTGCATGTTATAAAGTCATAATCGCGTGATATAGTCAGAATTGCACGATATAAAGTCAGAATTGTGCAAAATAAAGTCAAAATTGTTTTATAAAGTCATAATTGTGTGATATGAAGTCAGAATTGTGCAAAATAAAGTCAAAATTGTTTTATAAAGTCATTGTGTGTTATAAAGTCAGAATTGTGAGATATAAAGTCTGAATTGCGAGTTATAAAGTCAGAATTGTGCAGTATAATTTCAAAATTGTGTTATAAAGTCAGAATTGTGCGATATAGTCAGAATTGTGTTATAAAGTCAGAATTGTGCGATATAAAGTCAGAATTGTGTGTTATAAAGTCAGAATTGTGCGATATAAAGTCAGAATTGTGTCATAAAGTCAGAATTGTGCAATATAATGTCAGAATTATGTTATAAAGTCAGAATTGTGCGATATAAAGTCAGAATTGTGAGATATAAAGTCAGAATTGTGCGATATAAAGTCAGAATTGTGTGTTATAAAGTCAGAATTGTGCGATATAAAGTCAGAATTGTGTCATAAAGTCAGAATTGTGCAATATAATGTCAGAATTGTGTTATAAAGTCAGAATTGTGTGATATAAAGTCATAATTGTGCAAAATAAAGTCAAAATTGTGTTATAAAGTCAGAATTGCGAGATATAAAGTCAGAATTGTGAAATATAATGTCAGAATTGTGTTATAAAGTCAGAATTGTGCGATATAAAGTCAGAATTGTGCTATATAAAGTAAGAATTGTGCGATATAAAGTCAGAATTGCGTGAAATAAAGTCAAAATTGTGAGTTATAAAGTCAGAATTGTGCAATATGTCAGAATTGTGTTTTAAAGTCAGAATTGTGTGATATAAAGTCAGAATTGTGCAAAATAAAGTCAAAATTGTGTTATAAAGTCAGAATTGCGAGATATAAAGTCAGAATTGCGAATTATAAAGTCAGAATTGTGCAATATAATGTCAGAATTGTGTTATAAAGTCACAATTGTGCGATATAAAGTCACAATTGTGCAATATTAAGTCAGAATTGCAAGATATAAAGTCAGAATTGTGCAATATAGTCAGAATTGTGTTATAAAGTCAGAATTGTGCGATATAAAGTCAGAATTGCATGTTATAAAGTCATAATCGCGTGATATAGTCAGAATTGCACGATATAAAGTCAGAATTGTGCAAAATAAAGTCAAAATTGTTTTATAAAGTCATAATTGTGTGATATAAAGTCAGAATTGTGCAAAATAAAGTCAAAATTGTTTTATAAAGTCATTGTGTGTTATAAAGTCAGAATTGTGAGATATAAAGTCTGAATTGCGAGTTATAAAGTCAGAATTGTGCAGTATAATTTCAAAATTGTGTTATAAAGTCAGAATTGTGCGATATAGTCAGAATTGTGTTATAAAGTCAGAATTGTGCGATATAAAGTCAGAATTGTGTGTTATAAAGTCAGAATTGTGCGATATAAAGTCAGAATTGTGTCATAAAGTCAGAATTGTGCAATATAATGTCAGAATTATGTTATAAAGTCAGAATTGTGCGATATAAAGTCAGAATTGCGAGATATAAAGTCAGAATTGTGCAATATAATGTCAGAATTGTGTTATAGTCAGAATTGTGTTATAAAGTCAGAATTGTGCGATACAGTCAGAATTGTGTGTTATAAAGTCAGAATTGTGTGTTATCAAGTCAGAATTGTGCGATATAAAGTCAGAATTGTGTCATAAAGTCAGAATTGTGCAATATAATGTCAGAATTGTGTTATAAAGTCAGAATTGTGCAATATAATGTCAGAATTGTGTTATAGTCAGAATTGTTATAAAGTCAGAATTGCGCGATATAAAGTTAGAATTGGGAGTTGTAAAGTCAGACTTGTGCAATATAATGTCAGAATTGTGTGATATAAAGTCAGAATTGTGCGATATAAAGTCAGAATTGCGAGATATAAAGTCAGAATTGTGTTATAAAGTCAGAATTGTGCAATATAAAGTCAGAATTGCAAAATATAAAGTCAGAATTGTGCAAAATAAAGTCAAAATTGTGTTATAAAGTCAGAATTGTGAGATATAAAGTCAGAATTGCGAGTTATAGTCAGAATTGTGCAATATAATTAAAAAATTGTGTTATAAAGTCAGAATTGTGCGATATAGTCAGAATTGTGTGTTATAAAGTCAGAATTGTGCTATATAAAGTCAGAAGTGTGTGTTATAAAGTCAGAATTGTGCGATATAAAGTCAGAATTGTGCAATATAATGTCAGAATTGTGTTATAGTCATAATTCTGTGATATAAAGTCAGAATTGTGCAAAATAAAGTCGAAATTGTGTTATAAAGTTAGAATTGCGAGATATAAAGTCAGAATTGCGAGTTATAAAGTCAGAATTGTGCAATATAATTTCAAAATTGTGTTATAAAGTCAGAATTGTACGATATAAAGTCAGAATTTTGCGCTATAGTCAAAATTGTGTGTTATAAAGTCAGAATTGTGCGATATAGTCAGAATTGCATATTATAAAGTCATAATCGCATGATATAAAGTCAGAATTGTGAGATATAAAGTCAGAATTGTGCAATATAGTCAGAATTGTGTTATAAAGTCAGAATTGTGCAATATAAAGTCAGAATTGCATGTTATAAAGTCATAATAGCGTGATCAGAGGTGGACAAAGTACACAACTCCATTACTTGAGTGAAAGTAAAAGTACTTTTGGTTAAATATTACTCCATTACAAGTGAAAGTTGTAAAGATAGATTTTTACTTAAGTAAAAGTACAGAAGTACTTGCTTTTAAAAGTACTTAAGTATCAAAAGTAAAAGTAAACGCATTATTTTATTATTGTTGCATTGTTGTATGAATGCACAGTGTTCCATCATGGTGGTTTACGCCAGTCATGCTAGCATACCTTGAACTCATTTAAATACTTGCTTAAAAGTTACAAAGCTCTTATCAAAGTCAAAATCATACTAGAAAAGAAAGGTTTCTTCATTGTGTTTATTTGACAGGATTATGTAAAAAAGGACATCAGTTAACATTATTAGCCCAGCGGCGTTTTTGCATGCTAACTAACTATCATTGTGGAACATTACCTATATGCGTTAGCGCTGTATCCACAAGGCTATGGCAACTTGGTGGGTAAATCTATAAAAATAATTTGACCGACCATACTTCATACCAGTGTTAATTTTGACAGCAAATTTTGATTTAGTTTTAGACTATAACATTTTAGGCATCTGAATTGTTTAAATCTAGTCTAGTTTTAATTGACTATAAAAAGATTTGAGTAGATTCAATAGACTCAAATTCAGTTCTTGTGGTCTGGCATCTGAGAGGCAGCTTTCTGTGTGCACTTTCGTGTCATCGCACTTTTTCAGACTTATCCACGTCTGCTCTTCTGAATGTTAACTTTTAAGTATGACCAAATGTTGCGCGCACTGCGTCTGGGAACTGCCGCCTTCTATTTTGCATCGATTGGTGTTCAAAAAATACTTGGAAATCTTTGAACTTCATGTGATCCAACAAGAGTGATTACTGATAGGCTGTCTGCAAAAAAAAAAAAAAAAAAATCATCCACTGACTTTCAAAGCGGCTACGACTTTCTACTTCGAGGGCCTTGATAGAAATGTAGTGGAGTAAAAAGTACGATATTTGTCTTTCAAATGTAATGAAGTAAAAGTCATAAGTTTCCAGAAACAATACTACTCAAGGAAAGTACTGATACTCAAAAAGTGTACTTAAGTACAGTACTCAAGTAAATGTACTTAGTTACTGTCCACCTCTGAGCGTGATATAGTCAGAATTGCGCGATATAAAGTCAGAATTTTGCGAAATAAAGTCAAAATTGTGTTATAAAGTCAGAATTGTGTGATATAAATCAGAATTGCGAGATATAAAGTCAGAATTGCGAGATATAGTCAGAATTGTGCAAAATAAAGCCAAAATTGTGTTATAAAGTCAGAATTGCGAGTTGTAAAGTCAGAATTGTGCAATATAATGTCATAATTGTGCGATATAAAGTCAGAATTGCATTATATAAAGATAGAATTGCGAGATATAAAGTCAGAATTGCGAGTTATGAAGTCAGAAATGTGCGATATAAAGTCAGAATTGTGTGATATAAAGTCAGAATTGCGAGATATAAAGTCAGAATTGCAAGTTATAAAGTCAGAATTGCACAATACAAAGTCAGAATTGCGAGATATAAAGTCAGAATTGCGAGTTATGAAGTCAGAATTGTACGATATAAAGTCAGAATTGTGCAATATAAAGTCAGAATTGTGCGAAATAAAGTCGGAATTGTGTGATATAAAGTCAGAATTGCGAGTTATGAAGTCAGAATTGTGCAATATAATGTCAGAATTGTGTTATAAAGTCAGAATTGTGATATAAAGTCAGAATTGAGAGATATAAATTCAGAATTTCGAGTTATAAAGTCAGAATTGTGCAATATAAAGTCAGAATTGTGCGAAATAAAGTCGGAATTGTGTGATATAAAGTCAGAATTGCGAGTTATGAAGTCAGAATTGTGCAATATAATGTCAGAATTGTGTTATAAAGTCAGAATTGTGATATAAAGTCAGAATTGAGAGATATAAATTCAGAATTTCGAGTTATAAAGTCAGAATTGTGCAATATAATGTCAGAATTGTGTTAAAGTCAGAATTGTGCGATATAAAGTCAGAATTGCGAGATATAAAGTCAGAATTGTGCAAAATAAAGTCAAAGTTGTGTTATAAAGTCAGAATTGCGAGTTGTAAAGTCAGAATTGTGCAATATTATGTCAGAATTGTGTTATAAAGTCAGAATTGCGAGATATAAAGTCAGAATTATGCAAAATAAAGTCAAAATTGTGTTATAAAGTCAGAATTGAGAGATATAAAGTCAGAATTGCGAGTTGTAAAGTCAGAATTGTGCAATATAATGTCAGAATTGTGTTATAAAGTAAGAATTGTGAGATATGAAGTCAAAATTGTGCGATATAAAGTCAGAATTGCATTATATAAAGTCAGAATTGCGAGATAGAAAGTCAGAATTGCGAGTTGTAAAGTCAGAATTGTGCAATATAATGTCAGAATTGTGTTATAAAGTAAGAATTGTGAGATATGAAGTCAGAATTGTGTGAAATAAAGTCAGAATTGTGTGAAATAAAGTCAGAATTGTGCGCTATAAAGTCAGAATTGTCTGATATAAAGTCAGAATTGTGTGATATAAAGTCAGAATTGCGAGATATTAAGTAAGAATTGTGTGTTATAAAGTCAGAATTGCGAGATATAAAGTCAGAATTGTTATAAAGTCAGAATTGTGCAATATAAAGTCAGAATTGTGTGATATAAAGTCAGAATTGTGAGTTATAAAGTCAGAATTGCGAGATATATAGTCAGAATTGCGAGATATAAAGTCCGAATTGTGAGTTAAGAAGTCAGAATTGTGTGTTATAAAGTCAGAATTGTGCGATATAAAGTCAGAATTGTGTGATATAAAGTCAGAATTGTGTGATATAAAGTCAGAATTGCGAGATATAAAGCCAGAAGTGTGAGATATAAAGCCAGAATTGTGTGTTATAAAGTCAGAATTGCGAGATATAAAGTCAGAATTGTGTGATATAAAGTCAGAATTGTGTTACAAAGTCAGAATTGTGCGATATAAAGTCAGAATTGCGAAATATAAAGTCAGAATTGCAAGTTATAAAGTCAGAATTGTGTGTTATAAAGTCAGAATTGCATGTTATAAAGTCATAATCGCGTGATATAAAGTCAGAATTGCAAGTTATAAAGTCAGAATTGCGAGATATAAAGTCAGAATTGCGAGTTATAAAGTCAGAATTGTGCAATATAATTTCAAAATTGTGTTATAAAGTCAGAATCGTGCGATATAGTCAGAATTGTGTGTTATAAAGTCAGAATTGTGTTATAAAGTCAGAATTGTGTGATATAGTCAGAATTGTGTCATAAAGTCAGAATTGTGCAATATAAAGTCAAAATTGTGAGTTATAAAGTCAGAATTGTGCAACATAATGTCAGAATTGTGTTATAAAGTCAGAATTGCGAGATATAAAGTCAGAATTGCGCGATATAAAGTCAGAATTGTGCGAAATAAAGTCAAAATTGTGTTATAAAGTCAGAATTGTGCAATATAAAGTCAGAATTGTGATATAAAGTCAGAATTGAGAGATATAAATTCAGAATTTCGAGTTATAAAGTCAGAATTGTGCAATATAAAGTCAGAATTGTGCGAAATAAAGTCGGAATTGTGTGATATAAAGTCAGAATTGCGAGTTATGAAGTCAGAATTGTGCAATATAATGTCAGAATTGTGTTATAAAGTCAGAATTGTGATATAAAGTCAGAATTGAGAGATATAAATTCAGAATTTCGAGTTATAAAGTCAGAATTGTGCAATATAATGTCAGAATTGTGTTAAAGTCAGAATTGTGCGATATAAAGTCAGAATTGCGAGATATAAAGTCAGAATTGCGAATTATAAAGTCAGAATTGTGCATTATAATGTCAGAATTGTGTTATAAAGTCACAATTGTGCGATATAAAGTCACAATTGTGCAATGTTAAGTCAGAATTGCGAGATATAAAGTCAGAATTGTGCAATATAGTCAGAATTGTGTTATAAAGTCAGAATTGTGCGATATAAAGTCAGAATTGCATGTTATAAAGTCATAATCGCGTGATATAGTCAGAATTGCACGATATAAAGTCAGAATTGTGCAAAATAAAGTCAAAATTGTTTTATAAAGTCATAATTGTGTGATATAAAGTCAGAATTGTGCAAAATAAAGTCAAAATTGTTTTATAAAGTCATTGTGTGTTATAAAGTCAGAATTGTGAGATATAAAGTCTGAATTGCGAGTTATAAAGTCAGAATTGTGCAGTATAATTTCAAAATTGTGTTATAAAGTCAGAATTGTGCGATATAGTCAGAATTGTGTTATAAAGTCAGAATTGTGCGATATAAAGTCAGAATTGTGTGTTATAAAGTCAGAATTGTGCGATATAAAGTCAGAATTGTGTCATAAAGTCAGAATTGTGCAATATAATGTCAGAATTATGTTATAAAGTCAGAATTGTGCGATATAAAGTCAGAATTGCGAGATATAAAGTCAGAATTGTGCAATATAATGTCAGAATTGTGTTATAGTCAGAATTGTGTTATAAAGTCAGAATTGTGCGATATAGTCAGAATTGTGTGTTATAAAGTCAGAATTGTGTGTTATCAAGTCAGAATTGTGCGATATAAAGTCAGAATTGTGTCATAAAGTCAGAATTGTGCAATATAATGTCAGAATTGTGTTATAAAGTCAGAATTGTGCAATATAATGTCAGAATTGTGTTATAGTCAGAATTGTTATAAAGTCAGAATTGCGCGATATAAAGTTAGAATTGGGAGTTGTAAAGTCAGACTTGTGCAATATAATGTCAGAATTGTGTGATATAAAGTCAGAATTGTGCGATATAAAGTCAGAATTGCGAGATATAAAGTCAGAATTGTGTTATAAAGTCAGAATTGTGCAATATAAAGTCAGAATTGCAAAATATAAAGTCAGAATTGTGCAAAATAAAGTCAAAATTGTGTTATAAAGTCAGAATTGTGAGATATAAAGTCAGAATTGCGAGTTATAGTCAGAATTGTGCAATATAATTAAAAAATTGTGTTATAAAGTCAGAATTGTGCGATATAGTCAAATTGTGTGTTATAAAGTCAGAATTGTGCTATATAAAGTCAGAATTGTGTGTTATAAAGTCAGAATTGTGCGATATAAAGTCAGAATTGTGCAATATAATGTCAGAATTGTGTTATAGTCATAATTGTGTGATATAAAGTCAGAATTGTGCAAAATAAAGTCGAAATTGTGTTATAAAGTCAGAATTGCGAGATATAAAGTCAGAATTGCGAGTTATAAAGTCAGAATTGTGCAATATAATTTTAAAATTGTGTTATAAAGTCAGAATTGTACGATATAAAGTCAGAATTGTGCGCTATAGTCAAAATTGTGTGTTATAAAGTCAGAATTGTGCGATATAGTCAGAATTGTGTTATAAAGTCAGAATTGCATATTATAAAGTCATAATCGCATGATATAAAGTCAGAATTGTGAGATATAAAGTCAGAATTGTGCAATATAGTCAGAATTGTGTTATAAAGTCAGAATTTTGCGAAATAAAGTCAAAATTGTGTTATAAAGTCAGAATTGCGAGTTGTAAAGTCAGAATTGTGCAATATAATGTCATAATTGTGCGATATAAAGTCCGAATTGCATTATATAAAGATAGAATTGCGAGATATAAAGTCAGAATTGTGTGATATAAAGTCAGAATTGCGAGATATAAAGTCAGAATTGTGTTATAAAGTCAGAATTGCGAGATATAAAGTCAGAATTGCAAGTTATAAAGTCAGAATTGCACAATACAAAGTCAGAATTGCGAGATATAAAGTCAGAATTGCGAGTTATGAAGTCAGAATTGTACGATATAAAGTCAGAATTGTGCAATATAAAGTCAGAATTGTGCGAAATAAAGTCGGAATTGTGTGATATAAAGTCAGAATTGCGAGTTATGAAGTCAGAATTGTGCAATATAATGTCAGAATTGTGTTATAAAGTCAGAATTGTGATATAAAGTCAGAATTGAGAGATATAAATTCAGAATTTCGAGTTATAAAGTCAGAATTGTGCAATATAAAGTCAGAATTGTGCGAAATAAAGTCGGAATTGTGTGATATAAAGTCATAATTGCGAGTTATGAAGTCAGAATTGTGCAATATAATGTCAGAATTGTGTTATAAAGTCAGAATTGTGATATAAAGTCAGAATTGAGAGATATAAATTCAGAATTTCGAGTTATAAAGTCAGAATTGTGCAATATAATGTCAGAATTGTGTTAAAGTCAGAATTGTGCGATATAAAGTCAGAATTGCGAGATATAAAGTCAGAATTGTGCAAAATAAAGTCAAAGTTGTGTTATAAAGTCAGAATTGCGAGTTGTAAAGTCAGAATTGTGCAATATTATGTCAGAATTGTGTTATAAAGTCAGAATTGCGAGATATAAAGTCAGAATTATGCAAAATAAAGTCAAAATTGTGTTATAAAGTCAGAATTGAGAGATATAAAGTCAGAATTGCGAGTTGTAAAGTCAGAATTGTGCAATATAATGTCAGAATTGTGTTATAAAGTAAGAATTGTGAGATATGAAGTCAAAATTGTGCGAAATAAAGTCAGAATTGCATTATATAAAGTCAGAATTGCGAGATAGAAAGTCAGAATTGCGAGTTGTAAAGTCAGAATTGTGCAATATAATGTCAGAATTGTGTTATAAAGTAAGAATTGTGAGATATGAAGTCAGAATTGTGTGAAATAAAGTCAGAATTGTGCGATATAAAGTCAGAATTGTCTGATATAAAGTCAGAATTGTGTGATATAAAGTCAGAATTGCGAGATATTAAGTAAGAATTGTGTGTTATAAAGTCAGAATTGCGAGATATAAAGTCAGAATTGTTATAAAGTCAGAATTGTGCAATATAAAGTCAGAATTGTGTGATATAAAGTCAGAATTGTGAGTTATAAAGTCAGAATTGCGAGATATATAGTCAGAATTGCGAGATATAAAGTCCGAATTGTGAGTTAAGAAGTCAGAATTGTGTGTTATAAAGTCAGAATTGTGCGATATAAAGTCAGAATTGTGTGATATAAAGTCAGAATTGTGTGATATAAAGTCAGAATTGCGAGATATAAAGCCAGAAGTGTGAGATATAAAGCCAGAATTGTGTGTTATAAAGTCAGAATTGCGAGATATAAAGTCAGAATTGTGTGATATAAAGTCAGAATTGTGTTACAAAGTCAGAATTGTGCGATATAAAGTCAGAATTGCGAAATATAAAGTCAGAATTGCAAGTTATAAAGTCAGAATTGTGTGTTATAAAGTCAGAATTGCATGTTATAAAGTCATAATCGCGTGATATAAAGTCAGAATTGCAAGTTATAAAGTCAGAATTGCGAGATATAAAGTCAGAATTGCGAGTTATAAAGTCAGAATTGTGCAATATAATTTCAAAATTGTGTTAAAAAGTCAGAATCGTGCGATATAGTCAGAATTGTGTGTTATAAAGTCAGAATTGTGTGTTATAAAGTCAGAATTGTGTTATAAAGTCAGAATTGTGTGATATAGTCAGAATTGTGTCATAAAGTCAGAATTGTGCAATATAAAGTCAAAATTGTGAGTTATAAAGTCAGAATTGTGCAACATAATGTCAGAATTGTGTTATAAAGTCAGAATTGCGAGATATAAAGTCAGAATTGCGCGATATAAAGTCAGAATTGTGCGAAATAAAGTCAAAATTGTGTTATAAAGTCAGAATTGTGCAATATAAAGTCAGAATTGCGAGTTATAAAGTCATAATTGTGCAATAGAATGTCAGAATTGTGTGAAATAAAGTCAGAATTGTGCGATATAAAGTCAGAATTGTCTGATATAAAGTCAGAATTGTGTGATATAAAGTCAGAATTGCGAGATATTAAGTAAGAATTGTGTGTTATAAAGTCAGAATTGCGAGATATAAAGTCAGAATTGTTATAAAGTCAGAATTGTGCAATATAAAGTCAGAATTGTGTGATATAAAGTCAGAATTGTGAGTTATAAAGTCAGAATTGCGAGATATATAGTCAGAATTGCGAGATATAAAGTCCGAATTGTGAGTTAAGAAGTCAGAATTGTGTGTTATAAAGTCAGAATTGTGCGATATAAAGTCAGAATTGTGTGATATAAAGTCAGAATTGTGTGATATAAAGTCAGAATTGCGAGATATAAAGCCAGAAGTGTGAGATATAAAGCCAGAATTGTGTGTTATAAAGTCAGAATTGCGAGATATAAAGTCAGAATTGTGTGATATAAAGTCAGAATTGTGTTACAAAGTCAGAATTGTGCGATATAAAGTCAGAATTGCGAAATATAAAGTCAGAATTGCAAGTTATAAAGTCAGAATTGTGTGTTATAAAGTCAGAATTGCATGTTATAAAGTCATAATCGCGTGATATAAAGTCAGAATTGCAAGTTATAAAGTCAGAATTGCGAGATATAAAGTCAGAATTGCGAGTTATAAAGTCAGAATTGTGCAATATAATTTCAAAATTGTGTTATAAAGTCAGAATCGTGCGATATAGTCAGAATTGTGTGTTATAAAGTCAGAATTGTGTGTTATAAAGTCAGAATTGTGTTATAAAGTCAGAATTGTGTGATATAGTCAGAATTGTGTCATAAAGTCAGAATTGTGCAATATAAAGTCAAAATTGTGAGTTATAAAGTCAGAATTGTGCAACATAATGTCAGAATTGTGTTATAAAGTCAGAATTGCGAGATATAAAGTCAGAATTGCGCGATATAAAGTCAGAATTGTGCGAAATAAAGTCAAAATTGTGTTATAAAGTCAGAATTGTGCAATATAAAGTCAGAATTGCGAGTTATAAAGTCATAATTGTGCAATAGAATGTCAGAATTGTGTTATAAAGTCATAATTGTGTGATATAAAGTCAGAATTGTGCAAAATAAAGTCAAAATTGTGTTATAAAGTCAGAATTGCGAGATATAAAGTCATAATTGTGTTATAAAGTCATAATTGTGCAATATAATTTCAAAATTGTGTTATAAAGTCAGAATTGTGCGATATAGTCAGAATTGTGTGTTATAAAGTCAGAATTGTGTGTTATAAAGTCAGAATTGTGTGATATAGTCAGAATTGTGTCATAAAGTCAGAATTGTGCAATATAAAGTCAAAATTGTGAGTTATAAAGTCAGAATTGCGAGATATAAAGTCAGAATTGCGAGTTATGAAGTCAGAATTGTACGATATAAAGTCAGAATTGTGATATAAAGTCAGAATTGTGTGTTATAATGTCAGAATTGAGCGATATAAAGTCAGAATTGTGTGATATAAAGTCAGAATTGCGAGATATTAAGTCAGAATTGTGTGTTATAAAGTCATAATTGCGAGGTATAAAGTCAGAATTGTGTGATATAAAGTCAGAATTGTGTGTTATAAAGTCAGAATTGCGAGGTATAAAGTCAGAATTGTGCGAAATAAAGTCAGAATTGTGTGATATAAAGTCAGAATTGAGAGATATAAAGTCAGAATTGCGAGTTATAAAGTCAGAATTGTGCAATACAATGTCAGAATTGTGTTATAAAGTCAGAATTGTGATATAGTCAGAATTGTGCAAAAATAAAGCCAAAATTGTGTTATAAAGTCAGAATTGAGAGATATAAAGTCAGAATTGTGCAATATAATGTCAGAATTGTGTTATAAAGTCAGAATTGTGCGGTATAAAGTAAGAATTGCGAGATATAAAGTCCGAATTGTTAGTTAAGAAGTCCGAATTGTGTGTTATAAAGTCAGAATTGTGCGATATAAAGTCAGAATTGTGTGATATAAAGTCAGAATTGTGTGATATAAAGTCAGAATTGCAAGATATAAAGCCAGAAGTGTGAGATATGAAGCCAGAATTGTGTGTTATAAAGTCAGAATTGCGAGATATAAAGTCAGAATTGTGTGATATAAAGTCAGAATTGTGTTACAAAGTCAGAATTGTGCGATTTAAAGTCAGAATTGCGAAATATAAAGTCAGAATTGCAAGTTATAAAGTCAGAATTGCATGTTATAAAGTCATAATCGCGTGATATAAAGTCAGAATTGCGCGATATAAAGTCAGAATTGTGCGAAATAAAGTCAAAATTTTGTTATAAAGTCAGAATTGTGCGATATAAAGTCAGAATTGCGAGTTATAAAGTCATAATTGTGCAATATAATGTCAGAATTGTGTTATAAAGTCATAATTGTGTGATATAAAGTCAGAATTGTGCAAAATAAAGTCAAAATTGTGTTATAAAGTCAGAATTGCGAGATATAAAGTCAGAATTGCGAGTTATAAAGTCAGAATTGTGCAATATAATTTCAAAATTGTGTTATAAAGTCAGAATCGTGCGATATAGTCAGAATTGTGTGTTATAAAGTCAGAATTGTGTGTTATAAAGTCAGAATTGTGTTATAAAGTCAGAATTTTGTGATATAGTCAGAATTGTGTCATAAAGTCAGAATTGTGCAATATAAAGTCAAAATTGTGAGTTATAAAGTCAGAATTGTGCAACATAATGTCAGAATTGTGTTATAAAGTCAGAATTGCGCGATATAAAGTCAGAATTGTGCGAAATAAAGTCAAAATTGTGTTATAAAGTCAGAATTGTGCAATATAAAGTCAGAATTGCGAGTTATAAAGTCATACTTGTGCAATATAATGTCATAATTGTGTTATAAAGTCATAATTGTGTGATATAAAGTCAGAATTGTGCAAAATAAAGTCAAAATTGTGTTATAAAGTCAGAATTGTGCGCTATAGTCAGAATTGTGTGTTATAAAGTCAGAATTGTGTGTTATAAAGTCAGAATTGTGTGATATAGTCAGAATTGTGTCATAAAGTCAGAATTGTGCAATATAAAGTCAGAATTGTGCAAAATAAAGTCAAAATTGTGTTATAAAGTCAGAATTGCGAGATATAAAGTCATAATTGTGTTATAAAGTCATAATTGTGCAATATATTTTCAAAATTGTGTTATAAAGTCAGAATTGTGCGATATAGTCAGAATTGTGTGTTATAAAGTCAGAATTGTGTGTTATAAAGTCAGAATTGTGTGATATAGTCAGAATTGTGTCATAAAGTCAGAATTGTGCAATATAAAGTCAAAATTGTGAGTTATAAAGTCAGAATTGCGAGATATAAAGTCAGAATTGCGAGTTATGAAGTCAGAATTGTACGATATAAAGTCAGAATTGTGTGATATAAAGTCAGAATTGTGTGTTATAATGTCAGAATTGAGCGATATAAAGTCAGAATTGTGTGATATAAAGTCAGAATTGCGAGATATTAAGTCAGAATTGTGTGTTATAAAGTCATAATTGCGAGGTATAAAGTCAGAATTGTGCAATATGTCAGAATTGTGTTTTAAAGTCAGAATTGTGTGATATAAAGTCAGAATTGAGAGATATAAAGTCAGAATTGCGAGTTATAAAGTCAGAATTGTGCAATACAATGTCAGAATTGTGTTATAAAGTCAGAATTGTGATATAGTCAGAATTGTGCAAAAATAAAGCCAAAATTGTGTTATAAAGTCAGAATTGAGAGATATAAAGTCAGAATTGTGCAATATAATGTCAGAATTGTGTTATAAAGTCAGAATTGTGCGGTATAAAGTCAGAATTGCGAGATATAAAGTCCGAATTGTGAGTTAAGAAGTCCGAATTGTGTGTTATAAAGTCAGAATTGTGCGATATAAAGTCAGAATTGTGTGATATAAAGTCAGAATTGTGTGATATAAAGTCAGAATTGCGAGATATAAAGCCAGAAGTGTGAGATATAAAGCCAGAATTGTGTGTTATAAAGTCAGAATTGCGAGATATAAAGTCAGAATTGTGTGATATAAAGTCAGAATTGTGTTACAAAGTCAGAATTGTGCGATATAAAGTCAGAATTGCGAAATATAAAGTCAGAATTGCAAGTTATAAAGTCAGAATTGTGTGTTATAAAGTCAGAATTGCATGTTATAAAGTCATAATCGCGTGATATAAAGTCAGAATTGCGCGATATAAAGTCAGAATTGTGCGAAATAAAGTCAAAATTGTGTTATAAAGTCAGAATTGTGCGATATAAAGTCAGAATTGCGAGTTATAAAGTCATAATTGTGCAATATAATGTCAGAATTGTGTTATAAAGTCATAATTGTGTGATATAAAGTCAGAATTGTGCAAAATAAAGTCAAAATTGTGTTATAAAGTCAGAATTGCGAGATATAAAGTCAGAATTGCGAGTTATAAAGTCAGAATTGTGCAATATAATTTCAAAATTGTGAGTTATAAAGTCAGAATTGTGCAACATAATGTCAGAATTGTGTTATAAAGTCAGAATTGCGAGATATAAAGTCAGAATTGTGTGATATAAAGTCAGAATTGTGTGTTATAAAGTCAGAATTGCGAGGTATAAAGTCAGAATTGTGCGAAATAAAGTCAGAATTGTGTGATATAAAGTCAGAATTGAGAGATATAAAGTCAGAATTGCGAGTTATAAAGTCAGAATTGTGCAATACAATGTCAGAATTGTGTTATAAAGTCAGAATTGTGATATAGTCAGAATTGTGCAAAAATAAAGCCAAAATTGTGTTATAAAGTCAGAATTGAGAGATATAAAGTCAGAATTGTGCAATATAATGTCAGAATTGTGTTATAAAGTCAGAATTGTGCGGTATAAAGTCAGAATTGCGAGATATAAAGTCCGAATTGTGAGTTAAGAAGTCCGAATTGTGTGTTATAAAGTCAGAATTGTGCGATATAAAGTCAGAATTGTGTGATATAAAGTCAGAATTGTGTGATATAAAGTCAGAATTGCGAGATATAAAGCCAGAAGTGTGAGATATAAAGCCAGAATTGTGTGTTATAAAGTCAGAATTGCGAGATATAAAGTCAGAATTGTGTGATATAAAGTCAGAATTGTGTTACAAAGTCAGAATTGTGCGATATAAAGTCAGAATTGCGAAATATAAAGTCAGAATTGCAAGTTATAAAGTCAGAATTGTGTGTTATAAAGTCAGAATTGCATGTTATAAAGTCATAATCGCGTGATATAAAGTCAGAATTGCGCGATATAAAGTCAGAATTGTGCGAAATAAAGTCAAAATTGTGTTATAAAGTCAGAATTGTGCGATATAAAGTCAGAATTGCGAGTTATAAAGTCATAATTGTGCAATATAATGTCAGAATTGTGTTATAAAGTCATAATTGTGTGATATAAAGTCAGAATTGTGCAAAATAAAGTCAAAATTGTGTTATAAAGTCAGAATTGCGAGATATAAAGTCAGAATTGCGAGTTATAAAGTCAGAATTGTGCAATATAATTTCAAAATTGTGAGTTATAAAGTCAGAATTGTGCAACATAATGTCAGAATTGTGTTATAAAGTCAGAATTGCGAGATATAAAGTCAGAATTGTGTGATATAAAGTCAGAATTGTGTGTTATAAAGTCAGAATTGCGAGGTATAAAGTCAGAATTGTGCGAAATAAAGTCAGAATTGTGTGATATAAAGTCAGAATTGAGAGATATAAAGTCAGAATTGCGAGTTATAAAGTCAGAATTGTGCAATACAATGTCAGAATTGTGTTATAAAGTCAGAATTGTGATATAGTCAGAATTGTGCAAAAATAAAGCCAAAATTGTGTTATAAAGTCAGAATTGAGAGATATAAAGTCAGAATTGTGCAATATAATGTCAGAATTGTGTTATAAAGTCAGAATTGTGCGGTATAAAGTCAGAATTGCGAGATATAAAGTCCGAATTGTGAGTTAAGAAGTCCGAATTGTGTGTTATAAAGTCAGAATTGTGCGATATAAAGTCAGAATTGTGTGATATAAAGTCAGAATTGTGTGATATAAAGTCAGAATTGCGAGATATAAAGCCAGAAGTGTGAGATATAAAGCCAGAATTGTGTGTTATAAAGTCAGAATTGCGAGATATAAAGTCAGAATTGTGTGATATAAAGTCAGAATTGTGTTACAAAGTCAGAATTGTGCGATATAAAGTCAGAATTGCGAAATATAAAGTCAGAATTGCAAGTTATAAAGTCAGAATTGTGTGTTATAAAGTCAGAATTGCATGTTATAACGTCATAATCGCGTGATATAAAGTCAGAATTGCGCGATATAAAGTCAGAATTGTGCAAAATAAAGTCAAAATTGTGTTATAAAGTCAGAATTGTGCGATATAATGTCAGAATTGTGTTATAAAGTCAGAATTGTGCGGTATAAAGTCAGAATTGCGAGATATAAAGTCCGAATTGTGAGTTAAGAAGTCCGAATTGTGTGTTATAAAGTCAGAATTGTGCGATATAAAGTCAGAATTGCGAGATATATCAGAATTGCAAGATATAAAGCCAGAAGTGTGAGATATGAAGCCAGAATTGTGTGTTATAAAGTCAGAATTGCGAGATATAAAGTCAGAATTGTGTGATATAAAGTCAGAATTGTGTTACAAAGTCAGAATTGTGCGATTTAAAGTCAGAATTGCGAAATATAAAGTCAGAATTGCAAGTTATAAAGTCAGAATTGCATGTTATAAAGTCATAATCGCGTGATATAAAGTCAGAATTGCGCGATATAAAGTCAGAATTGTGCGAAATAAAGTCAAAATTTTGTTATAAAGTCAGAATTGTGCGATATAAAGTCAGAATTGCGAGTTATAAAGTCATAATTGTGCAATATAATGTCAGAATTGTGTTATAAAGTCATAATTGTGTGATATAAAGTCAGAATTGTGCAAAATAAAGTCAAAATTGTGTTATAAAGTCAGAATTGCGAGATATAAAGTCAGAATTGCGAGTTATAAAGTCAGAATTGTGCAATATAATTTCAAAATTGTGTTATAAAGTCAGAATCGTGCGATATAGTCAGAATTGTGTGTTATAAAGTCAGAATTGTGTGTTATAAAGTCAGAATTGTGTTATAAAGTCAGAATTTTGTGATATAGTCAGAATTGTGTCATAAAGTCAGAATTGTGCAATATAAAGTCAAAATTGTGAGTTATAAAGTCAGAATTGTGCAACATAATGTCAGAATTGTGTTATAAAGTCAGAATTGCGCGATATAAAGTCAGAATTGTGCGAAATAAAGTCAAAATTGTGTTATAAAGTCAGAATTGTGCAATATAAAGTCAGAATTGCGAGTTATAAAGTCATACTTGTGCAATATAATGTCATAATTGTGTTATAAAGTCATAATTGTGTGATATAAAGTCAGAATTGTGCAAAATAAAGTCAAAATTGTGTTATAAAGTCAGAATTGTGCGCTATAGTCAGAATTGTGTGTTATAAAGTCAGAATTGTGTGTTATAAAGTCAGAATTGTGTGATATAGTCAGAATTGTGTCATAAAGTCAGAATTGTGCAATATAAAGTCAGAATTGTGCAAAATAAAGTCAAAATTGTGTTATAAAGTCAGAATTGCGAGATATAAAGTCATAATTGTGTTATAAAGTCATAATTGTGCAATATATTTTCAAAATTGTGTTATAAAGTCAGAATTGTGCGATATAGTCAGAATTGTGTGTTATAAAGTCAGAATTGTGTGTTATAAAGTCAGAATTGTGTGATATAGTCAGAATTGTGTCATAAAGTCAGAATTGTGCAATATAAAGTCAAAATTGTGAGTTATAAAGTCAGAATTGCGAGATATAAAGTCAGAATTGCGAGTTATGAAGTCAGAATTGTACGATATAAAGTCAGAATTGTGTGATATAAAGTCAGAATTGTGTGTTATAATGTCAGAATTGAGCGATATAAAGTCAGAATTGTGTGATATAAAGTCAGAATTGCGAGATATTACGTCAGAATTGTGTGTTATAAAGTCATAATTGCGAGGTATAAAGTCAGAATTGTGCAATATGTCAGAATTGTGTTTTAAAGTCAGAATTGTGTGATATAAAGTCAGAATTGAGAGATATAAAGTCAGAATTGCGAGTTATAAAGTCAGAATTGTGCAATACAATGTCAGAATTGTGTTATAAAGTCAGAATTGTGATATAGTCAGAATTGTGCAAAAATAAAGCCAAAATTGTGTTATAAAGTCAGAATTGAGAGATATAAAGTCAGAATTGTGCAATATAATGTCAGAATTGTGTTATAAAGTCAGAATTGTGCGGTATAAAGTCAGAATTGCGAGATATAAAGTCCGAATTGTGAGTTAAGAAGTCCGAATTGTGTGTTATAAAGTCAGAATTGTGCGATATAAAGTCAGAATTGTGTGATATAAAGTCAGAATTGTGTGATATAAAGTCAGAATTGCGAGATATAAAGCCAGAAGTGTGAGATATAAAGCCAGAATTGTGTGTTATAAAGTCAGAATTGCGAGATATAAAGTCAGAATTGTGTGATATAAAGTCAGAATTGTGTTACAAAGTCAGAATTGTGCGATATAAAGTCAGAATTGCGAAATATAAAGTCAGAATTGCAAGTTATAAAGTCAGAATTGTGTGTTATAAAGTCAGAATTGCATGTTATAAAGTCATAATCGCGTGATATAAAGTCAGAATTGCGCGATATAAAGTCAGAATTGTGCGAAATAAAGTCAAAATTGTGTTATAAAGTCAGAATTGTGCGATATAAAGTCAGAATTGCGAGTTATAAAGTCATAATTGTGCAATATAATGTCAGAATTGTGTTATAAAGTCATAATTGTGTGATATAAAGTCAGAATTGTGCAAAATAAAGTCAAAATTGTGTTATAAAGTCAGAATTGCGAGATATAAAGTCAGAATTGCGAGTTATAAAGTCAGAATTGTGCAATATAATTTCAAAATTGTGAGTTATAAAGTCAGAATTGTGCAACATAATGTCAGAATTGTGTTATAAAGTCAGAATTGCGAGATATAAAGTCAGAATTGTGTGATATAAAGTCAGAATTGTGTGTTATAAAGTCAGAATTGCGAGGTATAAAGTCAGAATTGTGCGAAATAAAGTCAGAATTGTGTGATATAAAGTCAGAATTGAGAGATATAAAGTCAGAATTGCGAGTTATAAAGTCAGAATTGTGCAATACAATGTCAGAATTGTGTTATAAAGTCAGAATTGTGATATAGTCAGAATTGTGCAAAAATAAAGCCAAAATTGTGTTATAAAGTCAGAATTGAGAGATATAAAGTCAGAATTGTGCAATATAATGTCAGAATTGTGTTATAAAGTCAGAATTGTGCGGTATAAAGTCAGAATTGCGAGATATAAAGTCCGAATTGTGAGTTAAGAAGTCCGAATTGTGTGTTATAAAGTCAGAATTGTGCGATATAAAGTCAGAATTGTGTGATATAAAGTCAGAATTGTGTGATATAAAGTCAGAATTGCGAGATATAAAGCCAGAAGTGTGAGATATAAAGCCAGAATTGTGTGTTATAAAGTCAGAATTGCGAGATATAAAGTCAGAATTGTGTGATATAAAGTCAGAATTGTGTTACAAAGTCAGAATTGTGCGATATAAAGTCAGAATTGCGAAATATAAAGTCAGAATTGCAAGTTATAAAGTCAGAATTGTGTGTTATAAAGTCAGAATTGCATGTTATAAAGTCATAATCGCGTGATATAAAGTCAGAATTGCGCGATATAAAGTCAGAATTGTGCGAAATAAAGTCAAAATTGTGTTATAAAGTCAGAATTGTGCGATATAAAGTCAGAATTGCGAGTTATAAAGTCATAATTGTGCAATATAATGTCAGAATTGTGTTATAAAGTCATAATTGTGTGATATAAAGTCAGAATTGTGCAAAATAAAGTCAAAATTGTGTTATAAAGTCAGAATTGCGAGATATAAAGTCAGAATTGCGAGTTATAAAGTCAGAATTGTGCAATATAATTTCAAAATTGTGAGTTATAAAGTCAGAATTGTGCAACATAATGTCAGAATTGTGTTATAAAGTCAGAATTGCGAGATATAAAGTCAGAATTGTGTGATATAAAGTCAGAATTGTGTGTTATAAAGTCAGAATTGCGAGGTATAAAGTCAGAATTGTGCGAAATAAAGTCAGAATTGTGTGATATAAAGTCAGAATTGAGAGATATAAAGTCAGAATTGCGAGTTATAAAGTCAGAATTGTGCAATACAATGTCAGAATTGTGTTATAAAGTCAGAATTGTGATATAGTCAGAATTGTGCAAAAATAAAGCCAAAATTGTGTTATAAAGTCAGAATTGAGAGATATAAAGTCAGAATTGTGCAATATAATGTCAGAATTGTGTTATAAAGTCAGAATTGTGCGGTATAAAGTCAGAATTGCGAGATATAAAGTCCGAATTGTGAGTTAAGAAGTCCGAATTGTGTGTTATAAAGTCAGAATTGTGCGATATAAAGTCAGAATTGTGTGATATAAAGTCAGAATTGTGTGATATAAAGTCAGAATTGCGAGATATAAAGCCAGAAGTGTGAGATATAAAGCCAGAATTGTGTGTTATAAAGTCAGAATTGCGAGATATAAAGTCAGAATTGTGTGATATAAAGTCAGAATTGTGTTACAAAGTCAGAATTGTGCGATATAAAGTCAGAATTGCGAAATATAAAGTCAGAATTGCAAGTTATAAAGTCAGAATTGTGTGTTATAAAGTCAGAATTGCATGTTATAACGTCATAATCGCGTGATATAAAGTCAGAATTGCGCGATATAAAGTCAGAATTGTGCAAAATAAAGTCAAAATTGTGTTATAAAGTCAGAATTGTGCGATATAATGTCAGAATTGTGTTATAAAGTCAGAATTGTGCGGTATAAAGTCAGAATTGCGAGATATAAAGTCCGAATTGTGAGTTAAGAAGTCCGAATTGTGTGTTATAAAGTCAGAATTGTGCGATATAAAGTCAGAATTGCGAGATATATCAGAATTGCAAGATATAAAGCCAGAAGTGTGAGATATGAAGCCAGAATTGTGTTATAAAGTCAGAATTGCGAGATATAAAGTCAGAATTGTGTGATATAAAGTCAGAATTGTGTTACAAAGTCAGAATTGTGCGATTTAAAGTCAGAATTGCGAAATATAAAGTCAGAATTGCAAGTTATAAAGTCAGAATTGCATGTTATAAAGTCATAATCGCGTGATATAAAGTCAGAATTGCGCGATATAAAGTCAGAATTGTGCGAAATAAAGTCAAAATTTTGTTATAAAGTCAGAATTGTGCGATATAAAGTCAGAATTGCGAGTTATAAAGTCATAATTGTGCAATATAATGTCAGAATTGTGTTATAAAGTCATAATTGTGTGATATAAAGTCAGAATTGTGCAAAATAAAGTCAAAATTGTGTTATAAAGTCAGAATTGCGAGATATAAAGTCAGAATTGCGAGTTATAAAGTCAGAATTGTGCAATATAATTTCAAAATTGTGTTATAAAGTCAGAATCGTGCGATATAGTCAGAATTGTGTGTTATAAAGTCAGAATTGTGTGTTATAAAGTCAGAATTGTGTTATGAAGTCAGAATTTTGTGATATAGTCAGAATTGTGTCATAAAGTCAGAATTGTGCAATATAAAGTCAAAATTGTGAGTTATAAAGTCAGAATTGTGCAACATAATGTCAGAATTGTGTTATAAAGTCAGAATTGCGCGATATAAAGTCAGAATTGTGCGAAATAAAGTCAAAATTGTGTTATAAAGTCAGAATTGTGCAATATAAAGTCAGAATTGCGAGTTATAAAGTCATACTTGTGCAATATAATGTCATAATTGTGTTATAAAGTCATAATTGTGTGATATAAAGTCAGAATTGTGCAAAATAAAGTCAAAATTGTGTTATAAAGTCAGAATTGTGCGCTATAGTCAGAATTGTGTGTTATAAAGTCAGAATTGTGTGTTATAAAGTCAGAATTGTGTGATATAGTCAGAATTGTGTCATAAAGTCAGAATTGTGCAATATAAAGTCAGAATTGTGCAAAATAAAGTCATAATTGTGTTATAAAGTCATAATTGTGCAATATATTTTCAAAATTGTGTTATAAAGTCAGAATTGTGCGATATAGTCAGAATTGTGTGTTATAAAGTCAGAATTGTGTGTTATAAAGTCAGAATTGTGTGATATAGTCAGAATTGTGTCATAAAGTCAGAATTGTGCAATATAAAGTCAAAATTGTGAGTTATAAAGTCAGAATTGCGAGATATAAAGTCAGAATTGCGAGTTATGAAGTCAGAATTGTACGATATAAAGTCAGAATTGTGTGATATAAAGTCAGAATTGTGTGTTATAATGTCAGAATTGAGCGATATAAAGTCAGAATTGTGTGATATAAAGTCAGAATTGCGAGATATTAAGTCAGAATTGTGTGTTATAAAGTCATAATTGCGAGGTATAAAGTCAGAATTGTGCAATATGTCAGAATTGTGTTTTAAAGTCAGAATTGTGTGATATAAAGTCAGAATTGAGAGATATAAAGTCAGAATTGCGAGTTATAAAGTCAGAATTGTGCAATACAATGTCAGAATTGTGTTATAAAGTCAGAATTGTGATATAGTCAGAATTGTGCAAAAATAAAGCCAAAATTGTGTTATAAAGTCAGAATTGAGAGATATAAAGTCAGAATTGTGCAATATAATGTCAGAATTGTGTTATAAAGTCAGAATTGTGCGGTATAAAGTCAGAATTGCGAGATATAAAGTCCGAATTGTGAGTTAAGAAGTCCGAATTGTGTGTTATAAAGTCAGAATTGTGCGATATAAAGTCAGAATTGTGTGATATAAAGTCAGAATTGTGTGATATAAAGTCAGAATTGCGAGATATAAAGCCAGAAGTGTGAGATATAAAGCCAGAATTGTGTGTTATAAAGTCAGAATTGCGAGATATAAAGTCAGAATTGTGTGATATAAAGTCAGAATTGTGTTACAAAGTCAGAATTGTGCGATATAAAGTCAGAATTGCGAAATATAAAGTCAGAATTGCAAGTTATAAAGTCAGAATTGTGTGTTATAAAGTCAGAATTGCATGTTATAAAGTCATAATCGCGTGATATAAAGTCAGAATTGCGCGATATAAAGTCAGAATTGTGCGAAATAAAGTCAAAATTGTGTTATAAAGTCAGAATTGTGCGATATAAAGTCAGAATTGCGAGTTATAAAGTCATAATTGTGCAATATAATGTCAGAATTGTGTTATAAAGTCATAATTGTGTGATATAAAGTCAGAATTGTGCAAAATAAAGTCAAAATTGTGTTATAAAGTCAGAATTGCGAGATATAAAGTCAGAATTGCGAGTTATAAAGTCAGAATTGTGCAATATAATTTCAAAATTGTGAGTTATAAAGTCAGAATTGTGCAACATAATGTCAGAATTGTGTTATAAAGTCAGAATTGCGAGATATAAAGTCAGAATTGTGTGATATAAAGTCAGAATTGTGTGTTATAAAGTCAGAATTGCGAGGTATAAAGTCAAAATTGTGCGAAATAAAGTCAGAATTGTGTGATATAAAGTCAGAATTGAGAGATATAAAGTCAGAATTGCGAGTTATAAAGTCAGAATTGTGCAATACAATGTCAGAATTGTGTTATAAAGTCAGAATTGTGATATAGTCAGAATTGTGCAAAAATAAAGCCAAAATTGTGTTATAAAGTCAGAATTGAGAGATATAAAGTCAGAATTGTGCAATATAATGTCAGAATTGTGTTATAAAGTCAGAATTGTGCGGTATAAAGTCAGAATTGCGAGATATAAAGTCCGAATTGTGAGTTAAGAAGTCCGAATTGTGTGTTATAAAGTCAGAATTGTGCGATATAAAGTCAGAATTGTGTGATATAAAGTCAGAATTGTGTGATATAAAGTCAGAATTGCGAGATATAAAGCCAGAAGTGTGAGATATAAAGCCAGAATTGTGTGTTATAAAGTCAGAATTGCGAGATATAAAGTCAGAATTGTGTGATATAAAGTCAGAATTGTGTTACAAAGTCAGAATTGTGCGATATAAAGTCAGAATTGCGAAATATAAAGTCAGAATTGCAAGTTATAAAGTCAGAATTGTGTGTTATAAAGTCAGAATTGCATGTTATAAAGTCATAATCGCGTGATATAAAGTCAGAATTGCGCGATATAAAGTCAGAATTGTGCGAAATAAAGTCAAAATTGTGTTATAAAGTCAGAATTGTGCGATATAAAGTCAGAATTGCGAGTTATAAAGTCATAATTGTGCAATATAATGTCAGAATTGTGTTATAAAGTCATAATTGTGTGATATAAAGTCAGAATTGTGCAAAATAAAGTCAAAATTGTGTTATAAAGTCAGAATTGCGAGATATAAAGTCAGAATTGCGAGTTATAAAGTCAGAATTGTGCAATATAATTTCAAAATTGTGAGTTATAAAGTCAGAATTGTGCAACATAATGTCAGAATTGTGTTATAAAGTCAGAATTGCGAGATATAAAGTCAGAATTGTGTGATATAAAGTCAGAATTGTGTGTTATAAAGTCAGAATTGCGAGGTATAAAGTCAGAATTGTGCGAAATAAAGTCAGAATTGTGTGATATAAAGTCAGAATTGAGAGATATAAAGTCAGAATTGCGAGTTATAAAGTCAGAATTGTGCAATACAATGTCAGAATTGTGTTATAAAGTCAGAATTGTGATATAGTCAGAATTGTGCAAAAATAAAGCCAAAATTGTGTTATAAAGTCAGAATTGAGAGATATAAAGTCAGAATTGTGCAATATAATGTCAGAATTGTGTTATAAAGTCAGAATTGTGCGGTATAAAGTCAGAATTGCGAGATATAAAGTCCGAATTGTGAGTTAAGAAGTCCGAATTGTGTGTTATAAAGTCAGAATTGTGCGATATAAAGTCAGAATTGTGTGATATAAAGTCAGAATTGTGTGATATAAAGTCAGAATTGCGAGATATAAAGCCAGAAGTGTGAGATATAAAGCCAGAATTGTGTGTTATAAAGTCAGAATTGCGAGATATAAAGTCAGAATTGTGTGATATAAAGTCAGAATTGTGTTACAAAGTCAGAATTGTGCGATATAAAGTCAGAATTGCGAAATATAAAGTCAGAATTGCAAGTTATAAAGTCAGAATTGTGTGTTATAAAGTCAGAATTGCATGTTATAACGTCATAATCGCGTGATATAAAGTCAGAATTGCGCGATATAAAGTCAGAATTGTGCAAAATAAAGTCAAAATTGTGTTATAAAGTCAGAATTGTGCGATATAATGTCAGAATTGTGTTATAAAGTCAGAATTGTGCGGTATAAAGTCAGAATTGCGAGATATAAAGTCCGAATTGTGAGTTAAGAAGTCCGAATTGTGTGTTATAAAGTCAGAATTGTGCGATATAAAGTCAGAATTGTGTGATATAAAGTCAGAATTGTGTGATATAAAGTCAGAATTGCGAGATATAAAGCCAGAAGTGTGAGATATAAAGCCAGAATTGTGTGTTATAAAGTCAGAATTGCGAGATATAAAGTCAGAATTGTGTGATATAAAGTCAGAATTGCGCGATATAAAGTCAGAATTGTGCAAAATAAAGTCCGAATTGCGAAATATAAAGTCAGAATTGCAAGTTATAAAGTCAGAATTGTGTGTTATAAAGTCAGAATTGCATGTTATAACGTCATAATCGCGTGATATAAAGTCAGAATTGCGCGATATAAAGTCAGAATTGTGTGATATAAAGTCAGAATTGTGTGATATAAAGTCAGAATTGTGAGATATAAAGCCAGAAGTGTGAGATATAAAGCCAGAATTGTGTGTTATAAAGTCAGAATTGCGAGATATAAAGTCAGAATTGTGTGATATAAAGTCAGAATTGCGCGTTACAAAGTCCGAATTGTGCGATATAAAGTCCGAATTGCGAAATATAAAGTCAGAATTGCAAGTTATAAAGTCAGAATTGTGTGTTATAAAGTCAGAATTGCATGTTATAACGTCATAATCGCGTGATATAAAGTCAGAATTGCGCGATATAAAGTCAGAATTGTGCAAAATAAAGTCAAAATTGTGTTATAAAGTCAGAATTGTGCGATATAAAGTCAGAATTGAGAGATATAAAGTCAGAATTGTGCAATATAATGTCAGAATTGTGTTATAAAGTCAGAATTGTGCGGTATAAAGTCAGAATTGCGAGATATAAAGTCCGAATTGTGAGTTAAGAAGTCCGAATTGTGTGTTATAAAGTCAGAATTGTGCGATATAAAGTCAGAATTGTGTGATATAAAGTCAGAATTGTGTGATATAAAGTCAGAATTGCGAGATATAAAGCCAGAAGTGTGAGATATAAAGCCAGAATTGTGTGTTATAAAGTCAGAATTGCGAGATATAAAGTCAGAATTGTGTGATATAAAGTCATAATTGTGCAATATAATGTCAGAATTGTGTTATAAAGTCATAATTGTGTGATATAAAGTCAGAATTGTGCAAAATAAAGTCAAAATTGTGTTATAAAGTCAGAATTGCGAGATATAAAGTCAGAATTGCGAGTTATAAAGTCAGAATTGTGCAATATAATTTCAAAATTGTGAGTTATAAAGTCAGAATTGTGTAACATAATGTCAGAATTGTGTTATAAAGTCAGAATTGCGAGATATAAAGTCAGAATTGCGCGATATAAAGTCAGAATTGTGCGAAATAAAGTCAAAATTGTGTTATAAAGTCAGAATTGTGCAATATAAAGTCAGAATTGCGAGTTATAAAGTCATACTTGTGCAATATAATGTCATAATTGTGTTATAAAGTCATAATTGTGTGATATAAAGTCAGAATTGTGCAAAATAAAGTCAAAATTGTGTTATAAAGTCAGAATTGCGAGATATAAAGTCATAATTGTGAGTTATAAAGTCATAATTGTGCAATATAATTTCAAAATTGTGTTATAAAGTCAGAATTGTGCGCTATAGTCAGAATTGTGTGTTATAAAGTCAGAATTGTGTGTTATAAAGTCAGAATTGTGTGATATAGTCAGAATTGTGTCATAAAGTCAGAATTGTGCAATATAAAGTCAAAATTGTGAGTTATAAAGTCAGAATTGCGAGATATAAAGTCAGAATTGCGAGTTATGAAGTCAGAATTGTACGATATAAAGTCAGAATTGTGTGATATAAAGTCAGAATTGTGTGTTATAATGTCAGAATTGAGCGATATAAAGTCAGAATTGTGTGATATAAAGTCAGAATTGCGAGATATTAAGTCAGAATTGTGTGTTATAAAGTCAGAATTGCGAGGTATAAAGTCAGAATTGTGTGATATAAAGTCAGAATTGTGTGTTATAAAGTCAGAATTGCGAGGTATAAAGTCAGAATTGTGTGATATAAAGTCAGAATTGTGCAATATAAATTCAGAATTGTGCGAAATAAAGTCAGAATTGTGTGATATAAAGTCAGAATTGAGAGATATAAAGTCAGAATTGCGAGTTATAAAGTCAGAATTGTGTTATAAAGTCAGAATTGTGTTATAAAGTCAGAATTGAGAGATATAAATTCAGAATTGAGAGATATAAAGTCAGAATTGTGTGATATAAAGTCAGAATTGTGATATATAATGTCAGAATTGTGCAATATAAAGTCAGAATTGTGTGATATAAAGTCAGAATTGAGAGATATAAAGTCAGAATTGCGAGTTATAAAGTCAGAATTGTGCAATATAATGTCAGAATTGTGTTATAAAGTCAGAATTGTGAGATATAAAGTCAGAATTGTGTGATATAAAGTCAGAATTGTGTTATAAAGTCAGAATTGTGTTATAAAGTCAGAATTGTGCAATATAAAGTCAGAATTGTGCGAAATAAAGTCAGAATTGTGCAATATAATGTCAGAATTGTGTTATAAAGTCAGAATTGTGATATAGTCAGAATTGTGCAAAATAAAGTCAAAATTGTGTTATAAAGTCAGAATTGAGAGATATAAAGTCTGAATTGTGCAATATAATGTCAGAATTGTGTTAAAGTCATAATTGTGCGATATAAAGTCAGAATTGCGAGATATAAAGTCAGAATTGTGCAAAATAAAGTCAAAATTGTGTTATAAAGTCAGAATTGTGAGATATAAAGTCAGAATTGCGAGTTGCAAAGTCAGAATTTTGCAATATGTCAGAATTGTGTTATAAAGTCAGAATTGTGCGATGTAAAGTCACAATTGTGTGATGTAAAGGCAGAATTGCATTATATAAAATTGGAATTGCGAGCTATAAAGTCAGAATTGCGAGATATAAAGTCAGAATTGCACAATATAAAGTCAGAATTGCACAATATAAAGTCAGAATTGTTTTTTATGCTCACATATAGCATTCAGTATGTACTAAATGATGAATGAGCAAACAACTGAATGGTTGGGAAATTAAATCTGCACACGTGTAGTTCTCACCAGGCAGTCGGTTGGTTTGGGTCCAGTGCAGCCGGCGGCACAATGTTCATTGCAGCAGTCGATGGGTTTGGGTCCCTTACACCTGCCCGAGCACTGCTCCGCACAGATCACTTTAGTCACTGGATTCAGAGAGAGAAGGAACTTCAGAGATCCTAACAGCCCTATCAGTGTTCGCATCAGCTGAGCACAGCAACAATTCAATATTCTTCTGAAGAGTTTTCAAAACAGTCCTTCAGGGGTCAAGTAGTGTTCTTCAGCAGTCCTGAAATACACTGCCCGGCCAAAAAGAAAAGTCACTTTTTGGATTTAAATAGGCAAATGCCGAAGAGTCTATAATTGGATCATTATTGCAGTGATTATTATGTTTCTAGCATGTTATATGTTTGGCAACAGTTCTTCTAACCCTAATTGATGGAGTGTGTAGCTTTTCATTTCTTAAACAACCATGTAGGAAGACACATCATGGCCATATTCCAGGATGACAATGTCAAGATTCATCAGGCTCAAACTGTGAAAGAATGGTTACGAGGAAGCATGAAGAATCAATTTCACACATGAATTGGCACCTCTGAGTCCAGACCTTAAATTCATTGAAAGTCTTTTAAATGTGCTGGAGGAGACTTTACAGAGTGCTGGACTCTTGCATTGTCAATACAATATCTTGAACAGACATTGATGCACCTCTTAATGTAAATATCATCACAACATGTATTTCCTTCAAAAGGTGCATACATTTTTGAAAACTGATGACTCATTAAAGTCAGTTCCCTGTTCTAATCTCCTTCATTGTACACGTTCCTTGCAATAACCCAGCATGACAACTGTAAAGACATTTATAATATTACAAAAGATTTCTATTACACATAAATGCTGTTCTTTTGAACTTTCTATTCATCAAAAAATCCTGAAAAAAGTATCATGGTTTCCACAAAAATATGAAAGCATCCCAATTATGCTTATTCAAATAGTACCTTTGATGTAGTTTGTAATATAGCTGTCAAAGATACAAGTGCAAGTAATTGTCTCCTAAAAAACAAGAATTGACTCTAAACTGCTTAAACATTCATCAGCAATTCCAGTCTCACTTCCGGTTACATACCAATGTAACACATTTGCATAATGCCAGTCTACAGTCTTGATTGGCTGCCCGCAAACGTCTACTTTGACCCTAAAGCACTGTAGTTGTAGCTGAGGCCTGGAAGAGTTTGGTTCGTGTTGTCGAAATGTTGAAAAATCACAACAAACTGGGCCATCTGACCAATCAAAGCAGAGTAGGCTCTCTTAAAGACAGGGTTTAGAGAGATTGCAGTTTTCAGAACCAAACTTTTGAATAGTAGTAAAAAGTATGCGTTTCTAGTCGCTAGCTTCTAAAAGATTTCTGTCATTTTGGTTTTGTAGGATTTTTTTGAAACACTTCTACATAGCGTGCTTTCACTAATTTAGTAAAAATCCTGAAAGTAGGAAAAACATTCAGATTCAGTCACTTGAGTAGTTTAGGAACACTTACTTGTTTGGCAGTTTTGAGGGCCAGGGCCCCAACAGGAACCATTGTGACAGCTCGGGTCACACTTCTTACCTGTGGGAGGTAGAGTAGAACATTCTTAATAAACATGCAACATTAATTAGTACCATTTAATATGTGTATAATATATATAAAAAACAGACAATCCAGGGACATACAGTGTCTTGCGATGTTTGGTGCTTGCTCCAAAATTTTAGGCTGTCCCTTCATGTTAAGAATGTCATTCCACTGGATGGTCTCCACATTACATAAATGATTGTTATTGTTAAATTTAATTCCACCCTTCAGTATTTCTAGGAGGGAAAATGACAGTGTTTGAACAATGCATTAATGAACTGTATGACAAACTTCACTAAGAGTGACAGTTGAAACATAGGTCTATTATTATTTTCCAAATATAACTTTCAGCACTTGGCATGGAGATTAATGAATGTTATTCCCTCTACAAAACAAATGTGCGAAAGACATAAATACAGGTCAGTTAGAAGCATGTGTTATTCCCATTTGGAAAACAAATAGGACAAAGAATACTTTTATATAACCACATACCAGTTAAACTAGTCAGAGGTAACTGGTTCACGCCTTGTTTGATGCTGCTGTTGTAGTTTAGGAGGACGGCCAAGGCAAATTTGTATTCAAAAAGGGAGTGGCCACGAATGATGCGCAGATTCTCAAGGGGGATGATGGGAGCCGAGTTGACCCCTATAAGAACATAGCCACCAACTTCTTGGATGTTCTAAAAAACATAAAACTTAATAAGCATCCAACATTAAAACTATAAAGAGTTTTTATACTGCATGATTTAAATAGTGTTGAGGCATCTGTTATTAAATACAAACTATAATTAGCAACATGCTAAAATCATTGGTTAACAGATGACTTACAATACAACCAAACTGTAAAATAGCAATGAACTTTGTGTTTGTAATCATATGTATCATGGATGTATCATACCCTGAGAAAAGTCAAGTCATGTTTTTCTGTCATATATGCGATTTCCAGGTTTTTCAGAACCACGGTGCAGTTGCTGTACATTTTAACCAGAATCTGATAATGATCATCCACTGTTCCCAGAAGGGCCAGTTTGATGTCCGTCCCTCGACACACTTAAACACAGAGAGAGAAAGAAAGAACAATTAAATCCACAATAAAAGGCAAATTCCAATAGAAGCAAAAATCCATTGTTCATCCATTAAATTTCCCAACCAAAATATTTTTGAACAAACTTTTGAACACATTGAAATCAGTTTATTTCATTCAATAATACAGTAATACAGATTTTTTAATGAAATTAATAATTCAGCAAAGATGCATTAAATTGATCAAAAGTGATAGTAAATACTTATTTTGTTACAAAAGATTTCTATTTCAAATAAATAATGAATATGATTTCCTCAAATATAGCAACCATTTTCACCATTAATAATAAGAAATCTTTCTTGAGCACCAAATCGGCAAATTAAAATGATTTCTGAAGGATTAGGAATAAATTCACGTTTGCCATCAAAGGAATAGTCTTTTTAAAAAACATTAAACTAGAAAACAGTTATTTTATTTGTAATAATATTTCTTATATATGTTGTCTTAACTTAAAAAAGTGAGGAAACTCATTGCCTTAAAAAAATTAAGTTCACATAACTAAATTTTTTTCAATTAAACATGAAGTTTATAACTTAATAATTTTAAGGCAGCAGGATTCCTCACTTTTTTAAGTTAAGTCAACTGATCACTTTTTAGAGTGTTGGTGAGCATTAAAGACTTAAAAAAAACTTTATACACAGTCCTTTAACAACAATTACAGTCTTGAGCCTTCTTGTTTATGCCACATTTGTGGAATTTTAGCCCATTTTGCAATGCAAATTTGTTCCAATTACACAAATTAGATGGAGTGCATATGTAGACTGCAATTTTCAGGTCAAACCACAGGTTTTCACTTGAATTCAGGTATAGGCTCTGGCCAAGCCATTTCAAAATCTTAATTTATACAAATAAAGGACTAAAATGATTGTAATGAATCAACTGTGAATGCTACCAGAGTCCATCTGAGGCATGTAGGTGTCTTTTGCAGCTAATGAACGAATCAGAATTCAGTGTAGGTGGGCGTTTGTTTTAAGTGCTCTGAGCGGCAATGGAAAGACTCTGTGGTGGGCCAAGATAAATAGTGCTCGTGGCACAGAGCTCCTCTGAATGCTACCAGGGGCGTAAATCGCGGGGGGATGGGGGGGGGACAGGACCCCCCCAATCTGAGCCCCCTGGCTGTCCCCCCCTAAAAACCATGCTGAGTATTGTAAATAATATAACAATATATACTTAAAATAAATGTGTAAGTAGTAAAACAATACAAACGCAAACTGGACAAAAAATGTGTTTTAAGTTTAGAAACTTTGAGTCCCCCCTCCCCCCTTGCCCCACAGTAGTTTGATGCATAGACCGTAGAAAAATTACCACACAAGTTTGGGGATAAGACAAGGCTCTTCAGACAGCAGTTGTGAAACACCAGTAAGTAGCTGTCAAGGCTATTTTATTCACTTTAAACGTCAAATGAAGTGATTCTTTTCTCTTTAATACAGATTAGGCAAAACACTGTTAACATCACTTGCCCACCGCCGCACCGCCCCGCTGTATAGTAATAAAATAATTTAGTTCAGTTAGAGAACTGACAAAACAATGAAAAACTGAACGTGTCTGCTCAATACAGCACGAGCCGAACGAGCAAACAGCTGACAGACAAGATTATCGAAGATTTGTTTCAAAGCGTACAAGCGCCTATTTTAGGGAGTGTGTCATTGTACTGTTTTGTTGTTGTGTTTTTCATTACGAATAATAGGCTAATGAACCCAAAATTCAAGCAACCCGCCCCCAAATTCTAAAAATTAGCTAATTCTAAACCGAAAGATCAGTCAGATCTGTGTAGGGTTTTGCTCAATATGATAATAAGGGGCAGATCAGAGGGCTGTTCTTGTGAATTTGCTGCAGTTGAATATCTAAATATCATAGTATAAAATACTATGTGGAGGAAGTAAGATAATTTAATAATTATAATATGACTGTGTGGTGAACCTTAATCGTATTTAAACTACTATCGCTTTGTGTTGTTGGTCAGATAAAATGACAGAGAAAAAAATAACGGGCATTAGATCATTTTTCAGTACACCAAAACGCCAAATAAGTTGTCATGTGTCAGGTTCTTTCTCTTTGCTTCTCACTATCCTTTTCTTCACTCACTCTCCTTCCTGATTGTTTCAGACACACACACACACTCACTTTCTCACTCGCTCGTTAGGCTCATCTTCTCTCTGTCTACCTGCACCTGTTAGTCATCGCAATCAACGCCTCGCTGCCTTGCGATGACACCTGTTCCCACTTTTGTTTGAGTGCTTACCCTTTATCTAGTGTTTGTTCTTGTTTCTTTATGTCTGATTTGCTTTGGAAGTGCTCACCTGGTCTTGTTTGTCTGATACAGCCTTGCGCCTAAGTTTAGTCTGAGTTCTGCATTTGCTGCAAGAGTACCTTCGCGGTCCTCTGTTCCTGACTGTGATTTATTCTCAAGAATGCTACGAGAACTTACTCTTTCTCACACTCTCATCTGATAAAAAAAAGACTAGTACATTTACTTAGTGTGGTCTATATTGCTGCAGAGACACCATTATGAGCTCTGATTCAGAACACGGCCGCAATCAAACCAGCTAAAAGTGTGAGGTGTCGATGATTAGTCATCAACATCCCCTATTTTGCACCACAAGATATCCCAGATGAGACCAACATATTGGCAGTTTCCACTAATAGATGCATCAGACTGTACAATTGTGAATAATTCCATTATTGCATAAGTAATAATTAAGTTATTGTGTAACAGAAGACAGATCCAGTCATTTCAAAAGTGACTTCCTAAGACATCACTTGATTAGCAAGGGTGATGGGAATTCCCACTCATTTGAAGGAAAAATAGCATTTCAAATGACAGACAAAGTAATCTCAATATAAACACAAAACAATGAATCAACAATGATGGGTTGATGGTTCATGGTCTGTTCTACTACAGTCATGTCTCTTCCTCCTCCTCAATTTTTTCATGACTTTATCCTCACTACCTTTATACAATTCTAAATTGCAGTGTTCTTCAACTTCAACAAACAAAAGAATAAAAAAAAGCTGTCATCATTTGGAAAGTAAAATATCTTTTGAGGGAAAGTAAACAATTTTCAGAATTGCAGAGTAAAACATTAAACAAGCAAAATAAGATTCAAATCAAACTCTATGGCATTTTGGTGCAAATTAATCTGTTTTTGGTAGAAGATAATGAAATTTGGCAGATGCCAACATGGAATGTTTTCCTTAACTTCCTCAACATGGAATGATGTCCTTAAACGAATTCATTTATAACTAAAAGATTCTTAAAGATAATGCTGTAAACTATATAGGGAGCCCTTACTTGCACATTACTATAATAGCCCAAACTATTAGCCTTAATTCAGTTGCTATTTATTTTTTAGATATAATAATCAACACTCAAATAACATATTGTATGTAAACATGTAAACTTCACATAAGGCAGTTTTTGCATTAACTTCTAAATCTTTTTTTTTTTTTTTTTTCTCCAATTTGTTAAATATAATAATTTATACACCGTGGCTGTCATTTTCATGACAATGATTTATTTAAACATACATTAAATAATCAAGATATCACTAACAGGTTAATTAGAATATTATTAATATATATAGGCTAATATAGTGCTTATATTTAGCGAATGGGTTCATCTCTCTAGTGAACTAACCAGCAGTGGACAATGAATGATGTCTGAGGTAATGTAATGCTACGTGACATTGTTTACAAGCTGTTTTATTGACGTATTTCCGCGGTTGAAACACTGATTGAGCGATTACATGACATATGATACGTTTCAGAAAGTTGTAATGGCACTTTGTCACTTAATCACTTAATCACTTAATGTATCCTCAACATACCTTAAGATATTAATTCATGTTTATTCTTTAGGAAAAGATTATCGCATTCACTCGTGCGCTGCACCACCGCTTGAACTGACGTGCCTATACAGTTATCAGTCACGTCACATTAAAGAGCTTCAAAACGGCATTTATCGTTTGAATTTTCTGATAAAATGGACTGAATACTTAATATGTTTGTGTGGGAACTCGGATTGAAGTATGTTCCATGCTTAAAACAAGACTGTTAACTGTTAAAGATTGCATTCGGAACCGTTCGGTACACACACGTGCACTGTACTGAAAGCCCTGTCCCGAAACGGTTCGGTACAAATATGTGTACCGTTACACCCCAAATATATATTAATATATATTAAAGCTTCTCTTTTGTTGACAACAGCCGGTTTATAAGTGCTTCCTATACGTTTTCTTTGCATGTTCCCAAATTCACATTAAAAGTCACTCAGATACAGAGATGGAGACGCTAAAAACATTGGATCACGAGCTGCTCAAGTGTAAAAGAACACAGTGCTGTGCTTCACTCTGAAACATGCAGTACATACAGTGTGTTTATTTAATTAAAATAGCAGCCTTTGCCAAGCCATATTGCGATTTTGGTTTTAATCTCAGACTACATTAAATATGGGTTCACTTGCAACTAGAATAAATATGGTTTGTTCTGTTTTGTATGGTGAAGTATTGGGTGCCAAAAGAATTTAACAGATATTTAGAAAGCAAACAAAATACGTTTGGGCGTTCATGGTGATTTTAATACATTTCAACTTTAAAGACCATTTGGTGCTGTGTTGGGTCATGTTTAAGGTCACATTTGGGTCCTGAACCAAAACCACACTGCAAAAAATGCTTTTCTTACTTAGTATTTTTGTATTGTTTTCAGTCCAAATATCTAAAAAATCTTACATTAAGAAGCATTTACTAGACAGGCAAAAGTTTTTGTCTTGTTTTGGGTGCAAATAACTCAAAATTAAGGTTTTTGCTTAAAATAAGCAAAATAATCAGCCAATTGGGTAAGAAAAATAATCTTAATTCAAACAGAAAACAAGTTTATTTTGTTTACACCATTGGCAGATTACTTTCAAGATTCCGGCCGTGAGAACAAAAAACATGGCGGATATTTCTCCCATTTTTTGTGAAAAAAAATCTGTATTTTGAGTTAGTTTCTGCATAAAAATAAGTTTTGATTACATTTCTAGCGAGAAATATATATTTTATTTTCATAATATTCACTCAGTGAATGTACATAATCACTCGCTTGCTCATTGGTGCGAAGATTTTTCAGATCTCTCCAGAAAAATGTGAAACTGTAACGTTTTGGTTGCTATGGACGCTGCTATCAACACGTGAACGTTATCATGATGAAATTATTTATTGGGTTATCATTTTTCCAGTATGACATGTTGGAGTACGATTCTCAATTTAATCAGCCAGCATAGTTTTATTTACATTTATTTATTTTTATTAACGCTATTCAGACACAAACAGTAGCCCAACCCCGCCCCTAAACCTGCCCATGTGCATTATATGATTTAAAACAGAATATTACAGACAACGGGCACACTTTATTGAAAAAGTTCAAGTATTCCAACTGTTCCGAGGTCAAACGATTGATTTTTGTGAAGAAAAGACGTGCCCCTGTGTCACAATGAAGAAGCCACAGGCCGGCTGCAGTTAAACCCATAGATATGTATAGGTAGATGCCTCATTCAACCGCTCCTGGCACGTCGGAGAGGGGGTTCAGCGAAAAATCGACAGCTGGCAGCAGGAAGTAGCTGCCGTTGACAGCCGGAAGTCCTGCCATATTAGGAGGGACCTGCTATTTCGTGACAGCCAATCAGCATCTTCCAACGTAGAAACAACCAATCACATTTAACTGAAAGTCAAGCGACAGCAGCCAATATTGGCGCCGGCGAATCTTCAGTAATGGCGTCTGTATTTGGCTCGGTAAGTTCGTAATTCGTATATTAATTATCAGATTAATAAATTATTGTTGCTCTGTAAGTTGGATTTTAACTTTTATGTTAGAGACAGTGTATCTGTGACTACTTGAATTGGTTAATTTAATCATTTGTAGAAACGCAGCTTGTGCACCATGTGGTCCTGGTTTGCCAAGGGGCGATCATTAACTTCAAATTACGTTACCATTACCATTAAATATTAGCGTTTGTTAACACATTAACTTAATCTATTGATTAGAATAAAGCTCATGCTGATTTATTGGAATTATTGACAAGCTCAGCCTTGATGATACACGTACAACACTAACCATGTCGGGTTTTTTTGTGTGTATCTAATTTTTCAGGGGATTGTCTGATATCCAACCATTTATTGATTTTTTTTGTTTTTGTTTGTCAAGAATACTACCAGATGTACACACTGCAGCCCTGCAGACACTGCAATGAAATTTACAAGAACTGCTTACCAGGTGTATAAATTATGAATGTGATCATTGCTAGCTGCTTAATGACAATGGCAAAACAAATGGCAATAAGAATAGTTGTTCATGTGGCTGCATCCATGTGTACTGTTAATAAGGTCATTTGGATATTAATGTCACAATTTTTTTTATGAATCCTCTCGGTTATGTTGGAAGAGGAAAACGAGGAGAAACGTCTCGGTTACGTATGTAACCCTCGTTCCCTGAGGAGGGAACGGAGACGTACGTTAGTGACTAACGAATGGGGGTTTCGCTTAGAAGCCTATCATCTTCGAGAATTCAACAGCGCCCAATGGCAGTGCCAATGCCATGGGCATGCGGAATTTGCATGCGTAACTCCGCCCGACCCTGTGGGTATATAAGGAAGTACGCTGGCAACATCGCATTATGTTACTGCTGCAGGAGCCAAGACTGAACTCCGCATACCAGCAACACAGCTGACGTGGCAAAGGAAACGTACGTCTCCGTTCCCTCCTCAGGGAATGAGGGTTACATACGTAACCGAGACGTTCCCTTTCGTTCAGTCACTACGACGTACGTTAGTGACTAACGAATGGGGGTTCCAATACAACAACGCCACTCAGCTGTCATCCAGTGCCCTGCGTAAGTGTGAGTACCCTGTCGTAAGACTAGTACGGACGAAGGACTCCCACTTATCACAGGATTACCAAGGTACACTGGGAAGCATATCCCAGTGAGGGAATGCCAAGATGCCTACCCCTGGGGAGGACTTAGAGAATACACATATGACCCGCTAAGGGCTGCATATGGAAGATCTCTAGGGTACCAGCCGAAGGTGGATTTTTAACCCTAGGGGCGGCAGGGACTTGCCAAGGGAAAGACACCTGCTCGCTGAGGAGGCTTACGGCGGAAATACTCGTGTGGGGGTCGCCGGAGGGGAACCATGCACACGGAGCACCTGGCCGGACATGAGGGTCTGGGCTCGAAAGGGCAGACTGAACTGATGTCGGCGTAAGCAGTGCTGGAAGAGCTCAGGGCTCTCGGGGAGCTCACCTGAGGGAAAATATTGCACGTATCCAGTCCTTGGAGTGGAATGGTGAGCAAGCGAAGACACCTGAGCCTGGCCCATACCGGCCACCCGTAGGGGCGAGTACATAGTCGGACACTGGCTCCACTCGGAGATTGTAGAATCTGGCGAATGTGTTGGGTGTCGCCCAGCCTGCAGCTCTGCAGATGTCTGTTAGCGAGGCGCCATGCGCTAAAGCCCAAGAAGAGGCCACACTCCTGGTGGAGTGTGCCCTAACCCCAAGGGGACATGGTCGACCTTGCTGCTGGTAAGCCAAAACAATGGTGTCCACTATCCAGTGAGACAAACTCTGTTTCGAGAGAGCACTTCCCTTCCGCTCTCCACCATAACAGACAAAGAGCTGGTCTGAGGTCCTGAAACATCGCGTACTGTCTACATAGGCGCGGAGAGCGCGTACTGGACAGAGCAATGCCAAGGCTGGGTCTGCCTCCTCCAAAGGCAGTGCTTGCAGGTTCACCACCTGGTCTCGGAACGGAGTGGTAGGAACCATAGGCACATATCCGGGCCGGGGTCTCAGGATCACGTGAGAGTTAGCCGGCCCGAACTCAAGGCACGCTTCGTCAACCGAAAATGCTTGCAGGTCCCCGACCCTCTTAAGCGAGGCCAATGCGGTCAGCAGAGCCGTCTTCATAGACAAGAATTTAATCTCGGCTGACCGCAAAGGCTCAAAGGGAGGCCTCTGCAGAGCACTTAAGACTACTGAGAGGTCCCAAGAGGGTACGAGAGGAGAGCGAGGAGGATTCAGTCTCCTCGCCCCCCTCAGGAACCTGATGATCAGGTCGTGCTGACTTACCTTTTTGTCTCCCAGGAGATCGTGGTAGGCAGATATTGCGGCCACATACACTTTAAGGGTGGAAGGAGACAGCCTTCTTTCCACCCCCTCCTGGAGAAACGATAGCACGGACCCAATCGGGCATTTCCAGGGGTCTTCCTGGCGGGAAGAGCACCATGTGACGAAGAGGTTCCACTTCAACGCATAGAGGTGTCGTGTAGACTCTGCTCTAGCGGAAGTGATGGTAGCGACCACCGCAGGTGGAAGGCTACTCAAACCTGCCGCGTCCCGTCCAGAAGCCACACGTGGAGCTTCCAGAACACTGGACGCGGGTGCCAAAGGGTGCCCCGTCTCTGAGTGAGAAGGTCTTGACTCAGAGGAATAGGCCAGGGAGGGGCTGTCGCAAGGAGTAGCAGTTCTGAGAACCAGGCCTGGCCGTGCCAACGGGGCGACCAACATGACCTGCTCCTTGTCCTCCCTGATCTTGCACAGTACCTGTGCGAGAAGGCTCACTGGGGGAAACGCATACTTGCGTAGCCCCGACGGCCAGCTGTGCGCCAGTGCATCCGTGCCGACCATAGGTCAGGGAATAATACAGGGAGAAATGGGAAGAGTCCTGGGAGGCAACAGGTCTACCTGTGCGTCGCCGAACCGTTCCCATATCAGCTGGACACGTCTGGGGATGGAGTCTCCATTCTCCAGGAAGTGGCTGAAGCCGTGAGAGCTCGTCGGCTGCACGGTTCAGGACTCCCGGGATGTGGACAGCATGAAGGGACCTCAGATGCTTCTGACTCCATAAAACGAGATGGCGGGCGAGTTGAGACATACGGCGGGAGCGTAGACCGCGGCCGTGTTGTCTGTCCTGACTAGTACATGTTGACCCTTCAGCAACGCTCGGAAGCGGTGCAGGGCGAACCGTACTGCCAGTAACTCGAGGCAATTGACATGCAGAAGGCGCTGGGGTCCTGTCCAGGACCCCGCGGCTGCTTGTCCATTGCACATGGCACCCCAGCCCGTGGATGATGCATCTGTTGATACAACAAGATGCCTGGAAACTCGTTCTAAGGACACACCGGCCCGTAGAAACTTGAGGTTCGACCACGGGGTGAGAGTCTGTAAGCAGGCCCGAGTCACTTGTACCCGGAGTGTGCCAGACCGCCATGCCCATCTCGGGACTCGATCGCGTAGCCAGTGCTGAAGCGGTCTCATATGTAGCAATCCGAGCGGCGTCACCGCGGCTGCAGATGCCATATGCCCCAGGAGCCTCTGAAATAGCTTCAGTGGGACCGCATTCTCGCCCTCGATTTGACGAAGGCAAGTCAGCAGAGACTATGTGCGTGCTCGCTGGTAAGCAGCACGCACCTGCGACCGAGTTGGAAACCACACTGAGAAAGGAGATCCTCTGCACGGGGCAGAGTCGCTCTTCTCCCAGTCGACCCGAAGGCCCAGACGGGCTAAGTGCCGGAGCACTTGGACTCTGTGTCCGCAGACCTGCTTACGAGAGTGACCCAGTATGAGCCAGTCATCGAAGTAGTTCAGGATGCGAACCCCGTGCTGCCGAGTGGCGCAAGGGCTGCCTCGATAGACTACGTAGAGTCACGAGGGGACAGAGCTGCCCGAATGGGGGGGACTGCGTACTGAATATCCGCCCCTCGAAGCAAACCGTAGGAACGGCCCGCGTCGAGGAAGGAGACATGAAGTAAGCGTCTTTCAGGTCGATCGCTGCAACCAATCTACCGGACGAACGCGTCCAAAGAGGCGTTCGCTACCGACATCCTGAACGGAAGCCTGAGAAGGATCGGTTCAAGACGGGTAGATCCAGGATTGGCCATAACCCACCGGTTTCCTAGGGTACAATGAAGCAAGGGCTGAGAAGCCGGACTTCACTTCGGCTGGAGGGACAGGCTCGATCGCACCCTTCGCCAGTAGGGTGACAACCTCCGCACGTATGACAGGGGATAGGCCCCATCATAGCGGGCGGCCTCCCCAGCGCGGGGAGGAACCTGCGCGAACTGAATCGCGTAGCCGCGCCTGACGGTCTTCGCGACCCAGCGGAACAGTCCCGGAAGCTGAAGCCAGACTCCCAGGAACTGCACCAGCGGGGTCAATCGGACCACAGACGTACCCAGGGTGGGGCAGCGAGGCAGCGTTACCGGCCCGGACATGGGAGGCTGTTGGGCGTCCCGGTGCGGGGGCACGGTTAACTGCTGCGTCCTGACAGAGGAGACCAGGGAAGGACGCACGTTCCACTGGGGTCTGCTCTGAGAGGAGGCTGGCGAGAGAGAGGGACGAGAGTGGCGCGGCCCGGAGGCGGCACACACTGCCATCACCGGTCTCTGGATCCTCAGAGACAGGAACATGAGTTCTTTCCAAGCACTGCTAGCCCGAGGGCCAGCAGCAGAAGGATTTTCCCCCGGCCCTCCACCGGGGGAAGGAGAGGCCCTGCTACCATCCCCTGGAAAGAACTGGAACCCATCTCTGAGTTGTCCACCTCCAGCCTGGCGTTTTAGCCAGGCTGAGGAGCGGACTGGGTGACATCCTGCAACCTGCAGGATGTGTTACAGCCTCAGTCTGCTCTGGGGTCGGCCAAGAACTGTTGTGCGCAGTTCTCGGCCGCGCCGCCGAAGAGGCCAGCCTGGGATATGGGCGAGTTGAGGAGGCGGGCTCAGTCAACCCCCCCATATCACCAGGTAAGGCCAGGAAATTCTCCCGGACCACAGCTGTGGACATCGCCCGACCGAGGGAGCGCGTGGCCACCTTCACCACCCAGAGGGCGGGATCAGTGGCGGCACGCAGCTCAACAAAGAGCCCTGGGTCAGCTCCACCCTTGTGCATGTGCAAAGGGGCGGCGGCCTACCCCATAGCACTGCAGGACCACGCCACCGAAGTAGACGAGCCCACAGGCTTAGGGAGGGTGCTTAGGACAGCCACACCACGTCAAAGCCCTCTGTGGACACCGTAGTGCGCAACAGAGTTGTTTAACAGTGGGGAGGGGGCCCCAGTGTACCCTAGGCCGCGGCCCCATCAAGGGCAGAGAAGGCGGAGGAGGCCACCAAACGGTCACGGGAAGCACGGGGACTTCCAGGACCGTGTGATCTCCTCATGCACCTCGGGAGCGAAAGGCATTGGGGGCGGGGCCCAACAGCTGTCGGGTGCCGCCCACAAAAACCGATCGCGCAACCACGAGCACTCGCGACTGGGCGGAGTTCCACACCAGCGCGAGGCTCGCGGCTGCCCGAGATAACATGGCTATCAACTCTAGGTCAGATCAGGCAGTGCTGACACACCCGGAGGCGGAGCACAACCTAATCGTCATCCCCAAAGGATCTAGCCCACCTTGGGATGCGGCGATCGACATCTCGCCGCTATCTGGAGCGTGAACGAAACGAACGAGGCATCAGAGACGGGCCGCTGTTTCAGTCCAGCACTCGCGGGAAGCGATGTGCGAGAGGGGGGCGTGGCCCGAGGAATGATCGTCGGGGTTCTTAAACCACGCACCGCCCTCAGGTCACCCTGGCCACCAGCCAAAGTACCACCTCTCTCAGAGACGGTAGATTGGGGTGTGGCAGAGGGGACTCTCTCTCCTTGCGGAGATCACTGAGTCTCGACCGCGACATCGCGATGGTCACGTTCCCGCAGTGGGAACATGACACATCCACAATCACTGCCCGAACGTGCTGAAGCCCAAACACGTCGAGCAGTGAATGTGCCCATAGACAGCAACGGAGATCGATCGCACCTGGAAGTGCACGCGCAAGCTCTTTTTGTGAGAGGAAAGCTCTGCAGAATGCCGAAGCGCCCAGTAATAACACACACAGCTGTTGCAGATCACTGCACAGATCAGCAGGCATGCAATGCGAGATCGCTGGAATGCGCCATAACACCAACACCCTGGAGAACCGCTCGTCTCGAAGACTGAAGAGAAGACTTCAGAATTCAGGCTTGTAGGAGTGAAGAGATGCTCTTGGCTCCAAAGCAGAAACATAATGCGATGTTGCCAGCGTACTTCCTTATATACCCACAGGGTGGGGCGGAGTTACGCATGCAAATTCCGCATGCCCATGGCATTGGCACTGCCATTGGGCGCTGTTGAATTCTCGAAGATGATAGGCTTCTAAGCGAAACCCCCATTCGTTAGTCACTAACGTACGTCGTAGTGACTGAACGAAAGGGAACACAAGGCTTTTACTCTGAAAACACCCATCCCGTGTTTTGCAGTGATTGGTGCCAGCTACTGGAGAGTGAAAAGTCATTCAATCAACCAGTTCCAGTCTAAAAGCCTAGTTCATCTATCTAATCTTTTTTTTTCTTAACTTGCCTTTAACTTAACTTTTCTTTCTTTCTAATTATTTTCTTTCTAACATGTCTATCTTTCTAAAAGTTACAGCTGTTTTATAAAACAAAGACAAGAATGTATTGAAATACTACAAATGTAAAACTGAACTCAAATGATGGCAAAAAATGATTTTAAATAAAGGTAATTGAGACAATGTTTTTCTCTTTTAGACAGGACTTATAAATAATAATAATAATAATAATAATAATAAATATATGTGTATGTATATATTTCATTATTTTACAAACATGTACGATTGTCCAGATTCACTGCATGACAGCGATCACGCGTGTTTCGTGTTTATTCTAAAACCTTCAGCTCCACTAATATTGGGTGTGGTTTATATATTTACTTTGCTAACTATGCAATCAGTCGTGTCGATCCTCGTGTGCCTTGCTGTGACCAATGACGTGTGATAAGAAGCGTTACACTTTCATCGCCCACATACTCGTCTGAGAAGCTACGTGAGAAGCTACGTCACGTAGCTTCTCACGTAGCTTCTCAGACGAGTATGTGGGCGATGAAAGTGCCTGCACGTGTCTTAATTTTGCCAGTTATCACCAAAAAAAAAAAAAAAAACCCATCAATGTTCGAAGTTGACGTGATTACAGTAAGCTCTGTGTTTTAACAATTAGCTAGTGAGGAGGACTGATTATGGATAGCCTTTGTGTTTTTGCCAGTTAATCCCAATTTATTTAACAAATTTGATATAGCCTAGTAGGACTCTAATACTGGAATGCGAAAAGGGTTATATTAGCCTACTTAATTCAGCCAGTTAGAAAAAGGTAAATAAATGTATTAAATCATGCATTTTACATATTTTAGTGTACATCAATAACACTATACAGATAGTAAACATAGATAAAATGCCCATTTAAAAAGGTGTTAAAATCAGCCAGAAGCTAACCCAGTGATGTGGAGATATTACACCGACCTATATTTTTGTGTTAGTAAGTTTTACCTAATAAATGGTTTACATGAATACTATTTTTTTTTAATGAGATGTCGTTTTAATTACATTTTCTGTAATAATGAGATATGTTGTTAAAACAACATTTTCTCCTAATAAGGACATGTATTGTATAGTGATGAGTACAAAATGAGTGCACACAAATAAATGTAGACAGTTTATAGTTTATAATTATGTCTTGCACTTAGCTATATGGCTACAAATGACGGAGTATTGGGAGTTGTTTCCGTTGTCATTAAAGGGTCATGAAACCCTAAACCAAATTTTCTGAGAACAAATGCGCTGGCGATTTCGTCAGACAGACGGTTAAATTGATCAAGTGACAGTATACATTTATAATGTAGCAAAAGCTTTATATTTAAGATAAATAAAAATATAAAGCTTTTGCAACATTATAAATGTGCTGTCACTTCATCAATTTAATGTGAACATTAATAATTGTATTAATTTTCTTCTTTCCCCCAAAAAATAAATTATGTTCTTTTTAGGGCTGTCACTTTTGTGAAAAAAATCTTTTCGATTTTTGAGACATAAGTGTTCATTGAATCGATTGTAAAATAGATTTTAAATGACGTTTTCATTTTCAACGCCAAATAGGCCAATCCACGGACAACTAACGGTATTAATCATTAGGATGAAGAGGGCGCGGCTTGAGACACAGTCAATATTTATTTTGATTTATTGGCATGAAGTTTCATGCGCAATGACAAACTGGAGTGCAACATTCTCGAAAAACATTAAGCAGAGTAGACTAAAAACTAACGCAAAAAAACCCTGCCTACCTTCCCAGAGTATGGGAGCGAAGCGGAGCACGAACTGCTCACCGGTGCTCAAATCCCGCTCTGACATGATATTTCTCTGTACTGTTAGCCTACTATACTTGTTGTAGCCATTACAACATGTATTTAGTTTTATATGTTTAAATATTATAATGTTATTTTTAACATTAGAACAGGACACATAAGATAGCCTATGTCAGAAGTCATGGGGGTCAGAAATGACCCCTTTTTGACCATTTAATTTGTTCAAAGCCTTTCTTTAAAGTGAATTTCGTTTTATATAAATTGTATCTTAATTTTAATCAATTGTTTTATCAACCAATTGCCTTGATTTAATAAATAATAAGCAAATATAGCAGACAATGACACGAGCCGCCGGCGCCGCATGAACAACTGCTTAAATGAACAAATAGCCTACTTGAGAAAAACTTTAGTTGGGGGCAGCCCTATAGTCATTTTATAGGCCTATATTCGAACCAGCATACCGGTATGTCACAAAGGGCATTCTAGGTTGAGCTCGTGGTGCTGAGCGGAATGAGCTTCAGAAATTAGTAATCTTCAGAAAGGCGTTCTCACTCTGGAGGAAATATTACTGCTCTACGCATTCTCTATACGCACACCGCAACGGTCACTATATGAACTCATGTATGTTTTAAAAACATAATTCAACATATAAATAATAGGCCTACCTTTTAATGGGCACATGTCTACAAATAAATTACTAAATGCAAAAAATTAATAAATAAACAAAATGTCCCTCGCACTTTTAATAAAACGTACATTCGTCCCCCGCACTTTTACCGGGTCGCACCGGTCCTAGTCGACCCGCTCCGTTTGGGATTCGAACCAGCGTCTAGTCGCACCGCTCTTACTGGCCTACGTCTGTTACACAAGCAAGTTCGTTTACGTAGAAGCCAACGTAAATAAATCTAGATTTAAATTCAAAGACACAAATAATCTATACATGACCTGTCATTTTATTCGTATCCAAAAATGAGGCGATCTGAACACTATATGGAGTCTCGTGCAACACTCCAATTCATACTCGAAGCCATAGGGCGTGCTCTCAAAGAAAAAACAAAACTGATTCGTAGAAGTAAAACCCTGTCACGTTCCAAATGGCATTCAGGGTAAGCAGCAGCTGAATAAAAACAATCGCTATATGACTGATGAAACGTGACAACAAACACGATTGCGACAATATATGGTTTGTGTTTTTCCAGCCATCTCAAGGTATTTATTAACAATAAAGAATATGAATAATTCAGTGCTAATCGACAGCCTTTTTAATGTTTAGTATCTTCTGCTTGCCAAGGCTGCATTTATTTAATGAAAAATACAGTTAAAACATTAATATTGCGAAATATATTCACAGATGTTTTAATTTGTAATGATATAGTAAAGTGTAATTTATTCCTGTGATCAAAGTTGAATTTTCAGCATCATTACTCCAGTCTTCAGTATCAAATGATCCTTCTGAAATCATAATATGATCATTTGATGAAAAAGAAACATTTATGATTATAACCATTGTTGAAAACAGCTGTGGAAACTATGATGCATTTTATTTTTCAGGATTCTTTAATGAATAGAAAGTTAAATGAACAGCATTTATTTGCATTGAATAAAGCATGTATACATATTTTGTTATATTATAAATGCCACTTGATCAAATTAATGCATGTTTGATGAATACAAGTATTAATTTCTCTCTTTTTTTATCTTACCACAAATGTTTGAATAGTTTCATGATTTCCACAAAAATGAAGCAGCACAACTGTTTTCAACATTGATACTAATCATAAATGTTTCTTGAGCATCAAATTAACATATTAGAATGATTTCTGAAGGATCATGTGACACTGAAGACTGGAGTAATGATGATAAATTCAGCTTTGATCACAGGAATAAATTACAAAGAATTTTTTTTTTTTTTTTTTGTGTGTTTGTAGTAGCCTACATAAAGCAATCATAAAATTGGCACAACATATAGGGAAAACATTATAGATATTAGTGGTTATTGTTCAGCAGTGTATTTGATATCTTACTGAATTAAAAGCAAGAGATGAGATCAATTAAATCTGTCAGTTAGACAAAGGTCAGAAAAAAACTGGTATTACACCTGCATTTCTGTCCCCCTCACTTCTGAAAAGATGGCCACGCCCCTGTGTACATATTTGGTTAAAATCGATTCCCTATTTTTGTTTTCGAAACTTGTGTTGGTCCGATCCAATGTGCAATCGATTTTCGAACGTAAAGTGACAGCCCTAGTTCTTTTTAACGTTCATTAATCCTGATTTCTTTCTTTTTTTTCTTTTATTTAATGAAAACGTACTCGGTTACTAAACGTAACCTCGGTTCTCTCTAGAAGAGGGAACGAGTATTACGTAAGTTGCTTACGCTACGGGAAAGTCTTCTTTCTTCGAGATCTGAAGCCAAAAATTATCCTAATTTTGCATTTATTGTCAACGCAGTGCGGCAGCCGGCAGACCATAGCAGGCTGTATGAGCGTGCTCATTGGCTGCCCGGTCGGCAACTGCTTAAGCCTATCAGTGAGCCCCGCGTGACGTCACATCCAATGTCCATGCCCTACTAACCGACAGGTAGGGTGTGGCCAGTGTGTATATAAGCAGGGCTCACAGGCTGAAACAGCATACAGCATATGCATACAGCCGAGCATACAGCATATGTAACCCAGGGAGACCGGGGAAAAACATAAGGCTGAAAAAAGGTGGCAAAAAGCACTTCACTTTGTGAATAGGTGGACAAAGCACTTCACTTTGTGAATAGGTGGAGCGGCACTGCCGGTCTTATTCATATCCACGTAAACAGTGCGGCCGGCGGAGCGGGCCCACACAATACATACACCAGAAATATAACCAGTATGCGAGCGTTGTCTGCGCATAAATAACTGGGCAGAGCATACAGCCCACTTAAACTGATAACACTTTAGCCTGCAAAGCAGGAACTTCCAGGTTATAGAACCTCACGAATGTCAATGGGGAGGCCCAGCCCGCCGCCATACAAATATCGTGAATAGAAATTCCGCTAGACCAGGCCCACGAAGAGGCCATGCCTCTGGTGGAGTGGGCTCTGACACCCAGAGGACACTGCAGGTGTTTGGAGGCGTAAGCTGCTGCAATCGTGTCCACTATCCACCTGGACAGGCTCTGTTTCGAAGTGGTGAGACCTTTAGTGCTCCCGCCAAACGAAACAAAGAGCTGCTCGGAACGCCTGACCGCGGCAGAGCGCGTGACGTAAACTCTCAACGCCCTGACAGGGCAAAGGAGGTTATCACTGTCCCCGTCATCGGATGCTGGCAGAGCCGAAAGGGAGATGATTTGTGCCCTAAAGGGGGTCCCGATCGCTTTGGGGATGTAACCGTCCCTCGGTCTGAGGATGACTTTTGTGTCATTCGGTCCGAATTCAAGACATGCAGGGCTAACAGAGAGCGTGTGCAGATCCCCCACGCGTTTTACTGAAGACAGAGCTATCAGAAAAACGGTTTTGAGCGAAAGATACTTAGACTCCACGGATTCGAGTGGTTCAAAGGGAAAAGCCTTCAGGGCCTCCAAGACCAAGGACAGATCCCAAATAGGAACCGAGGGGGGTCGCGGGGGATTCATCCGTCTGGCTCCTCTGAAGAAACGGATTATAAGCTCGTTCCTTCCTAATGCGCAGCCGAGCATCGTCTGAGCGAACGCTGCGATAGTCGCCACATACACTTTGAGCGTGGAAGGGGACCTGCCCAAGTTCAACAGCTCCTGTAGGAAGGAGAGCACCCGCGGGACCCCACATTTCTGTGGATCCAAGCTTTTAGTAGCACACCACTTAGAGAACACAGACCACTTGGAAACATATAGCCGCCTCGTAGAGGGAGCCCTAGACTGCGCGATTGTGTTCACAACCCCCTCTGGCAGGTCAACGGGTATTCGTTGATCACCCATGCATGCAGAGATGGGGATGCCAGATCGATCCTCCGGCTTGAGAGAGGAGATCCTTTCTCAGCGGGACCGGCCATGGGGGTGAGTGTGACAGCTCCCCTAGCTCTGGGTACCAGATTTGGTTCTCTCAGCGCGGCACTATAAGAAGCACTGGGCGGCGTGTTTCCCTGATCCTCGCTATGACCTGTGGCAACAGGGAGATCGGAGGGAAAGCGTAAAGCGGGAGGCTGGGCCAGGCTTGGGACAGCGCGTCCTCGCTTTTCGATAGAGATATCGGGCAGTGAGCGTTGTCTTTCGACGCAAAGAGGTCAACTTCCGCTCTGCCGAATAGGCGCCATAGGCCCTGGACTGTCTGAGGGTGCAGAGACCATTCCCCCGGGGGAATGATGTCTCTGGACAGTCTGTCTGGGCCGACGTTCAGGTGGCCCGGCACGTGCGTGGCCCTCAGCGAGCGCAACGAGCGGTGAGCCCACACGAGAAGGCGTTCTGTCAGTTTGCCCAGGCTCCTGGACCTGACGCCGCCTTGTCGGTTCACATAGGACACCACGGACATGTTGTCGGTTGTTCGAGCGGACTAGCACATGGTGACCCCGTATAAATGGGAGGAAGCGCTTGAGCGCGTTCTCGACCGCAATCATCTCCAACAATTTATGTGGAGGCATTTCTCCCGGTCTGACCACAGGCCAAAGGGGTTTGCCCTCGAAAAGAGCGCCCCAACCTGAGGTGGAAGCGTCCGTCGAGATAACTTTGCAGTGTGAGATGGCTCCCATTGTCACCCCCCGCTGGTACCAGTCGGCTGCTAACCAGGGCTTCAGTGCTGAAACGCAGCTCTGAGTCACTCTGATTCGAATGCCACCGGAAGCCCAGGCTCTGTGAGGCACTCGGGCATTCAACCAGCGTGGTAGCGGGCGCATATGTAATAGACCCAGCTGAAGCACTGCTGCAGCTGAAGCCATACACCCCAGCATCCTCTGAAAAGCTTTGAGAGGTGCAGTGCTGCCCGGCTGGAAGGACGCGGCCAAGCATAGAATGGGGCGCGTGCGCTTTGGTGACAGGCGGGCCGACATTGCCACAGTGTCCAGATCCAAACCCAGAAAAGAGGTTGATTGACTGGGCACTAATGAGCTCTTGGTCCATTTGACCGTGAGCCCCAGGCTGTCCAAGTGGCTGAGAAGCACTGCTCTGTGGGCGAGGAGCTCTGCCTCTGACTTTGCTAGAATCAGCCAATCGTCCAAATAATTCAAAATCCGCATTCCCTGCCCTCTCAGGGGAGCGAGGGCCGTGTTCATGCACTTTGTAAATGTACGGGGTGCTGGAGACATGCCGAATGGTAGTACGGTGTACTGATATACCTGACCGTCGAAGGCGAATTCTCAAGAATGGCCTGTGACGGGGTATTATCTGGATCTGAAAGTACGCGTCTTTCAGATCGAGGGAGATAAACCAGTCTCTCGGGCGAATTTGCCCAGTTTTAGTGCGAATATAGCCCAGTTTTAGTGCTCAGCACCCATTCTGACGCGCATGGGATCGCTTCCCATGCTTTCGCGTGCGCTGCCAGGGGCAGAATGGCCTCCGGGGTCTGATCGCCGCGCTTCGCAGGCTCGAGAGCTCGAAACGGAGGGGCGGGCGCAGTGCGAGCGCTCTCTGTGCTCAGGCCCAGCGGATCGCTCACAGTGATAGCTGGCCGTTCTACACACAGCGTCCCGGTCGCTTTGAACGGAGAACATATAGTGTTTGACTCAACGCGCGATGGCGGCGTCGGGGGCGAAATGTTCGTGAGAATGTGTGAGCGCAGGGGAGCGGGCACAACACTTGTGTTTAGAACATGACCAGTTGTGAGGGGTTGTGTGACAGCACGTGCAGTGAGTAGGTGTGGGCGCTGTGAAGCGGACACGTGACCTATTTCTAACACTCGAGCGGCCGGAGGCCGCTTTATGAGAGTGGGCTCTGTGAGAGACACAGGGTTTATAGTGCTTGGGTGCAGGGGTGAACACAGAAAAGTGGGCACATTTACTGCATTTGAAACATGCGGCGTGAGCCGTGTAACCAGACATAATGCACATTTTGCGAGATTTCTCTGGTTCGCCGTAAAAACGGCGGTTGTAAGCAGGCGAGAGGGCAAGTTTGCCGGCTCGTTGGTTGCGGGAAAAACATCTGCAGTAGCCACAACAGTGGGGAATGACAGGATATGGAGTTTTAACGGCGGTCCGGCCGCAGCGGGATGCAGCCGTCGTTTCTCCCCTCTGGCTAGGAGGATTTTGCAGGCTCAGGTTTCAGCGTGATCCTCTGCCGGGGTCCCCGGGGAGGAGGCGGTTTGTTCTGGCTGGAAGAGCGCGATCTAGGGCGGCCGCCCTGTCGTCGCTGCAAGGACGGAGGCCGAGCTGGACGCTGGGCGGAACTTTGCGCAGGCTGGTCACGAGGACGGCGTGCGGCAGAGCCAGAGCGTCGAGGCAGGAAGAGGTGCATAGCCTGTGTCGTTTTCTGTACCTCCGAGAAGCGGTCGACGATCCCGTTGACCGCTGGGCCGAAGAGGCCGGAGGGGGAGAGGGGGGCGTTGAGAAACGCCGAGCGCTCAGCCTCTCTCATGTCGGCGAGCGTGAGCCAGAGGTGCCTCTCTGTGACTGTCAGAGAAGCCATGCACCGTCCGAGGGCCTGAGCAGCGGATTTTGTGGCGCGAAGGGAAAGGTCCGTCGCGCTCCTTAAATCCATGATCGAATCGAGATCCCTACCCTTTTCATCCAAATTGCGGAGCAGAAGCGGCCTGTCCGGTGGTGGAGAAAGCGTGGCCGATCAAGGCTGACGTGGTTCTGCAGGCCTTAGACAGGAGAGCAGCCTTTGAGCGCCAACCAGAGGGCGGGCAAAGGTGCGCTGCGACCGCCTCTTCCATGGGGGGAATGGGATTATACCCCTTCTCAGCGGTGCCGTCAACCTGTGAGAGCGTCGATGAAGCGTGCGAGGCGACCCTCGTGGAGAACGGAGCATTCCATGACTTGGAAAGTTCGCTGTGGAGCTCAGGCAGGAAGGGTGCAGTCCTGGATGTTGGCAATCGGCGGCGGTGATGCAGAAAGCAGCCGTCGAGCCTATTCAGCGCTGACTCCCTAGGAGGAGACCACTCGAGGCCTAGCTGGTCGACAGCCCAGGTGAGGAGGCATAAGAGCTCCGCGTCCTCGCCCGCTCGAGTACGGCCGGAATCTCGGACTGAAGAGGATGCAGAAGACCAATCCTCGCTGTCCGAGGCCAGGATAGAGCAGCTGTCAGCGGCTGTTCCTTTTGACACCACGACGCATGCGCGAGAATATGACGTAGTCCGGCGTTCGGGAATCCATGAAATGCACACTTTAGTCCCATTTTGAGCAATACGCCGAGACCTAAAGCACGATCATTCAACCGCTTAGATACGGCGCGTCTTCCTCTGCTCGTTGTAAACAAATCTCCTCGCTTCTGGGTCACGTGTCCGAACGCCGGTTCTGCGTCATATTCTCGCGCATGCGTCGTGGTGCTTCGTGAGTTCACGGCAGAGGCCAACAAGGAAGACAAGAACTTGTAGAATAAAGTCGTTATTTTGATTTTTTTTTTGCACAAAAACTATTGTCGTCACTTCGTAAAATTATTGTAGAGCCACTGTAGTGAGATGGACTTTGTAACTACGTTTTTAGTGCCTTTTATGGGTCTTGTGAGTGTAAATGTACTGAATGTCAATGGAAGCCTTTCTCAGCCATCAGCTTTCAACAAAAATATCTTCATTTGTGTTCCAAAGATGAACGAATGTCTTACGGGTGTCGAACGACATGAGGGTGAGTAATTAATTACATAATTTTCATTTTTGGGTGAACTAACCCTTTAAGTTCAATGTTTTCTTTAAAATTATTACAAATTGGGCCCTGTCTGTTCATGTAATATTAGATGTCTCTTCAGACCTCATAACCTACCTCTGTTTGCAAGAGTAGAAATGCTCACATGACATCAGATATTCAATTATTTTGTCATAATCAGATCAGTTGCACTGCTGATAACGTCCTGTTTGCATGTACATCATTTATGTGATCAAAAAATCAAGAGAATAATCAACATTTTTAAACAAATTCATATGTGCTATTAAAGATATACTTTCAAAAATGGAAATGCACACATATCAGTAAACTTATTACATAAATGTATTTAACATTATTATGCAACACTTTTTTACAGAAAGAAACAGAGTTATGCATGAACTCACAACTTGCATGCAATGTAATGAAATTTCCTTTCTTTCTGTCTTGCAGCAATACTTGCAGATTACTTTTATTTATTTATTTGTATTATTTTTTTTAGATCTCTACAATATCATACTCAACAGTTCTACTAGTGAGTCGCAGCGAATCTTGCCGTAATTGCCGTTATTTTTACTGTACATTTATGAAATGCACTTTCTGTAAAGCTGCTTTGAAACAATGTGTATTGTGAAAAGCGCTATACAAATAAATTTGAATTGAATTGAATTGAATTAATCAGCCATTCAGGTAAAGTTTCTAGAATATTTTAGTATATCAGTATTTACACATCAAATGCTCCCCTGAATCTTAATTTATGTTTCAAAAACAATAGTAATGCACATAGAGTAAGTAAGACTCAGTGTGTGTCTATAATGTGTCTTCAGGTTTACTTATAGATAATTATAGGCAAGTGGGTTTGAGGTTGGAGCTAAATCTGCGGGACAGTGGACACTGAGGGCCAGAGTAGCCCACCACTGCTTAAATCATGCAGAACGTATGCTAACCTGACTGTACATTAAACTTAATTTGAATTGTTGTTGTTTTTTACTTTTAGACCAGGACTGGAAGGTGTCCCAGTCCGCTCCAGCCCCGCAGCCCGTGCAAAAAACGCCAGGCCAAGCGGCGCTCCTGACGCGGACAGCTCAGGGATGGCCAGTTCTTTCCGGGAGATGGCAGCAGGGTGGAGGGCCGGGGGAGAATCTTTTGATCAGCTGCTGGCCTCCTCTCAGAGCAGACCCCAGTGGAATGCGAGTCCTTCCCTGGTCTCCTCTGTCAGGACGCAGCCGTTAACCGCGCCCCCACACCGGGACGCCCAAAAGCCTCCCATGTCCGGGCCAGTAATGCTGCCTCGCTGCCCCACCCTGGGTACGTCTGTGCTCCGAATGACCCCGTTGGTGCAGTTCATGGGAGCCTGGCTTCAGCTTCCGGGACTGTCCCGCTGGGTCGCGCGGACCATCAGGCTTGGCTACGCGATTCAGTTCGCGCCGGCTCCTTCCCGCTACAGGGGAGTCCGCCATACCATGGTCGGGGCCAACGCCCTCCGTCATGCGTGCGGAGGTTGCCACCCTGCTGGCGAAGGGTGCGATCGAGCCTGTCCCTCCAGCCGAAATGAAGTTGGGGTTCTACAGCCCTTACTTCATTGTACCCAAGAAAACCGGTGGGTTACGACCAATCCTGGACCTTCGCATCTTGAACCGAATCCTGCACAGGCTTCCGTTCAAGATGTTGACTGCGAAACGCCTTTACGAATGCGACCTGAAGGACGCCTACTTTCAGTCTCCATCCTTCCTACGGTTTGCTTTCGAGGGGCGGGCATATCAGTACACAGTCCTCCCATTAGGGCTATCTCTGTCCCCTCGCATCTTTACGAAGATTGTCGAGGCAGCCCTTGCGCCCCTTCGGCAGCACCGGGTTCGCATCTTGAACTACCTCGACGACTGGCTCATACTGGGCCACTCTCGAGCTCGGGTTTGCGAACACAGAGATCGGGTGCTCCCCGTCTGGGCCTTCGGGTCAACTGGGAAAAGAGCAAACTCTGCCCAGCGCAGAGGATCTCTTTTCTCTGTATGGACATCGACTCGGTTGCCATGTAAGTGCAGCTTTCGAGCGAGCGCCCGCAGTCTCTGCTGACTTGCCTCTGTCAAATCGAAAGCAAGAGTGCGGTTCCACTGAAACTGTTTCAGAGGCTCCTGGGGCATATGGCATCTGCAGCCGCGGTGACGCCGCTCGGATTGCTTCATATGAGACCGCTTCAGCACCGTTGTAGTGTACATCAACCACCAGGGCGGTCTACGCTCCCGCGTATGTCTCAACTCGCCCGCCATCTCGTTCTATGGAGTCAGAAGCGCCTGAGGTCCCTTCGTGCTGTCCATATTCCAGGAGTCCTGAACCGTGCAGCTGACGAGCTCTCATGGTCTCAGCCACTGCCGGGAGAATGGAGACTCCATCCCCAGATGGTCCAGCTGATTTGGGAACAGTTCGGGGACGCGCAGGTAGATCTGTTTGCCTCCCACGACTCTTCCCACTGCAGCCTGTTCTATTCCCTAACTGAGGGCACGCTCGGCACGGATGCTCTGGCGCACAGCTGGCCGCGGGGCCTACGCAAATATGCGTTCCCCCCAGTGAGCCTTCTTGCACAACTCCTGTGCAAGGTCAGGGAGGACAAGGAGCAGGTCCTTCTGGTCGACCCGTATTGGCATGGCCGGACCTGGTTCTCCGAACCTGTACTCCTTGCGACAGCCCCTCCCTGGCCCATTCCTCTGAGACCGGACCTCCTTACTCAGAGACGGGGCACCCTATGGCACGCGCGTCCCGATCTGTGAATCCTCCTTGCTCTCGCATTTTCGGTTGACGAAGCGTGCCTGGAATTCGGGCCGGCCTACTCTCACGTGATCCTGAGACCCCGGCCTGGATATGTGCCCAAGGTTCCCACCACTCCGTTCAAAGACCAGGTGGTGAACCTGCAAGCGCTGCCCATGGAGGGGGCAGACCCAGCCTTGGCATTGCTCTGTCCAGTACACGCCCTTCGTGCTTACGTAGACAGGACGCAATGTTTCAGGACCTCAGACCAGCTCTTTGTCTGTTATGGTGGAGAGCGGAAGGGAAAAGCTCTCTCAAAGCAAAGGCTGTCTCACTGGATAGTGGACACCATTGTTTTGGCTACCAGCAGCAAGGTCGACCATGTCCCCTTGGGGTTAGGGCACACTCCACTCGGAGTGTGGCCTCCTCTTGGGCTTTAGCCCATGGCGCCTCGCTAACAGACATCTGCAGAGCTGCAGGCTAGGCGACACCGAAGACATTCGCCAGATTCTATAATCTCCGAGTGGAGCCAGTGTCCGACTATGTACTCGCTCCCCCGAGGGGGCGGTAATGGACCAGGCTCAGGTGTTTTCGCTTGCTCGCCATTCCACTCCACGGACTGGATACGTGCAATATTTTTCCTCAGGTGATCTCCCCGAGAGCCCTGAGTCCCTCCAGCACTGCTTACGCCGATACCTGTGTGTCTGCCCTCTAGCGAGCCCAGACCCTCCTGTCTGGCCAGGTGCCCCGTGTGCATGGTTCCCCTCCGGCGACCCCCACACGTGTATTTTCCACCATAAGCCTCCTCAGTGAGCAGGTGTCTTTCCCTTGGCAAGTCCCTGCCACCCCTGGGGTTAAAAATCCACCTTCGGCTGGTACCCTAGAGTTTTCCCATATGCAGCCCTCAGCGGGTCATATGTGTACTCTCTAAGTCCTCCCTTTGGGCAGGCATCTTTGCATACCTCCACTGGAATATGCCTCCCAGTGTACCTTGGTATTCCTGTGATAAGCGGGAGTCCCTTGTCCGTACTAGCCTTACGACAGGGAACTCACACTTACGCAGGGCACTGGAAGATGGCTGAGTGGCGTGATTTTATTGGAACCCCCATTCGTTAGTCACTAACGTTACGTCGTAGTGACTGAACGAAAGGGAATGTCTCGGTTACGGATGTAATCCTTGTTCCCTGAGGAGGGAATGGAGACGAAACGTCCCGTTGCCACATCAGCCGTGCTACCTGGAATGTGGAGTTCAGTCTTGGCTCCTCAGCAGGTACGTAATGCGATATTGCCACGTACTTCCTTTTATACTCACGTGGTGAGGCGGAGTTACGTATGCAAATTCCGCATTCCCATGGCCATGGCACGCCATTGGGCGTTTTCTAAGTGCTCGAATATGATAGGCTTCTAAGCGAAACCCCCATTCGTTAGTCACTAACGTTACGTCTCCGTTCCCTCCTCAGGGAACGAGGGTTACATCCGTAACCGAGACGTTTTCAGTGAAACAAAGGGAAGGATTACAAACACTTCAAGCTTAACTGAAGATGATCCATGTTGATAAAACTGGTACTACTGCAATAAAAATAAAGCATGCACATTACCGATGTCAGGTATGTGAAAATACATGACATTTTGGCAATGTCTCTTTTGCTATTGGTGCAACTGCTTATGCTATGTTTTGCATTGTATTTAATAATAATAGTGAAGTGTACATATATGAATAGTTTTTGTTTACACGGAAACTGGATAATTGCAAGTTGTTGTGGGTTCATACATTATATTTATTGGTGTTTATCCATAAAAGAAGAAATAAATATTAATAATAATTATATTACAACATTTCTTTCAAATATTTCTGTATTTCATCAGATGGTCTCACAATACCCATCAAAACCCAATACAAGCATGATGTTAGAATAGAAAAGAGAAAATACTCTGATATTTAAATGGGACAAATTTTGTTGTCCATGATGAGGAGAATAGATCTGTGTATGTTGTACTGCCCTTCCGCCCTCAGGGACCCAATAGCGGCCCCTGGAAGTGCAAAAAAAGCACATTTCAAATGGCTGTTACTCAAAGTCTGGTTAGCGTATCACAGAGAAAATCGGCAGGACAACTGCTTATGCTATGTTTTCTAAATAATGTTGGGCACAGTTTTCAGACAGATATGGAAAACTGGCATAAAGGTTTTCTAAAAGTGCTCACAGTAAAATATAAAATTTCATCCTGTCCCTCATATATGTCATAAATGTTTACACAATGAACATATTTAGATATTCAGTTGTCCATTAAAGATGTAATTTACTTAACATTTATTGTTTCATTATTAAACGTTTTAAACTACATTACCCAGATATCTCTGTCATTGTACCAATGCAATAGGAAACATGGTGCTGTAGTTCATTGAAGTGTGTAGGAATTCTTAGGGTTAGGGTTGGGATCTAGGTAAAGGAGTAATTTCTCACAACATAACGACACTTTATAATTAACTTAATGAATTATTAACGTAATAAAAACACCAAACATACTTTGTAACGTGAAATGCCGTTTTATATGGGTTAAAAGATAGTCCAATCACAGCGAGTTCTGCGATAAAGTCACAGCCAATGACAACGCAGCAGAACAGAGGCGTCACACTTACTTGTCCATTTATGGTAAATGATGACAGATCTCATCCGGTTTCAACTGAAGTGATAGATTCCTTAAATATTTACTATTTAGACTGCTAAATATTAATTTCTTAAATATTTATAAGCTAAAACAGCACGGGTAGTTGGAGTTTTTGTAACAAAAGATAATTGCATCTACTAATATATATTATATATACACTGTGTGTGTGTATTATATATATATATATATATATATATATATATATATATATATATATATATATATATATATATATATATATATATATATATATATATATATATATATATATGAGTGAGGAAAATAAGTATTTGAACACCCTGCTATTTTGCAAGTTCTCCCACTTGGAAATCATGGAGGGGTCTGAAATTGTCATCGTAGGTGCATGTCCACTGTGAGAGACATAATCTAAAAAAAAATCCAGAAATCACAATATATGATTATTTAACTATTTATTTGTATGATACAGCTGCAAATAAGTATTTGAACACCTGTCTATCAGCTAGAATTCTGACCCTCAAAGACCTGTTAGTCTGCCTTTAAAATGTCCACCTCCACTCCATTTATTATCCTAAATTAGATGCACCTGTTTGAGGTCGTTAGCTGCATAAAGACACCTGTCCACTCCACACAATCAGTAAGAATCCAGCTGTCCAAAGACACTAGAGACAAAATTGTACACCTCCACAAAGCTGGAAAGGGCTACGGAGAAATTGCCAAGCAGCTTTGTGAAAAAAGGTCCACTGTTGGAGCAATCATTAGAAAATGGAAGAAGCTAAACATGACTGTCAATCTCCCTCGGACTGGGGCTCCATGCAAGATCTCACCTCGTGGGGTCTCAATGATCCTAAGAAAGGTGAGAAATCAGCCCATAACTACATGGGAGGAGCTGGTCAATGACCTGAAAAAAGCTGGGACCACCGTTTCCAAGGTTACTGTTGGTAATACACTAAAACGTCATGGTTTGAAATCATGCATGGCACGGATGGTTCCCCTGCTTAAACCAGCACATGTCAACCCGTCTTAAGTTTGCCAATGACCATTTGGATGATCCAGAGGAGTCATGGGAGAAAGTCATGTGGTCAGATGAGACCAAAATAGAACTTTTTGCTCATAATTCCACTAAACGTGTTTGGAGGAAGAAGAATGATGAGTACCATCCCAAGAACACCATCCCTACTGTGAAGCATGGGGGTGGTAGCATCATGCTTTGGGGGTGTTTTTCTGCACATGGGACAGGGCGACTGCACTGTATTATGGGAGTATCTTGAGTATCTGGCACGCTGTTCCTGAGGCAGATTTGATGTGATGACGTAATGACATGAGGGAAGTGAATGAATGGCGGATCCTGTCTGTTGCCTTCGTATGCGCTCCAGTTTTGAGACGAGGCGTGTTGGCACAACGGCGGATTGAGAGAGTTCCCGTCAAAAAAAACTGTTCCTCATTTTCGTTTTAAATCACTCAACGTTGCACCCGTTAAATTAATAAAAGAGGAGCTGGTTAGGCGGTGGTTCGGAAGAGATTATCCTTTTTACAACACAAACTGGAGGCGCAGCAGTTTTCTGCAGTTTGATATAGCTGACTACAGAACTTAAAGATCTCACTCTTCTTTCGTTTTCTTTCTTGCTGCATTAAAGATTAAATTGGAATTCTGTAATTCTGGTCAGCCCTCGTGAGCTAATCGCACAGCTGAAGCAGAGCTACGAACTGATTGTCCTATTTCCTCTCACACGCCAACAAGGCGATCAGTTCTAGCTCTGCTTCAGCTGTGCGATACCCGCACGAGGGGCGACCAGAAGAACTGACATGCAAGAAATTAATCTGACCGTCTCTCGTTTCTCCCTGTACACGGGACAAATATGGGATGATTTTACTATCAAAATGATTAATAAATTATCCATGAACTTAATACATTTTTGTAGATATTTTCACTGTCCACAAACAAATGCCTTTTAACTTGTGTGTGCTAAATACAGAATTACATGAATGTGCAGCATTTTGTACAAATAGGGACATAATTGTGAAAGCAAAACTTCGATTTGGTATTAATGTTGGTCAGAATCTGTGCGTGCAACGAGTAAGATGTGCTTTTGTGGGTCCGGTGCCACGCATGCATTCATTGACTCGTTTGTGAGTCGATCCTATTGTCTCAAAATCCAAATGAATCAACTCACAAACGAGGCAATGAATGCAATGCATGCAATGCATTCGCAGCACCGGGTCCACAAATGCAGATCTTACTCGTTGCACGCACAGATGAATCATTTTAATTCTAAAATCATGCGAACACCTCACAATAAACGACACATGACAAAGATGAAAATCGCACTGTGTATGCCCTATGGAGAGAGAATTGTGTCTTTATTACATGCGATAAAATAAATGATCCGAGAGAAAAAAAAAAAGTTTGAGAGAAAAAGTTATCACAATGATAGCAAAAAAGCATTTCATGAGAGAAAAAAAAAAATATTTGAGAGAAAAGGTTTTCATACCAATAGCAAAAAATAATAATATTTGAGACTAAAAAAAGTTGAGAGAAAGTATTTTCTCATAGAACATAAAAAAATATACATTTGAAATTTTTTTAATTATTTCTGAGAAAAAAAATCTCTCTCAAAATACTTTGAAAAAAACTCTCAAATATATATTTTTTTGCTATCAGTGTGAAAACATTTTCTCTAAAAAAAAAAAAGTGTTTCTCTCGAAACGCTTTTCTTTGCTCTCGTGTCAGATTTAGCTTTCACTGTGAGAATTGTGTCATGGGCGGATTCACAATTGTGTCATTGTGTCATTTGGTCACGTTCCTATTGGCCAGTCGGGTGAGCATCGTCTTGTCTTGGGAGTCGAACTGAATCATTACACCATTGTTCGGTTCACCTGCATGATACAGCCTCTGCCTTATGGCTAGTTTAGTTGAGCACGGACACTATTATAGCTATTATAACCACTATTTTTTTAGCATAGAATTTTCAACATTGATCCAATATTACTTAATATTACTCATTGACATTTCAACCTCAACCAAACTGATGATTCTGATGGAATTTCAACATTGACTCAATGTCACAATGCTATCTGGGTAACAGTAAATACTTTTATAATGTTACAAAAGGGG